>JAPMUY010007660.1:0-115438 GCA_026901105.3 Galaxias olidus | reverse complement strand
CACCAAACCATTCAAGGCTTTGACCACTTGCAGTAAAATCTTCAAATCAATTCTAAAACTCACAGGTAACCAATGAAGGGCTGCAAGGATAGGTGCAATGTGGTCTCTTCTTCTAGTAGCCTACGCGTTAAAAACCTGGCAGCAGCAGATTTTAAAATGACTGAAAACGAGTTGGCCTTATATTCAGGCATGTAAGTGAAGCAAACAAAACTCTTAAGACAGGTAAACGGGAAGTTGTTGTAAACTATCAGTATACAAATTTAATTAGCTGGAGGCACACATGTTCACTACAAGAATGTATGGTTTGTTTCACATAATATTAGTTAATCGCCTAGTTATATTAAAATGAACGGGTGCAGTCGGTGTCGTGATTTAAAGCGCACCCTGAACTGAACTGTAGCCCTAAAAAGGCTGAACAAACATTCTTTTCAATTGATTTCCTATGGGTTCGTGCTAGCGTTCTACAGCTTGTGGAACCAACTGTCTTTTCTGCGTTCGGGGTAAAAATACTGCGTTCTATTATCCGCCCTAACTATAGTATAGGTTACAAAACGTAAACAAGTTCACGATGTCTATCTAAAATATATTCTTCTCTTACAACTTGTAGTCATCGCAAATGTTAGTTGGTTAACTAATTTATGCGTTCAAGGGCAATTGGTTGACAGGCTTAACATATTTGATTTATGTGACGCGACCTTTTGCATGGATATGCGCACCATGCAAATATTATTATTAACAACATTGGCACAAAAACCACGTTCTCGTCAAGGTTGAAGCGGCAGCATGTGCATAATATTTCGTTTACTGGTAACTTTGTTTTAGTTCGTAGTTTTCCGTTTAAACTTTCAATTAATGGATACCAGGGGGGTATTTCATCAAGCGAGATAAACAAAAAGCCTGGCTTATTTAGATAAGTCTGGCGAATTTTTGTGAGAGATCTGTTCCATTACTGTGGCTAAAACGAATCGCCGCTCAGTTACCAAGGTAATTTATACCACTGAACTAGCCTGCTCCGTAGTAGGCTAACTGTCAAGCTTAGTTTAGCTGTGTTACCAAAAATATCCAACAGGTAGAAACAAAATCCCAAAAGACAGTTCCGTCAAGTGTCTTTTCTCGCTCGCTTCACATTTGTCACATACCGTATGTCCGTGTTCAGAAACATACGTAGGTTCAGACCTTTTTACCAAAAATATCCAACAGGTAGAAACAAAATCCCAAAAGACAGTTCCGTCAAGTGTCTTTTCTCGCTCGCTTCACATTTGTCACATACCGTATGTCCGTGTTCAGAAACATACGTAGGTTCAGACCTTTTTCTCGCAAAGTATGTGATGAAGCATGGATATAAGTGTTTACGTCCATTTCCTGTTTTCGCAACCATGCCACATTAAACATAGGCCTAAAAAAGTCAAATGCTGAAATGACAAATAAGTGTTCACTTTGGCATTCCATTTCCTTATTGTGATTGCATTATTTGTGACAGATATGTCTAAAACACAATGTGACATTGAAAAGGACATTTCTTTATCACCATATAAAAAAAAAAAAATTTCCAGGGCATTTATGCTTTTTTGTTGGCGCAATAAAGAGACGACATAGACCAGTCACGCTTACAGCCGGGATCGAACCCCGGCTCTTACGAGAAACGCTTGCCAGCTGAGCTACCAGGGAGCCCGTGTTCAGGGGACGCCTATATTAATCATGAATCAGATTTCCTATTAGTGAGCCTGCTGATGCCGCAGTCTCATCATAACGATGTCAATGGTAATTTACATAAAAAAAGTAGGCTACTAAATTACGCATTTAATCTGTCTGCAATTTTAGGCCACGCACTTTCCCTTGCCTTGAAAATCGCAGCAGTATTGCCCTTTTTGGTGATGAGACAGTCAGTGGCGAATTCCTTTGACGTAGTTTTCTCGCGAGAATAGCACCGCTCTTTCTGGTTTTTGTGACACTTTCGCTGCTTTTTGACAATCGATTGTTCCGGCCTGCTTCTGTTCTCCGTGCGCACACACAATGCCAGCTTGTACAAGCCTGGCTTGAGTTAACATTGACTGGAAACGGCTAAATTGTGTTCATGGAACGACTTGAGGCTAAAATCCAAGTTGAAGTTAGTTCAAGCCAGGCTTTTTCTATTAAGCTCCGATTTCATTAGCGCGGTTGATGGAATACCCCCCAGCACATCCCACTACACTACACATCTGTTCAAATTGCACCGAATCATCTTAAGTAGCCCAGCGACATTAAATCAACAGCAGCGCTGTCTTCAGTGTAAATGCTTGTTTATCGGATTTCAGCAGTGTGCTATTCTCAAATCCTTACACAGCAAGTTACAGTAAATAAATTGTCACCAAAGCAAAGGCATGTAGACCAACCTGATTGGCCTAATGAAGGCAGTACTTTTATTTTCCTCATCATGGGGCTGGTAAACAGCCATCTACCTATTGTCAAAAATGTCCTACTCCTAGCCGTGAATTTCCCAGTTTGTGCTCCAGTCTCCAATGATGTCCTTCATTGCAGAAGCATGTGTACATGGCTAGTGGTAATGCTAACTGGAAACTAGCTGACTCGCTAAGTAAAAACGATACGGTGCGTCATACACTCACAGGCGCATTCATTCGTGCGGATGATCTGAACTGTTGGTGCGGTGTTTTGTTATTTATGATTTATCTTTCCCACTTCTGACACCATGTTTCGATGTGATGCAGTTTTCAACTGGTGTTTGGTGTAATAAGCAAGACAGTCGGTACAAACGTAACAACATGCAAATACATAACATCAACGCTAGATGGCGGTATATGACCGTGAAAATTCTCTCCCAGTCAAAACCTTCTATGCAGTCATTTCAATGGGGCCAAAAACTAGGGGTTATGTTTATAACCCAGGTTCTAATAAAGAGAGGAGTGAGACTCCTCTCTATGGGAAACGCTCTTTGAGCGTGCATAATTCACTGAACACTTACACCACATCGCCTTGTAATCAACAAGGCTCGTGAGACTATAAGGGTCACGCGCACCCGCGTCAGCTACACTATAAATACAGTAGCAGACCCATCTAACTCCAGATTTGAATCCAGTCATCATTCAGCCATGGGGCAGACTTTGGAGAGGAGTCTCACTCCTCTCCTTATTAGAATCTGTATACCTATATAACCTATATACATAACCCCTAGTTCTATTACAGTCGATACGTTCGACTCCTCTCTATGGGAGACATTGTACCACAACAGCCCATAGGTCGTGCACATCGAACAACCCCTGATGACCGGAGGTCCATCCTTCACTCCTGACCGCCCACACTAAGCACCGCCTGCGCCATAGAGGGCGCCGTCACACCCAATCTTTACCAAGATACAAAGGTGTGAGGCGTAGCCCAGCTAGCCACAGCAGAGATCTTCGCTGTCTCCCCTGCACAGATCCTGTCTGCGCTGTCACTCCTCTGAGGGAGCGCAGAGAGAAGTCCGTAAGCATACGGCTGATGTACCACAAACTCTTAAGATAGGTAATTGGGAAGTTGTTGTAAACTATCAGTATACAAATTTAATCAGCTGAAGGCACACATGTTCACTACAAGAATGATTGTATGGTCTGTTTCACATAATATTAGTTAATCGCCTAGTTATATTAAAATTAACAGGGTGCAGTCGATCTCATGATTTAGAATGCACCCTATACTGAACTGTAGCCCTGAAAAGGCTGAACAAACATTCTTTTCAATTAATTTCCTATGGGTTCGCGCTAGTGTTTTACAGCTTGCGGAACCAACTACCTTGTGTTGTCCGCCCTAACTATAGGTTACAAAACGTATGGTATATTTAGAGTTAAAAAGTATATACCTGTTTTGTAATCAAGTATGTGTAATCAATAGTAAAGGTTAGTATGTAAGCATACCATAGTTTACTATTAGTTTTAAGTAACTAGAGAGAGAGAGACAGACATAGTAAGATGGGGGGTGAAGCATTGGTGAGCAGATGCAGGCCCCAGGATACTTAAGGACACCAAATGAAGGTAGATCAGAGAGGAGTGCAGGAAGCTGAGAGTCATAAAAGTAAACATGATAGGAAACCTAGAATGACTTTAACAGACTCTTTCAAGACTTCATTCTTTTTATTACCCTAAGAAAAGATGAGTAGTTTGGGATTAACAGATGCTAGGAGTGAAAAGATGAACCAAGAGAAGGAAAGGGGGTTAAGATTCTGCTTTCTTAGTTTATGGTAAGGATGGGGCTAGTTGTAAAGAGGGGTAAACTTTAAGGTTTATGGGACAAGCGGCCCTCAGGAAACAGATGTGTCAGAGGTGATTGGAAATGGCCATGTTCTACTTTTCATATTGGGGATGTCTTCAATGTAATATGTATAAAAAGACAAACTGTGAATGTACAAGTAGATTGTAGGAGTAGATTTTTGTAGTTGCATGCGATGTTATTCAGGCTGAATAAAACCTACTCTTTTGAAACTTTGGCTTTCGACTTCCAATATTTTGTGTCGGGTTGTAACTTCTTCTAATTGAAAATATACAACAAACGTAAACAAGTTCACTATGTCTATCTAAAATATATTATTTTCTTACAACTTGTAGTCATGGTGTCGCGTCCCGCAGTTCTGAGAGACGACAGGACTAAAGGTATAAGCAAAAGCAAGCTTTAATCAATAAAGTAATCAATACAAAAATAATAAAGAATACGATGAAATCAAACGATAACAAAGGGCGGCAACACCACGCTACACCAGTCTGCTGTTCTACACACACACCCAGACACACAAACCCAGTCTATCGAATGCCGCCCTATGGGAGGGGTCTGTTATCCTGTTATACAGTGTTAGAATACAAGGTCATATGTCAACTGGATGGAGAGGAATCATTGGTTTAGACGATAGACCCTCCCTTGTTGGAGCGCAGGCTCAGTCCTAAGCCTCTAGGCACGTCTCTGCCATTGTTGTAGTCATATCAAATACATGCGTGCGCTGTAAGAGAGGGGGAGAGTCTACAGAGATCGTAACAATGACCATTGAAAGACCTTGAACAGTTTATAACGTGTAGGATTGTCCTTTTAATACACAGCACATAATATATGTAATTAAGTGGTCTAATACACAGCATGTAATACATGTAGCTAAATGGTTAAATCTTAACAATGGCAAACGTTAGTTGGTTAACTAAATTATATGTTTAAGGGCGACTGGTTGACAGGCACAAAAAACACGTTATTGTCAATGTAGAAGCGGCAGCATGTGCATAATGTTACGTTTACTTGTAACTTGTTTTCCGTTGAAATTAATGGATACCAGTGCAACCAACTACACTACATAACTGTTCAAATTGCACCAAATCAATGCCTGTTTATCAGATTTCATCATCATCATCATCATCATCGTCGTCCGCTTGGTCCGGGGTCGGGTCGCGGAGGTAGCAGTTCAAGCAGGGCATCCCAAACTTCCCTTTCCCGGGCCACATTAACCAGCTCTGACTGGGGGATTCCAAGGCGTTCCCAGGCAAGTGTGGAGATATAATCCCTCCACCTGGTCCTAGGTCTGCCCCGCGGCCTCCGCCCAGCTGGACGTGCCTGGAACACCTCCCTAGGGAGGCGGCCAGGTGGCATCCTTACTAGATGCCCGAACCACCTCAACTGGCTCCTTTCTACGCAAAGAAGCAGCGGCTCTACTCCGAGTCCCTCACGAATGGCTGAACTTCTCACCCTATCCCTAAGGGAGATGCCAGCTACCCTCCGGAGGAAACTCATTTCCGCCGATTGTATCCGCGATCTCGTTCTTTCGGTCATGACCCACCCTTCATGACCATATGTGAGAGTAGGAACGAAGATAGACCGGTAGATTGAGAGCTTTGCCTTCTGGCTCAGCTCTCTCTTCGTCACAACGGTGCGATAGAGCGACTGCAACACCGCACCCGCTGCTCCAATTCTCCGGCCCATCTCTCGTTCCATTTTACCCTCACTCGAGAACAAGACCCCAAGATACTTGAACTCCTTCACTTGGGGTAAAGACTCATTCCCTACCTGGACTAGACAATCCATCGGTTTCCTGCTGAGAACCATGGCCTCAGATTTGGAGGTGCTGATCCTCATCCCAGCCGCTTCACACTCGGCTGCGAACCGATCCAATGAGTGCTGCAGGTCGCAGACCGATGATGCCATCAGGACCACATCATCTGCAAAAAGCAGTGACGCAATCCTCTGCCCACCAACCCGCAGCCCCCTCCCCCCGCGGCTACGCCGTGAGATCCTGTCCATGAATACCACAAACAGGATAGGTGACAAAGCGCAGCCTTGGAGGAGGCCAACCCTCACCGGAAACGAGTCCGACTTACTGCCGCAGACCCGGACACAGCTCTCGCTTTGGGAGTACAGAGATTGGATGGCTCTGAGTAGAGACCCCCTCACCCCATACTCTCGCAGCACCTCCCACAGTATCTCCCGGGGAACCCGATCATACGCCTTCTCCAAATCCACAAAACACGTGTAGACCGGATTGGCATACTCCCAGGCCCCCTCAAAGATCCTCGCGAGGGTAAAAAGCTGGTCCGTTGTTCCACGACCAGGCCGGAAACCGCATTGTTCCTCCTCAATCCGAGGTTCGACTATCGGTCGAACCCTCCTTTCCAGCACCCTGGAGTATACTTTCCCGGGGAGGCTGAGTGATGTGATGCCTCTGTAGTTGGCACACACTCTCCGGTCCCCCTTTTTGAACAGGGGAACCACCACCCCGGTCTGCCACTCCTTAGGTACTGTCCCCGACTTCCACGCAATGTTGATAAGACGTGTCATCCATGACAGTCCCTCAACACCCAAAGCCTTCAGCATTTCTGGGCGGATCTCATCAACCCCTGGGGCTTTGCCACTGTGGAGTTGTTTGACTACCTCAGTGACCTCCGCCAGGGAGATTGACGCTGATCCCCCATCATCCTCCAGCCCTGTCTCTACCATGTAGGGTGGATTTGTCGGGTTCAGGAGTTCCTCAAAGTGCTCCTTCCACCTCCCAATCACCTTGTCAGTTGAGGTCAACAACGTCCCATCCTTACTGTATACAGCTTGAATGGTTCCCTGCTTTCCCCTCCTGAGGTGTCGGATGGTCTTCCAGAACCGCTTTGGCGCCAGCCGAAAGTCCTTCTCCATGGTTTCTCCGAACTCCTCCCACACCCGCTGCTTTGCTTCTGCCACGGCCGAGGCTGCAGTCCTTCGGGCCTGTCGGTACCTTGCAACTGCCTCCGGAGTCGCCCGGGACAGCATGTCCCGGAAGGCCTCCTTCTTCAATCGGACGGCTCCCCTGACCACCGGTGTCCACCAGGATGTTCGAGGGTTACCGCCCCTTGAGGCACCTAAGACTTTGAGACCACAACTCTCAGACGCAGCTTTAGCAATGGAGGCTTTGAACATCGCCCACTCCGGTTCAATGCCCCCAGCCTCCACAGGGATGCCAGAGAAGCCCCGCCGGAGGTGTGAGTTGAAGGCCTCCCGGACCGGGGACTCCTCCAGACATTCCCAGTTCACCCGCACTACACGCTTGGGCTTACCAGGTCTGTCCAGAGGCTTCCCCCGCCACCTGACCCAACTCACCACCAGATGGTGATCAGTTGACAGCTCTGCCCCCCTCTTCACCCGAGTGTCCAAAACATATGGCCTCAGGTCCGATGATACGATAACAAAATCGATCATCGACCTTCTGCCTAGGGTGCTCTGGTACCAGGTACACTTATGAGCATCCTTATGTTCGAACATGGTGTTCGTTATGGCCATTCCATGACTAGCACAGAAGTCCAATAACAAGCCACCACTCGGGTTCAGATCGGGGAGGCCGTTCCTCCCAATCACGCCTCTCCAGGTGTCTCCATCATTGCCCACATGTGCGTTGAAGTCCCCCAGCAAGACTACAGAGTCCCCCTCAGGAGCCCCATACAAGGCTCCATCCAGGGTCTCCAAAAAGGCCGAATACTCCGAACTGCTGTTCGGTGCATAGGCACAGACAACAGTCAGAGTTTTCCCCCCCATGACCCGCAGGCGTAGGGAGGCGACCCTCTCGTCCACTGGGGTAAATTCCAACATAGAGGCACTTAGCCGGGGACTCGTGAGTATCCCTACACCAGCCTTGCGCCTCTCACCCTGGGGAGCTCCGGAGAAGAATAGAGTCCAACCCCTATCCAGAAGTGAGGTTCCAGAGCCGAGGCTGTGCGTAGAGGTAAGCCCCACCAGATCCAGCTGGTAGCGCTCCACCTCCCGCACAAGCTCCGGCTCCTTCCCTCCCAGAGAGGTGACGTTCCACGTCCCCAAAGCCAGCCTCTGCCACCCGGGTCCGATCCGTCGAAAACCTCTGCCTTCACTGCCACCTTTCTGGCAGCGCACCCGACCCCCTTGGTTTTTCCCGCGGGTGGTGAGCCCACGGGACGGAGAAGGCGAGACGTTGGTGTTGTCCACGTTGCTTTTTCGGGCTATGCCCGGCCGGGCTCCGTGGCAAGCCCGGCCACCAGGCGCTCGCTGACGGGTCCTCCTCCTGGGCCTGGCTCCAGAAGGGGACCCCGGGCTTCCTCCGGGCCGGGTATCATCCTCTCTTTTAGTTTTTTCCATGAGGGTTTTTGAACAGATTTCAGCAGTGTGCTATTCTCAAATCCTTACACTGTAAGTTACAGTAGGCCTAAATAAATTGTCACCAAAGCAAAGGCTTGTAGACCAACCTGATTGTTCTAATGGAGGCAGTACTTTTATTTTCCTCATCATGGGGCTGTCCAACTCCTAGCCGTGAATTTCCCAGTTTGTGCTCCAGTCTTCAATGATGTCCTTCATTGCAGAAGCGTGTATACATGGCTAGTGGTAATGCTAACTGGAAACTTGCTAACTCGCTATGTAAAAACGAGACGGTGTCGTCGTACACTCACAGGCGCATTCATTCGTGCAGATGACCTGAACTGTCGGCACGGTGTTTTGTTATTTATGATTTAGCTTTCCCACTTCTGACACGTTTCGATGTCAAATAATGAGACGGAGTCACTGATGCAGTTTTCAACTGGTGTTCGGTGTAGTAACTAGTGATCATTTTCATTTCATTTTTTTCATTTTGAACGAATCTTTAAAATGACTCAGGACTAACAAGTAGTCTCAGAGAGTGATTCGTTAATTTTGGTTGCGCATGCGCAACAACAGTTGTGTTCGAGTAATTTGTTAATTTCGTTCAGCTTAGTTAGTATAGGAAACAGAAATGAATAGTTCACCCCTCAACTGGGTCTTCAGGTGTGAGTCATTTGTTAAATTTTCACGTGACAGCCCCACAGGCTCAGTATAGGAAAGAGAAAAGAGTAGTTCACCCCTCGAATGGGTCTTCGGGTCTGAGTAGTTCGTTCAATTTTCACGTGATAGCTCGACATAGAAAAGAGAAATGTTTAGTTCGCCATGGTTATGTAGTTACGACTGCGCCTCAATGTTGACAACCGCTTCTTTAAGCTGTCCTGCAAGTCTTTAATGCCTGCCTTTTCTGATTCAGATGCCTTTTTCCATTGCTTTTTTAATAGCCTTCTTTCTTTTACTAGCTTGTCGATCTCTTGTTGCCTCCTCGATTTTCTTGGTTCCACCTGGGATTTTTGAAGTTTCTCCAGTAGCCCAAATCTCTCCTTTCCATAATCATATGTGATATCCCCTATTTTATCTAGCTTCCTTTCCACTGTGCCCCTTAGCTGTTCAAGTGTCTTTTTTAGACCTGTTAATAGATTCACAAACATTCTTTTCAGCGGCTGATGGCCACTTTACTTTAGGTATTTTGTCACTGATCTTCTCCTTGGAGGTTTTTTGTGCCTGATTGGGCTCTGCCACCTTATCTCCTTGTCTTTCGGTGCTTGTCTGTGCCGCCTCAGTGCTGGAGTTGTTGATGGCCTGCGGACTTTGGTTTGTGTCCAGCCGCTGGCCTTCCTTCGACTTACTTGCTTGACTTCTTAAAAAGTACTGGTCAATGCGATGCTCCTGATTCTTCCTACTTAGGCACCCTTTCTTACTTTGGTGTATTCTCAGGCCCCTTACAGTTGTTACCTTTTCCCAGCCACAAGGGCAGATCTGGTGACTTCCACCTATGATTACATTGGTTTCTGAAGTGCTTCTCGTGCTCATAGTCATTGCGTTGCTTAGGATCAAAACCGTGGTATCAGTTTGTGAGTCATCGTCCGCCCCCGCTCTCGCAGACTCAGGGGTATTTTCACTTTAGTTTTGTTAGTAGCTTTTTGCGGGTGCACTCAGTCCACAGAATAGTGTTTAGTGCTGCAGACATGAGTTGCTAGCCCATGTCTGTTCTATTCACAAGTCACCAGAAAACCATCTGGATGGGACATTTCAATATACACAGGATAGGATATTATAATATCCATTATGCCATATTCCAAGATAAGCACTTAAAAAGACAATATTTTAGAATGGACTTGTGTTGAGAGCATATATGTCATTGGGGTTTTCAAGTGGGCACCCTCCATCCCAGATGTTTCGTTCATTTGAGCCCACGACACCTCCAGAAGGCTTAACGGTGAGCAAGGACTCTCAGAGCCACCCCCCTCTATATCTGCTCTCGGCACGGCCAGATATAAAAAAAAAAAAAGGAAAAAAAAGTTGTTTATTAAACTGAGAGATATCCCTATACCTATCCCTATTTCCTATACCTGCAGGCTTTCAATGCCAACTCTGCAGGGATACTTACCACCTGAAAAGAAGATATTCTTTCCCTACTCTGTTACTGCAGGCTTAATATATGACGCTCTGCAGATATCCCTATACCTATCCCTATTCCCTATGCCTGCAGGCACTTTCTGCCAACTCTGCAGGGATACTTACCACCTTAAAAGAAGATCATCTTTCCCTACTCCGTTCCTGCAGGCTTTATAAATGACGCTCTGCAGGAAATACTTACCTTTTATACCTTTGTCCTGAGATTAAACCACTTTTTGGTTTTTCAACATACTGTTCTTCACTTTTGTGCCCATATAGGATCCTTCCTTTTCAGCCACAGCCACTGGCTACTTCTTTCTGCTATATCTGATATAGCTTTTATGGTCTGGCGCAAATCTTTGCCGCAGATCCCTAACTCCTTAAGTAGTTTGGTTGTTGATATTGCCACAAATCCACGGCATCCAACAGGACACACCTTTGTTTTCCAACCTCGCTGTTCTACCTCAATGCCTAATTCGCTATAGCGGAGTTTCTTTCTTTTTTTAAGTCTCGGCTATTGCTTCTTCCCACGGGACTGTTAGCTCTATAAAATAAACAATTTACTGTGTTGGACCAGAGTAATAAGTCTGGTCTTCAGATTTTGATTAAACCTTTATGTGTATACCAGAGGCTTTGAATTGGATTTTAAAATGACTGAAATCGAGTTGGCCTTATATTCAGGCATGTAGGTGAAGCAAATAAAACTCTTAAGACTCTTTCCGTTTACCTATCAGTTTACAATTTTAATCAGCTTATATGTGTATAAGTGTATGGATTGTTTCACACAATATTATTTAATTGCCTAGTTATATGTAAATTAACAGGGCGATTGCAGTCGGTGTCGTGATTTAGAATGCAAACTTCAATGTAGCCCTGAAAAGGTTGAACAAACATTCTTTTCAATTAATTTTCTATGGGTTCGCGCTAGCGTTCTACAGCTTGCAGAACCAACTGTCTTTTCTGCGTTCATGGTAAAAAAACTGTGTTATATTGTCCGCCCTAACCATAGGTTAGGCTATAGGTTACATAACGTAAACAAGTTAACGATGTCTATCTAAAATATATTCTTCTCTTACAAATTGTAGTCATGGCAAATGTTAGTTGGTTCATTAATTTATACATTTTAAGGGCCAGGCTTAACATATTTGGTTTATGTGACGGGACCTTTTGCATGGATATGCGCAGCATGCACATTTTTATTATTAACAACACACTGGCACAAAAAACACTCTCTCGTCAATGTAGAAGCGGCATAATGTGCAAAATATTACATTTACTTGTAACTTTGTTTCAGTTCGTAGTGTTCCGTTTAAATAATGGGTAACATCTATTCTCATCGCACCGAATAATTTTAAAACTGATCAAAACTGTCGAACTGTGCAGCCCTGCAACATTAAATCAACAGTAATGCTGTCTTCAGTGTAAATGCTTGTTTATCAGATTTCAGCAGTGTGCTATTCTCAAATCCTTACACTGTATGTTACACTAAACAAATTGTCACCAAAGCAAAGGCTTCTAGACCAACCTGATTGTCCTAATGAAGGTAGTACATTTATTTTCCTCATCATCGAGGCTCATGAATAGCCATCCACATATTGTCAAAAATGTCCTACTCCTAGCCGTGAATTTCCCAGTTTGTGCTCCAGTCTCCAATGATGTCCTTAATTGCAAAAGCGTGTATCCATGGCTAGTGCTAATGGGAAACTAGCTAACTCCCTATGTAAAAACGATACGGTGCCGCCAAATACTCAGAGGCGCATTCGTGCAGATGACCTGAACTGTTGGCGTGGTGTTTTGTTCTTTATGATTTAGCTTTCCCACTTCTGACATCATGTTTCGATGTCAAATAACGAGACGGAGTCACTGCTGCAGTTGACAACTGGTGGTCGGCGTAATAATCAAGACAGTCGGTACAAACGTAACAACATGCAAATACATAACATCAATGCTAGATGGCGGTATAAGACCGTGAAAACTCTCCCAGTCAAACCGCTCTCTGCAGTCATTTCAATGGGGCCAAAAACCGATTAAAAATAATAATTTAAAATATAACACGTGAACCGATCACTTAGATATATAGACGCGCACTGGACAGCATTAAACAAGACCTTTGGGCACAGTTATGCAATCAATAGGGTCAAAATTAGTCCCAATAATAATAATAATAATAATAATAAGAAGAAGAATATGACTTTGCAGTAACAGTATGTGATTGCATGACGCAATCACATAATAATATTAATATGACTTTCTGGTAATAGTATGTGATTGCGTGACGCAATCACATAATTACACTGATAAATCTGACAAAAATGCTTAGGAGAAGCTTCAAACAAACGACGCCAGCGTCCTCTCCTTACAGCGTCGCCATAGCAACCTCTATTTAGACATATTGTTGCTGACTGATGACGCGCGCATGCACTGCAGTACTGCTTGACAAAGATGGACATTACCGTGAATCAAAACAAAACAGGGACTTGCCTCACGTGTGAGAGCTTCGCACGGGTTTCATGGAGTGCTACTTTGCAACCACATACTTGTAAGTACGTCTACTGATGTGTTTCCATAAAGCAAGACAGGAATTGGCACCATTTGTTTTATTTAATGTTGCTAACTACTGTATGTGGGCTGGTTTGGCTTAACTACACGTTAGCTTGTGTTAGCATTCTTCTAGCTTGTTGTGCGACGTTGGCATGCAAGTAGTACATGCTGCCAGACTGTTCACTGCAAGATATAGGCTACTGTATATTCAATGAGTGGTTATACTGTCAGAGCGTCATTTTATGGTGTAACATAATCGATTTTGGTATCCCCCTTTTATTCCAGAGGCTGTCATGAGGTCCAACTCCAGAGCTACTGGCAGACCATTTAGAACTGGCTCCGGTGAGGTCTGGTCGGGGTGAGTTTGAAAGAAAACAAGATGTGAAGGAACATTTGTAAAGTGTTTCCACTTTCAATTGTTAGTTTGCTTTAAAATGTATGGCTATAATTGGTGTTGATGTTACATAAATTGATGCTTATTAAAAATTGTTTTATTGAAACTGCTGTCACTGTCACATGGTTTTCTTTGTGCTTAAAGTTTAGTGGAAACTGAATTTGTTTGCAATTTGCACGACTAAGAGTTTTTGGTTCTATAGTTCTCATGGTATAGCCGCAACTACTTTTACTGTCCAGTTGAAAAGGCGTTTATTAAATGGTTTATTGTCAACGGTCAAAACCAGTTAAAAAATGGTTCAAAAGTTAAAGTTTTTTTCAACGTTCAAATGGAGACCTAATTTTGCCAGGGGAAACTTCGGCTAAATGTGAACGTTGAATTAACCTCTCCAAATAGCCGGTAAAAAAACATTCACTTCCAGCCCATTTTTGAACGTCCATTGAACGTTGGAATAGTTGTCGTTTTTACGTCTTTTGATCCTTTTTCAACCAAAACATGCTAACTGGGATGGAAAAAGCTTCAACATTGTGTTAATGTTCTTTGTCAATTATGCACTGCATAATACTGTCATCTTCTGGCCGCTAGCGGAACAGATGCTACTCTACAGTAAACTTGAAACCAAGTTCAAGCATTTGAATTATGTCTGTGCAGGCCAGTAAGAGGCTCCTGATCCTATGCTGCATGCTAATGACGAATCCAGTAGCTGTAATTAGTTGCAGAATTCTAACAATTATTAGACAGTAAGCACAGATTCAACACCATGGATAGCGTCACTGCATCAAACACAAAAGCCTAATCCCAATTACCTATTTTAAGGCCTAATGACAAATTGACGACCGTTTACTTTATTGGTTTGTGGGATGATCTGTATGCAAGTCTGACAGGATAGAATACCATACACATACATTGTGTGTGACTATTAACATGTTTTTTTACAGGGTGAGACAGTACCCTTCCACAGGTTGCATCCTTCTAGTTCTGGGTGATGGTAGCTTTCCCTGTTTGGACTCACTAATCTGTCTAATCACACTTTACAAAGAGCCCATTAATGGACACATCCAGGGTGCTTCAATTATTATCCTTAACATAAGAATCAGTTATTCATGCTCACAAACAATCTGACAGAAAGAAATGGACTAATACACTTTATTAGTCCACATTGGCATCAGTCAGCTTAATTTTCACTGCCTAGATCTGTACACACAGGGGACGTTTTTTTTTCGTGCAATTAATTCGCAAATCAATAGGGTTTTTTTCGAACGCACACATTTGTTATGGCCCCTTTCAAACAGGACCCGAAGTTTTGTCCGCGAAAAAGCGGCATTTATTTTTTTAGAAACAAGTTCAATGTTATGAAGCAGTGTTGTTCTTTATTTGATAACTTGTTTGATAACAAGTTCAATGTTATGCAGCAGTGTTATTCTTTATTTGATAACTTGTTTGATAACTTGTTTGATCGATTGATAGCGTGAAACATACGTTTTGAACGAATCGTGAGCTTTCATGCTTTTCTATCTCCGTCAGATAAATGGCAAATGTCTTTGTGATCATACCATTAAGGCCATAGAAGGGAGGTAAAGCTAGAAAACCCCCACCTGAACACATGCTATTTTCAGTATGATTCACTTGTCCATGCAATAAAATTAACATACCTGTTATTTTGACAATCTGGGCTTGTCACCCTTATAGTTTACAGTTATCGCAAGCAATAGCATTGGTTTGTTTTAAATCTGATCAATCTGAGAGGTTATTTTTGATAACATCTGTAAAAGGGTGGTTGACGTGAGCTCGAATACAAAGTGGGAAAAAATATATTTCTAAAATCAATGTGAAATAAGTCATATTCCTTTAAATCTGAGTAACTCAAAATTGTATGTGACCTATTTCCTTACTTATTTCACATTTTACAAACCTTTTCATGTGGTAGTCCTAAGAAATGTCCTCTGGAGTGACATCATTTCTATTGATAATATGATAATATCTGATTCAGGCAATACAGAATTATTATATGCTTAACAATGATGAAGTTGTCCTGATTGTTTACCATCAACAATAGTATCCAATTTGAATTTAAAAACATATAATTCTCTTACTAAATGATGTATACCAGGGGTGTTTTTTATAAATGTTTGGGATATATTTATTATATTTGTATAGAACTTTAATGGAATAAACTATCTTTAGATTACTGCAGAATGATGTTTTCCCCCACTTGGGCTGAACACATTTCTCAAGAATTTAAGCATCAAAATACCTTTCATTTATTACCTTTAGGTTTGTCACACCACAGGACATTATGTCACACGAATGGACACCATAGAAAACAAGCCAAGTTTTGTATAAAATGTCATTTTAATTACTTTTTCTGTAGTCTTTGAAACACTGATGTAAAAATGTGACATTCTGAACATCAGTACTAACAGTGACATAAAAAATAGATCTAATAATTAGGCTAATAGCCATCATAACATAACACATACACAGGATAAACACACATCATATAATTATTTTCAATAACAACATAGGGATTAAAACTCGTCAAGATCAATTCATTAATTCACAGCTGTTGTCACCTTTGCAGTGACCATGCACATTAACAGTGGGTAAAACTAAACAAAGATTTTTTTTTTTTTGCTAAAAGTTTACAACGCTGCACATTCAATTTGTAATCTGTGGTGTTTGAGGAATGTGTCCGTTCAGACCTCATTAAAAAGTAGCCAGTCATATCTGGTGAGCTGCGCAGCACGCTGGTGGGGCTCTGGCTCTGAGATGGCACTAACAATTTTGTCTTTGCTATAGAAAATGCAGTCTGGCTTAAGAGGCCACGTGAATACGTTTCTCTCTTCGTGTTGAACCATGCAGTTCACTTCTACATTATCGACATGCAGTTTAGTGACCTGGCCAACAAATAGCTTACCGTCATATTTGACTATGACAAATCTTCCCACATTTCATTATGGTCTTCCTCGTCACTGGGACTATCATTGTGGGTCTCCTGGACACTTTCTGGTTCTGGTTGATGAGGCTGTGCATTTGTGATATCGAACCTCAGCTTAGTGGGTGTGAAGCACCCACACATCACTGGGTAGCTGCAGAAGCAGCTGACATCCCTGTAGTAAATCTCGCTGGGAGAGAAAGTCAGTATCTGATGGGTGCGAAGAATGCCAGGGACTTGCGGAAGTCCACCCTGACCATGGGCCCTCTCTGAATAGTTCCATGTCAGGCGCTTGAGCCCCCAAGCATAGGGGATGCTGCTCAGGAGAAAACAGTTTGCCATATTCCGATATTGTGTAACAGGACCATCACTCAAGATACAGTGCATCCGGAAAGTATTCATACCCCTTCACCTTTTCCACATTTTATTATGTTACAGCCTAATTCCAAAATGGATTAAATAAAAAAATGTTCTCAACATTCTACATACAATACCGCATCATGACAAAGTGAAAAAAGCTTTTTTAAATTTTTTGCAAATGTATTAAAAATAAAAAAAAAAAATATCACATGTACATAAGTATTCACACCCTTTGCTGTGACACTCAAAATTGAGCTCAGGTGCATCCCGTTTCCACTGATCATCCTTGAGATGTTTCTACAACTTGATTGGAGTCCACCTGTGGTAAATTCAATTGATTGGACATGATTTGGAAAGGCACACACCTGTTTATATAAGGTCCCACAGTTGACAGTGCATGTCAGAGCACAAACCAAGTTATGAAGTACAAGGAATTGTCTGTAGACCTCCGAGACAGGATTGTATCGAGGCACAGATGTGGGGAAGGGTACAAAAAAATGTCTGCGGCATTGAAGGTCCCAACGAGCACAGTGGTCTCCATCATTCGTAAATGGAAGACGTTTGGAACCACCAGGACTCTTCCTAGAGCTGGCCGCCCGGCCAAACTAAGCAATCGGGGGTGAAGGGCCTTGGTCAGGGAGGTGACCAAGAACCCGATGGTCACTCTGACAGAGCTCCACTGTTCCTCTGTGGAGATGGGAGAACCTTCCAGAAGGACAACCATCTCTGCAGCACTCCACCAATCAGGCCTTTATGGTAGAGTGGCCAGACAGAAGCCACTCCTGAGTAAAAGGCACATGACAGCCCGCATGGAGTTTGCCAAAAGGCACCTAAAGGACTCTCAGACCATGAGAAACAAAATTCTCTGGTTTGATGAAACCAAGATTGAACTCTCTGTCCTGAATGCTAAGCGTCATGTCTGGAGGAAACCAGGCACTGCTCATCACCTGGCCAATACCATCCCTACATTGAAACATGGTATGCTGCATCATGCTGTGGGGGTGTTTTTCAGCGGCAGGAACTGGGAGACTAGTCAGGATCAAGGAAAGATGAATGCAGAAATGTACAGAGAGATCCTTGATGAAAACCTGCTCCAGAGCGCTCTGGACCTCGGACTGGGGCGAAGGTTCACCTTCCAACAGGACAACAACCCTAAGCACACAGCCAAAATATCAAAGGAGTGGCTTCGGGACAAGTCTGAGAATGTCCTTGAGTGGCCCAGCCAGAGCCCAGACTTGAACCCGATTGAACATCTTTGGAGAGATCTGAAAATGGCTGTGCACCGACGCTCCCCATCCAACCTGATGGAGCTTGAGACGATCTGCAAAGGAGAATAGGAGAAACTGCCCCAAAATAGGTGTGGCAAGCTTGTAGCATCATACTCAAGAAGACTTGAGGCTGTAATTAATGCCAATGGTGCTTTAACAAAGTATTGAGTAAAGGGTGTGAATACTTATGTACATGTAATATTTTTATTTTTTATTTTTAATACATTTGCAAAAAATTAAAAAAAACTTTTTTCACTTTGTCATTATGCGGTACTGTGTGTAGAATGTTGAGAACATTTTTTTTTTTTATCCATTTTGGAATTAGGCTGTAACATAATAAAATGTGGAAAAAGTGAAGGGGTATGAATACTTTCCGGATGCACTGTAGGTCTACTCCATTTCTGGCACCGACGTGGACGTGTCTCCCGCACCAGCCATAAGCCTATGCGATTGCCGCAGAGATGAACACTCAGTGTTGCTAACTCTTGAAAGACAAATGAGCAACCTCACCTTAATCAAATTGCCCAAAACAAGCGCAACACTACCTATGGCCACATATTTATAATACAACATTATTAAAACTGGAGGTGTGCACGTTTATGAAAACATTAAAACCTTTTCCAGAAGAAATTTCCAGCGTTTATAATGCACCTTCTAATTAAATAGCTTCGTCCAATCTAAAGTGGTACAATCCTGCCTTCATATTATCACCCATATCCCATTTTGTGCTATCAGTTTATTTATTCAGTATGATTCTGATAATTAATATTGTGTAAACATGCACGTGAAAGTTGAAAATAATGCAGTTATGCCCAATCTATTAGCCCACAGCAAGCGTTCCGCTATATGGCAGTCCTGCTTCTCTTCGTTTCAGCACTGTCACTGTGAATAATTAGAGAGAGATTTTAATAAATGTACTTCTTTTAATAAATGCAAAAACATAGAACTTGCAGCACAAAAATATGACTAAGGACTTGCAAATTAGCAGCTCCAACAACGGTAAAAGATTAATGAACGAAACAAGTCACTAAACGAGGAAGTTACATTCTAACTAAAGACCCGCCTTGATGAGAGGACTGACAGATTGCATTTGAATTTTCATGTTCTGTCCCAAAGAGTGCGTGGTGACTTGGAAATGCTAATACATTAGACTCCTAGCGCTGATTCGCGTATTGCATTTGAATATTGTCCACTGCACAGCGTAGTACTGAACATGAAGTCTTTGAAAATGCAATGGCAAATGCGATTTCCTTTTCATTTTCAAATGGTTTGACAACTGCATTTTAATTTTAATTGTGACATAAATAATGCTTGCACAAATGGAAAATGAGGATACATTTTTTATATTGCATTTTAATTTTCAAGTTTGAATTAACATTTGAATATTGTCCGCTGTATGGCGGGGTAGGACTTTGAAAATGTAATGTCAAACAGCTTTTGCATTGTAATTTGAATATTGACACAGAATGCCTATTGAAGCATTTGAAAATGCAAATGCAAATGGGATTATTGTATTTTATCAATTACATTTTGTCTCTAAAACACATACAAATGTGGAAAGTGATAATGCTATTATTGAATTGCATTAGCATTTTCAAGTTTACATTTTCATTTGAATAAAGTCTCTTATGGGCTTCCATACAATTGAGAGGTTCGCGTGAGTTGACATTTATGCTTGTCTGTAGTTTAAGTTCTTGCAGCAAAATACTTAGACTTTTAGCCATTAATATCCACGTACGTATTTCCAGATTTGTCCACACATTTACAGATCTATGCACGCATTCACAGATTGGTCTACACATATACAACTCTCAATACACTTGAAAATCTGAATACAGACGGATATTTTTTATACACTTGATTACGACGCACGGATTGAGACACAGATACACAACTCTCCACACACATTTGCAAATAGTTTTGCTACAATAAGGACCCCATAGCTATTGTTGAATTGCATTTGCATTTTCAAGTTTACATTTTCATTTGAGTAAAGTCCCTTATGGGCTTCCATATTATACCCTGACGAATTAAGACGAGACGAAATAGCTGGCACTGTTCAGGCGGACAACCTAGATCACAGTTGCCGTCTCAAGGCATTTGTTGTTTTCCTTTTTAACCATGAACTTAATTGCATAACAAATTCTTCCTGCCATCATGCACCTTTCTCATTTGATGATTATTTCCCCCTGCTCTGAGTCTGTATGTCCGCGCAATTTTTAGCAAACAACAGTATAACAGTAGGCCTATACCAACAGTATAATTTGAACAAGCTAACACATAACCTTCTGAGAGTTCCAAATCTAGCTAAAACCCTGCAGTTCCTGCCAAGGTAACCGTAAATATATAATATGATTGATTCGATAACATTAGGAAAACTGAACGTTACGTGTCTCATAGTGTCTGCTCTAGTTTTGAAAGCAGTGGCACTCACCTCAGAGCGGTGCTAAATTCATTATTTCGTTTAGCCAGATTGCATAAACTAGTTACGGTTAACATCAGGGTTACGGTTAACATCACTCAGCCACCACTGCCCTCTTGCGTAGGGCACCGCGTGTAGCCAACTCAACTGTTCAAGTGGTTGGTTGCATGTCTTACTGGGTAGAAGTGTGCATATAAACCAGAACAATTTATGTTAATTCCCCTTAGGAGTCAGCACTAAAACATTGACGAAAATTTGATTTAAACAAAAACTGACTACCACTGACTAGCTAAATCTTTGCTCAGACAAAACAAATTGAAATTACAAAATGTTTACTTTAACGCAGCTACAATTTTCAGTAAAGACGAAGACGAAAACGAAATGAAAAATGCTTGTCAAAGTTAACACTGTGGCGAGCCAGTACAGAAAACTTACCCGTGGTTGACCCTGCTTAATAGAAACAAATCCATACGTTTGTCCTTTGCAGCAGATTGATGACTTCGTCAAAAAGCACTCATTGTGTTGACTTTTGAATATATATATATATACACTCGTGTGTGTGTGTGTGTGTGTGTGTGTTTGTGTGTGTGTGTGTGTGTGTTTCAATATAATATGAATTGTAATTCTACACAATTACAATTCATATTATAAATTGTAATAGTACCGCTTGAAGTTGCGCTAACGCAAAGGAATTCCCTTCCAGTCGTTGCACAGTATGCTTGGGAGAAATCATAGGTCAAATTGAGGTCGATTGTGACTGGCAAGGGGTGTAAAATAGGCAAGGGGTGTAAAATAGGCAATTGGGATTGGGCCTAACATTACCTACTAGATTACCTATACGTACATAGGCCACTTATAAAAAAATATACAGGCTATAAGGTTCACTTTAACAATCACATTCACCACTTTCAAGTGTTCTATTTGATAACCGCTTTCTTCCGTCTCAGGTTGGAATAGTTCAACTGGATGAGCCGGTGGCTTGGCAGTTGCCATAGTAACAACGGTACGCAGAGAGCAGACAGACAGTAGGCGCCCGGTAAAGACGAGAGAGATGAGAGGGGAGCGCGAAGGGGAGCGACAGGGGGGAGAAAAGGTGTTGTTGCATGTTTCTGCTTGAGGACAGGGTGTAGATAAAGATCGTGAAGAAGAAAAAAGGCTGCAAGGAGGTTGCTGGAACACAAAATAAGAAAAATCGAGCCGAGCGGGAACAGAGATGACAGAGAGGGTAGCTTCGTGTGGAAGTCTGGCTGACAGCACTCACCTCTTGCTTCAGTACTGCAACGGTAAGCCTAACGCTACCTCACCTGACAAACGTTATTAAAATGCTACAACAACTGTGCAGATAAACCATTATTTTTTTATTCTGTGGCTGTCACCTAAAGGTTGGATTTCATCCAGGCTTTGTATTTTTGTGTTGTTGATTGCTTGCCAGCCAACCATTTCTTTTGACGGGAGACACCTGCACCTGAATAAACTAGAGAGAAAAAAATAGGACATATCTCTCTGGTCCTTGTCATTCAGAATGCATCTTTTTGACTTAGACTTAATGTTTATGTGTTGGATGGGATTCCTTTAGTATTCTGTTGCCCTTTGACTAACTAGTTGAAATGCAGACAATTATAAGGAATTATCTACAATATATAATACACAATATACAATGTATACTATGTACATATATATATAATGCCTCATTATTCACTGCAAATTACTGTAGTTTTTATAATATTAATTTGAATAACGACTTTAACAAATACGTGCTTTAATTTATATAGCATCATCAAGCTAATTGGCTTCTTACAGAGCAGACTGTCACTCAGCTGACCTGAGCTACTAACTAGACGTAAAGGCATAGCAATGTACCTCAGGGATGGCAGCCTTCCCGGCATATATACTTGTAGCATTGTTAGATTGTATCAGTAAAAAGGAATCTTTACAGAGCTTGTAGAGCACCACAATGGATCCGTGACCCCTTTAGCAACGCCCCCTTGAGAGTATCATACATTACCCTCTCATGTTTCCCTCCAGGGAACAGGGGTCCTAATCTGATGAACATAATCTAATATTCAGTGGATTTAAGAAGCTTAACAAACACCAGGCTATTATGTGTGTGAGCAAGTCAGTCGTAATATGTTGGGTGAGCAAGTCTGGCGCAAATTGGCTGCCGTGGTATCACTCAGATTGAGTGTTGTGTTTGATAGCTGTCGGTCCATTCGTTGTTCGTTCTGTGTAATTAATTGGCAACCAATTTGTGTAAAGCGCTTTGAGTCTCGAGAAAAGCGCTAAAAACTAAATAAAATTAATTAATATTATTATTATTATTATTTCTCCCACCTGTAACCGTGACTTGTATTCACATCAAGCTAACAATGTCGGATTTGGAAATGTTGCTGCTGCGTGCTCCAACGCTATGTGTAAATAGACTAAAGCCTGGTTTATACTTCTGCGAAGCAGCACGTAAACAGCTCTGCGTAGCTTCGAAGAGCAGGGGTTTCTGGGAAAGCGTAGCTCACCTGGGCCCGCCGACGTGTTGACGGGGTGTCCTCCCAAATCCTAACAGCCCGTCGCGCAAAGCGTCTTCTCAGTGCATCAAACAATCGCTGATTGGTTGCACAGGGTAGGAAGCAAGTAGATATTCGGTAATATTTGGCTGTATCCAAACAAATTAAAATGTAGATGACACAATGAACTGGAGCAGATAGGCTGATTTTCAATTCAAATTATATTGGTTTTCTATGCACTTAGCTTGTACATAGTATTGCCTATATATAGGCTATATGTTACAACTGTTTTCTGTATTGTTTGATAAACTGTATATGAATATATATTGTACAGCACTTTGGTCAGCTCTGCTTGTTTTAAACGTTTTCTATAAATAAACTTGATTTGATTTGATATAAGAAAATATGCAAAGCAGTGAGCAACCTTCAGTCTCTTTGTTTATACTTTAGCGGGACATGAACGGGAGTTTCCGTATCTATGCTTCTTCTACGGTTTTCTGTACGTTCTGGATTACTAAATTCGACACTGCCACCTAGTGGGCCCGTTAAACTTACGTTGAAGTATGTAGGCAAACCACTGTGCGAACGTATGCACCAAATGAACGTTTACATTCGCTAACACGCTCACGGAGAAGTATAAACCAGGCTTAACAGTGTATGATTATCAGTGTTGGGACTAACGTTTACCGTAATTTCACTACTATTCACGGTAACTAGTAAAGTAACGCGTTATTATTCACATTTGAGTAACTAAATTACAGTTACTGAAAATGTAAATGGGGCGTTACTAGTTACTGTTATTTTCCCCTATATTGTGCATTTTACCAATAACAAATGTGTACTTTTCTTTTGCCTCCTGGTCACTCTTTACTGTTTGACTCTTTCCTGTTTATATTTCTGCGTGCAGTTTGGGAGCTCACAGTTATATATAGCCCCCCTTCTTATGCCCCCTCAAAGTTGTTTCAGCGTGAGGAAGAAGGTTACAGTGAACCACACATGCTATTTAGGGTTT
Source organism: Galaxias olidus (assembly GCA_026901105.3). NCBI lineage: Eukaryota > Metazoa > Chordata > Actinopteri > Galaxiiformes > Galaxiidae > Galaxias > Galaxias olidus. Next base: position 91,325 of record JAPMUY010007660.1, on the reverse strand, counting down.
GTTTCTTAACGAATTCAAACTTTTTAAGGGGTGCTTCTGGTATTCGAAATTCATTCGTTTTGGTTCTGGAGGAAACTGTGGTAACAAGACTGATAATGAACGTTTGCTAAGCCCTCGACTTTAGTGGTTGTAGGCTACTTGTAGTTGTTAGCTAGGTAAACTTGGCATACTGGCTAGCTAAGTCACAGCAACGGTACCAGCTTGAACAAAACTTACTGTTTGCTCGGTTGATCTGGAGGGTGGCTTGGACACAAACAGTACGGATAATATATTGTTACTTTAAACTTAAATAACGTTCATTGCTGAGCATATTGTGAAACCTATATAATTTTGTCCGCTTTGAATATGGGAATATTGTTTTGAGCTGGGAATGTAAGCCTGAGTTTTGAGGCTTGTTGGTTGGCCATTTGAGACTAGAATAAATAAGTTGAACAAATATTTTGTGTGTGGTTGATTCAATTGCTTAGTAAACAATTCATGGTTTATTAGATTATTATTTGTGTTGCTGTTTTAAAATATATGTATATATTGGGGCATATTGGCAAATAGAAAGTACCACAGAACGATCACAAGTTAGCAGTGTGGGATGAAAAATAAAGCCTGAACTTCAGAGTTTGAGTAAATTGGGAAACATCCATCCATCCATCCATCCATCCATCCATCCATCCATCCATCCATTTTCCGCCGCTTATCCGGGGCCGGGTCGCGGTGGCAGCAGGCTCAGCACGGAATTCCAGCCGTCCCTATCCCCAGCAACGTTTTCCAGATCCTCCTGGAGGATCCCAAGGCGTTCCCAGGCCAGACGAGATATATAATCCCGCAAGCGTGTTCTGGGTCTACCCCGGGGTCTCCTACCAGTTGGGCGTGCCCGGAAAACCTCCAACGGGAGGTGCCCAGTAGGCATCCTGATCAGATGCCCGTACCACCTCATCTGGCTCCTTTCGACGCGAAGGAGCAGCGGCTCTACTCCGAGCTCCCTCCGGATGACCGAGCTCTTTACCCTATCCCTAAGGCTGAGCCCAGCCACCCTACGGAGGAAACACATTTCAGCCGCTTGTACTCGCGATCTTATTCTTTCGGTCACTACCCAAAGCTCATGACCATAGGTGAGGGTTGGAACGTAGACCGACTGGTAAATCGCGAGTTTCACCTTTCGGCTCAGCTCCTTCTTCACCACGACAGTCAGGTACAACGCCCGCATTACTGCTGATGCTGCACCAATCCGCCTGTCAATCTCGCGCTCCATTTTTCCCTCACTCGTGAACAAGAACCCGAGATACTTGAACTCCCTCGCTTGGGGCAGCAACTCACTCCCAACCCGGAGAGAGCACTCCACCGTTTTCCGGCAGAGAACCATGGCCTCAGACTTGGAGGTGCTGACTCTCATCCCGACCGCTTCACACTCAGCTGCAAACCGCTCCAGTGCATGCTGAAGGTCACAGTCTGAAGAAGCCAACAGAACCACATCATCTGCAAAAAGCAGAGAAGCAATTCTGAGGTCCCCAAACTGGACACACTCCTCCCCCCGGCTACGCCTTGAGATTCTATCCATGAAAATCACAAACAGAACCGGTGACAAGGGGCAGCCCTGGCGGAGTCCAACTCCCACTGAAAACGCATTTGACTTTGTGCCGAGTATACGGACACAGCTCTCACTCCGGTTATATAGGGACCGAATGGCTCTTAGCAATGACCCCGGCACCCCATACTCCCGCAGTACCCCCCACAGGACGCCCCGGGGGACACGGTCATAGGCCTTCTCCAAGTCCACAAAACACATGTAGACTGGATGGGCAAACTCCCATGCCCCCTCAAACAGCCCTGCAAGGCTAAAGAGTTGGTCCACTGTTCCACGACCAAGACGGAATCCGCATTGCTCCTCCTGGATCCGAGGTTCGACAATCGGTCGGAGTCTTCTTTCCAACACCCTGGCATAAGCTTTCCCAGGCAGGCTGAGAAGTGTGATACCCCGATAATTGGAGCACACCCTCCGGTCCCCTTTTTTAAAAATGGGAACCACCACCCCGGTCTGCCATTCCAATGGTACCGTCCCCGACCTCCACGCGACACTGAAGAGGCGTGTCAACCAAGACAGCCCGACAATGTCCAGAGCCTTCAGCATCTCGGGGCGAATCTCATACACACCCGGCGCCTTGCCGCTGAGGAGCTTCCCAACTACCTCAGTGACCTCTGCCAGGAAATTGGGAAACAAAAGTTACTAACGTTAGTAACGCATTACACAGCTCGGATATGATGTGTGTGTATTGTTATTGAGGATAACTGTTGTGGTGGTCAAACAAGCTTTGTTCTGTTGTGCTCTGCTTTGAATACAGAACAATTCCCCACGCCTGGTTTCTGACTAGATGTTATCTATATCGTGTTGTAGTTGTCGGAATGAGCGTTGGAGGATTAGTCATACATGAATCACAATTTTTTGTCAGAATCAACTGACTTTTTTTCCTTCTTTAGTTGTGGTCTAGTAAAATTATAGCCTATATCTTGATTTAATAAGATGTGCAAACCAACAGCTCGCGCTTCAAACGTGAATCATAATTATGGGTCATAAACACCCTGAATAGTGTAGTATAATAGGCCACAGTGACAGACAGACAGACAGACATGTTGTGACAGATGGCAGCATAGGAAGGGTGCCATGGTGACCAAGACGAGGTCAGAGTCTCTCAAGACATGTTCACTTCACAGGGCCGAACCGAACTAAGCCATGCTAGCCCTGCCTGGCTGGTAGATAGACAGGCAGCGACACTAAGCAGACAGACAGACAGACAGACAGACAGAGAAGGTGAGGTGACAGGGAGGGGGCAAGGGCTCAGAGCAGACTAGATCTCTCATTTACCGAATTGCCAGAAGTTTTAGAAGACAGTATTCTTTAATGTGTTTGTTCATTCATTCGTTCGTTTGTTCGCTCGTTTGTTCATTCTTTCATTCATTCATTCGTTCATTCATTATCCTAGGTGATGTCCATTCTACCACCCATCTGAAGCAGACTCAAAATACAGATAGCAGGTAGCTTTGTTAGACTAGCTTCATGGACTCCCATCTGTTCCACTAGCAGTGTCTCCTCACTTTTCTCATAGTCCGTAACCAGAGCCTGTCTGTTGTCATGGGATAGCCTCGGTGTCCTTAACCACCTGGTCTCACTGTTAAACACACACAAACACACACTCGAACAAACACACACAAACAAACAAACGTGTAAACACACACCACACACACACACACACACACACACACACACACACATACACTCACTCGTACACAAACACCCCTACACATAACAGCAATTAAGATGGATGTTAGCAGACGTTTATGAGTACAATACTATAGCTATTCATTGATTGATTCAAATGTACTCTCGAGTTACACACAAGTAATAAGGGCATATTCGTATAATTTGTTTTGGATATTTTAAAGGTGCAGTATGTAAGTTTGAATTTCTAGCTGTAATTAAAAACAATTCTGTTTTTTTTTACGTTTATTACATACCTCCTGGAGGATATTATTAAACCAAATGCTCAGAGAGAAGGTGCGCTATATATGAGAGCCCTGGGCCCTGTATTCAGCTTTTAAAACATCTAGGGACACCTGCCTTTCCCCAACCAATCAGGAGAGTTTTTGCAAGGAGTAAGGGCTATCTGCCTGTCAATCACCTGGCATGCACACTCCTAGGTAAAATACATACAGCGTCACCCTCCAAACAAGCTTGTTGTTACAATTCGCGTTGCAGTCAAAGTAGCAGCGGTGTGAACTAATACTTGCAAGGCGGCTGAAGTCGTTGCATGTCGTCGCAAAAGACTTGGCTTGTGATATCACCAAGTGCAGTTTTAGAACGTTAAAGTATCGCGCCAGATTTATGTCAAAAAGGCATTATTCGTTTACATGCATATGTTGGATATACTCAGCAACGTATAGTGGCTATGGTGCCAATCGCAGCTAAATGAAAACGATTGTCATGCACTAGCTCAAACTAATAAGGGAATACAATTATGACATTGTTTTTGTTAACGTTAACTTACTAACTGTATGTCGTTACTATGGAAATGGTCATTTGTGTCTGTGCTCGTTGCTTTGGTGTGAACCACTCAGTTTTAGAGTGTTTACGATCAGACGTTCGGGATTCTTTTGTTTCTCACCTCATCAGACATCGTTTTATGCGTTGTTGGTGAGAACCAAAAATAAGTACAACATACACATGGGTCATGAAACACTGCCTTGCTCAGGCTCATGAAGTCAAGTCAACGTGCACAGGCATGTGTAGGATGGGCCATTGAGAGGGATTGGAGGGACCAAAGACTCAGGAGGTTGGCCTTTTTGAGTGTTGTGATTCAAATTCTTGCCATTTTTTCCCCAATTCTCTAGAACTACATACTGCACCTTTAAGTACAGGCTGATGATGCATGCTTAATGAGTTTGATGTTCATATGTATTATTTGCTTTATCTATTTTAAGTAAAGGCTAATGATGCATGATTAATGAGTTTGATGTTCTGTGTTGTGGTGTCAGCTGTTTTCCCGCGTCTCTCTCTCATTCTCTCTCTGTGTGTGTGTGTGTGTGTGTGTGTGTGTGTGTGTGTGTGTGTGTGTGTGCGCTGTGTCATTGATACCATCTACTGCAGTCTCACTTCCTGGTACCGCCTAGTGGCTGAATCTGTCGTTGGTGCAGTGTGAGAGAGAGAGAGAGAGAGAGAGAGAGAGAGAGAGAGAGATGATTAGAGAAAGAGGGAGGGACATTTGGGTCTTGTCCAAACTCCATCCCTCTGTTGCTCCACCCACAACCTCCCTGCACAGGGTAAAGGCTTAGGAAAGGAGAGATGGAGGGAGGAGACAGAGAGGAGAGAGTGGAAGGGGAGGGGTGCCGATGCCCGGAAGGTCCAGAGAGAAGGGGGGAAGGGAGATAGAGAGAGAGAGAGAGAGCACTGAGGGCACTAAAAGCCTCGGTGGAGGGATCCCAAGTGGACTGACTGTCTTTCTGACTGACTGGCTGACTGGCTGACTGACAGATTATCTGACTGACTGGCCTATTGACTGACTGGTTGGAAGAGTGACTGGGCAGATTTACGGTGCCATGATGACAGGTAGGAAAGATCACAGCTGCATGAATATTTCAGCAGACTCACTCCTATTGCCCTCACATTGTCCTCTTGCTCGCCTCACACACACACACACACACAGGTTCATCCCCTCTATAAACTCTTCATCTATCCATCTCTCCATCATAGCTAACCTGGTCTCCTCCCTCTGCTTGCATACATACCAGCCCTCCATTTATATCTTACATGGCTAACTGCCTTTCCTCTTTTCCAATCCCCCTTTCCCCCGGTTCAGTCGTTTTCATGTCATTAGCAGCCGCTGGCATTTATCAGCCAACTGCCATCATTTAAACTGTAATCGTGGTAACTGTCCATATCCTTATGTGAAAATGGTAAGGGGAGAGAGAGAGAGAGAGAGAGAGAGAGAGGGGGGGGGGGGGGGGGGGGGGGGGGGGGGGGGGGGGGGGGGGGGGGGGGGGGGGGGGGGGGGGGGGGGTTAATTATATATAGTGTGCGTGTGTGTGTGTGTGTGTGTATTCAGTTAAACTCTATAGTGCTTAATAGATTGTGGCCATTATGTTTCATTAAAAGATTAATGGGATTGTGCTCCTGTGGAACATTTATTATGAGATGTGTGAGTGTGTGCATGTGTGTGTGTATATGTGCGTGTGTGTGTGTGTGTGTGTGCATGTGTGTGAGTGTGTACGTGTGTTATGCCAAGGAGCCTGTGCAATTTACACTCCTGTGTTGTTTCACCTTGATTTGAGGAAAAGGAGCGACAGAGTCAAATAAAAGAGAGAGAGAGAGAGAGAAATGTGCAGAGCAGGAACTGCTTTGCTAGTTTTTGCAAGCCTCAGGTAAATCTCTGCTCAGGCCTCACTCTTTCATCGGCAACAGGGATGTGCAAAATGTTACTGCTCCATTATGCTGGTCAGGAGTTGTCTGACTGTTGTCTTAAATGTAAGATAGCCGCATTTACAGCACCGTACTTTAGCGCTTTCCTATGCCACAGCTCAGTGGTAGCTATTGCTGTATTCAAACCTCTGCCAGCATCTTGAATATTGTGATTAAGCCTAAAATCTCTAAAGCCCAATTTAAGCTATAAGGGTCAAGAGTTTGTATAGAGACACTAATAATAATAATAAAAAACATACAAAAAAAGATAAAGTAATAAAATATATTATAAATACGATAAAAAAAAAAGTTTTGTTTGCTCAAGTCTGCCTGAAGTGCTACTAGAGGCAGAGTTTATTGATGGTGGGATTTCCTATAGGATCCACTAAAAACAGACAAGACTAGTAGATCCCAGACAGCTGCAATGCATATATTTGACTTGACACAGTAGGTGAGCTGAGCACTGAGGCCAGCAGTGTTTGTTATCTCTATAGCGGTGACTGATGAGATGCCTGATTCTCACATTACAGCTATTTCAGCTTTTAACCTCAGCTAGAGAGAGACAGAGAGAGAGGGAGGGAGAGAGAGAGAATATAACCTTTGAGTCATGATTCTAAGGTTTAAGGCCTATACTGTTCAAAGCTATAGCTGTTTCAGAGGTGGAGGCTACTTTGGCTGTGTCTTGATTAGCATGTGAGAGAATGGAAAGGTACACCAAATGTGAAATGGCAAACATAACCACCAGTACTTGGAATTTGTTCCCTCCGTACAACATTAAGTCCTAGGCAAATGGCTGTGAGGTTTGAACACGCAAAACTGTTACTGTATGATTTAATGCAAAAGAATATACTACTGTATGCTATACCCACAAAAAAACAAAGAACGTAACTTTACTACACAACAGCGTGTTTTACCATAGTGTTCAGACAGAGACCAAAAACATGGATAGAGATGATTTTCACTGACAATTTATTGACAAATGACAAGTTAGATGCAGTATACTTTTTTATCGAGGGTTGTCTCACGTTACCAACAAATCAGCCCCTAAAAGAGCACTCGACACATCAACAAGGTTCCCAATGGAATTAAAGCAACAATTTAACACAGGTGTGCTCAAATTGGCCATTTGACCGAGACAACTTCCACATCACATGACCGATGAGAAGGAGGACCCTGTCAACCAATCTAGAACTGGGTCAGTATGAAATAATGCTTTCACTGACCTTGTGCACAACGTTGTATAATGCTGTTAATGTAAAATATTCAAATTCACTTCTGAAGGGTTAAGTCCAGATGGGAAAAAGGCAACCTCACAGGTAGTGTTACAAAAAAGCAGATTCCAAACTTCTGCAGTGGAGAGTTTGGCTGTGGTCAATCATTACTCAGCATTATGATGAAGGTGATTTATGTGGCATGTGACTTGAAAGAGGTGACGACCATTTTACAGCTATGGATAAAAATGTGCAGTGCTGTTTGAAGAATGACCTGACTAATGCTGTGTCTCAAATCGCATACTACTTTTTTCTTTTAGTAGGTACTGCAGCTGCCTTACAAAGTATGCAGCACAGTGGCTCAGTGGTTAGCACTGGTGCCTCACAGCAAGAAGGTCCTGGGTTTAAACCCCACCTGACCCAATGGCCTTTCTGTGTGGAGTTTGCATGTTCTCCCCGTGTTTGTGTGGGTTTCCTCCAACCATCGAAAAAAACATGCTCCATTCTCCTACCAGTGCCCTGACCAGTCACTGCCAATTCACCTGGAGTCGGTCTGTGTATCCTATGTGTGTGAGCAAGTCTGGCGCAAATTGGCTGCCGTGGTGTTTGATAGCTGTTGGTCCATTCGTTGTTCGTTCTGTGTAATTAATTGGCGACCAATTTGTGTAAAGCGCTTTGAGTCTCGAGAAAAGCGCTAAAAACTAAATAAAATTAATTATAATGATTATTATTAATAAAGTATGTATTGCTTAAAGTAGGCTAAAGTAGGCATACAATTGGGACATACTACTTCGTCATAACATCCGTCGCAGTCCGTAGCGCCAAATTTGAAAATTGTTGGTGCTCCATCGGTGTGGAGAGTCGATGTGACGTATTTTCCACTTTGCTGAGCATTGTGGGTCAGAAAAGCCAGAAAAGCATGCTGGCTAGCATACTGTCAAATGCGACCGGATGTAGTAAGAGATCCTGGCATTTTTGGCTTACTACATTTGACATACTATGTATTGGGACATACTAAATCTTTTTCTGGCTTACTATACAGTAGGCAAATAAGGGTATTGGGATGCTGCCTAACTATTAAGATCAGCACTGTTGCCAGAAAAGATTTCCTAACTTCCTCGTTCATATGACAACTCGTCTATGTGACTGCAGATATGTTATATATTTCTGTTGCCTTGTCGCTAATCTGTTTAGCAGCACTTGCCATATGAATAATTGATGTAGACTATACCGTGTATTCATTATTATGGTAGCAGTCTCTGTGTTTCTTAGTGTAGTTTATTGGTTAACATCTTACCACTGACCCTATATGCCTGTGTTTTAAACAGAGACGTTTTGGTACAAGTCCCTAATAAGAAACGTGGAAAACACAGCAATATTGAGTTTGATAAGGTCTTGTAGTTGATCTCCCCTGAAGACCTGTTAACAAAGGCAGAAGAACAAATGTCAAAGTCACCACACAACTCGACATAATGAAGCCTGTTAAAAGATAACTGACTATTACAGCCGACCGGGATAGATCTGTCAGTCACGACCCTATCATCTTTATCTCCAGCTTTGTTAGGCAAAATCTAGATTCCCCTTTTCGAAATTCCGAGTTTTTTTTTTTATTTGAATAGGAGATGTGATAGCCAAACATGTTATGCTAAAATGTGGAAGTCTCAGTTGGTCATATAAATTTTTTTTTTTAAAGTGGTGGCATGATTATTTTTTTCCTGTCTCTGCAACAGAAAGAATGCATGGGTTCAGTGGCCCACTGGCAGGCTTGGGGATAGGTCACAGGTCACTGATTATTTAGGCTAACTCGCACATAGCCAAGCTAGTTACTGCCTGAAAGGGCTAGTATCAAATTGTCCTGAATAGCTTGCGTTTGAAACTAGTTCTAACTGGATGGCATGGAGTTCAGAGACACATCTAACAGTCTATTGATCGCATTCCTGACTGGGACTCCATTTAGATGGAAAACCCAAATCCAAAAATCCTCCTATAATTTTTTTGTATCTAGTATTTGCTCCACGGCCCAGTGTAATCCCTGGATCTAGGACATAGACTGTTAATCTGGCAGGCCTGGGGTTTCAGCATGTCGTTATATCAAGCAGTAATCTGGATGGCCGGATGATGTCCAGGTTTCTGGCTGGAGGATGATGAGGTTGTAAATAGGTAAGCTTTACAGAATCACTGTAGGAGATGAAGGGAGGAAAGCAGTGGGAGGACAAAAAGTATAGGGTTGAGCTGAGGGGAAAAAGAGAAAGAAGGGAGGGGAGGAAAAAAGAGGAAGACTTTGAGAGAAACTAATTAGGTGGAGGAAGAGATGGATAAAGAAAACAGAGGCAAAGATAAGAAGAAATTGGTTGGAGAGAGAGAAAGAGAGAGAGATGGATGGAAATAGAAATGGAAGGAGAGAAAGATGGATGGAGGGAGGGAGAGAGAAAGTGCTGGAGCACCAAATGGAGAAGCCAGACACTTTCCAACAATTCACTCAGAGCCCTAGAGTCCTTATATTACAAACCAATAACTGTATAACTCCACGATTTATTCGTTTTTTTGCTCAATTGCATTCTATTTCAAATAAAAATGTAAAATATAGAAATTAAGTAACTTAAAAGAATATTTATGTAGAGAAAAAAAGTTCAAGTAATCTTCCTAACACTGATCCTGTGTTTTACAGTAGCCATTGAACAAGCTCCCCATGAACTCGATACAGGCCGTGTCATGTTCTATTAAGACAGGGAGCAGAGAGACACTGTCACAGACCATCTGCTAGTATTACTGCAAACAACAACAAATCCATCTCAGTTAAAATCAACAAGACCTTTGTGTTGGATGGCTATTCTACATCGCGTGATCGTAGCTCTTTCTGCTTTTCTGCTTTTCTCCTCTCTCTCTCTCTCTCTCTCTCCCCATCCATTATCTCTTCCAGCCTGATATACACCCACTATCAATCTGTTCATCACCTTTCTGCTCTTTTCACACACACACAAACACACACACACACACACACACACACACACACACACACACACACACACACACACACACACACACACACACACACACACACACACACACACACACACACACACACACACACACACACACACACACGAAATAGACTGATAGATTGATAGGTTTTGTATTTCTGATGGACTGATCTAATCCAACAACACTTTGTCCTCCTCTTCCTTCACCTCCGTTTCTGTAGAAGATGACAAACTGTCAGCATGAACATCAAATACTGTGTGTCACAGACTCACACACACACACACACACACACACACACACACACACACACACACACACACACACACACACACCTACACAAAACCTGTAGAGTAAACTTACCCCGTTGCTGTGTGTCACACACACAAACACCCAGACAACGCCTGTAGGGTAAGCTCCCCTGGTCTTCCTGTGTCCTCCTCCCTGTAGATGACACGGTGTCAGCGGGCAGCAACATGGACATGGAGGACCGGGTGTTCCAGCTGGAGCAGAGGCTGCAGCTCCAGGAGGACGACATCCAGCTCCTGAAGGCAGCTCTTGCGGACGCCCTGCGTAGACTTAGCTGCTGCGAGGACCAGGGCCTGGGAACGGGAGGGAACTCTGGAGGAGGGATACAGTCCGCTGGCCGTAGACCCACGGGCTCCGCCACACCGCCACACACCAAAGGTAAAGCACACATCGCCTAGGGCTGGTAGCTGGAGGGAGCCTAGAGCTGCAGAGTGCAGAGGCGTAGTTATACTGTACAGCTTTACCCCCTACTAGAGATTCAAGATATTTTGAATGTGATAACAGTCAAATGTGTGTTCTTCTCCAAGACAGTCAGCTCATTGGCGTGTACAGGACATTTTAAGTGGGGGGGCTAAGAGGGACCGATAGTCGAACCTCGGATTGAGGAGGAACAATGCGGTTTCCGGCCTGGTCGTGGAACAACGGACCAGCTTTTTACCCTCGCGAGGATCTTTGAGGGGGCCTGGGAGTATGCCAATCCGGTCTACACGTGTTTTGTGGATTTGGAGAAGGCGTATGATCGGGTTCCCCGGGAGATACTGTGGGAGGTGCTACGAGAGTATGGGGTGAGGGGTTCTCTCCTCAGAGCCATCCAATCTCTGTACTCCCAAAGCGAGAGCTGTGTCCGGGTCTGCGGCAGTAAGTCGGACTCGTTTCCGGTGAGGGTTGGCCTCCTCCAAGGCTGCGCTTTGTCACCTATCCTGTTTGTTGTATTCATGGACAGGATCTCACGGCGTAGCCGCGGGGAGGGGGCTGCGGGTTGGTGGGCAGAGGATTGCATCACTGCTTTTTGCAGATGATGTGGTCCTGATGGCATCATCAGTCTGCGACCTGCAGCACTCATTGGATCGGTTCGCAGCCGAGTGTGAAGCGGCTGGGATGAGGATCAGCACCTCCAAATCTGAGGCCATGGTTCTCAGCAGGAAACCGATGGATTGTCTACTCCAGGTAGGGAATGAGTCTTTACCCCAAGTGAAGGAGTTCAAGTATCTTGGGGTCTTGTTCTCGAGTGAGGGTAAAATGGAACGAGAGATGGGCCGGAGAATTGGAGCAGCGGGTGCGGTGTTGCAGTCGCTCTATCGCACCGTTGTGACGAAGAGAGAGCTGAGCCAGAAGGCAAAGCTCTCAATCTACCGGTCTATCTTCGTTCCTACTCTCACCTATGGTCATGAAGGGTGGGTCATGACCGAAAGAACGAGATCGCGGATTCAAGCGGCGGAAATGAGTTTTCCTCCGGAGGGTGGCTGGCATCTCCCTTAGGGATAGGGTGAGAAGTTCAGCCATTCGTGAGGGACTCGGAGTAGAGCCGCTGCTTCTTTGCGTAGAAAGGAGCCAGTTGAGGTGGTTCGGGCATCTAGTAAGGATGCCACCTGGCTGCCTCCCCATGGAGGTGTTCCGGGCACGTCCAGCTGGGCGGAGGCCGCGGGGGCAGACCTAGGACCAGGTGGAGGGATTATATCTCCACACTGGCCTGGGAACGCCTTGGAATCCCCCAGTCAGAGCTGGTTAATGTGGCCCGGGAAAGGGAAGTTTGGGATGCCCTGCTTGAACTGCTACCTCCGCGACCCGACCCCGGACAAAGCGGATAACGATGATGATGATGATGATGATGATGGCTAAGAGGGACACAGGCCAAGTGAAAGGGGGGCAGAGAAAATCTAACTTATATTCGAGTCAAAAGCTCAGAATTAGTATATTAAGCACCACGGCAAGCGTTACATCCTTAAGATGAGACAGGGTAGGCAAAAATTACATTTTGAGATCCCTTTTGAGAAATCAGATTTTTCATTATTTTGCTTCTATAGCATATATTATATAACACTATTTTGCTTCTATAGCATGTATTGTATAAATGTATACCACTGATATTGTACAAATATTAAACTACACTAAAATATGTGTATTATACAGTATTTTGTGGACTTGTCTACACAAATATACAAATCTACAAATCAAGTTGTGCAGTGTTAGCGTGTTGAAATTATGTTTTAGTTCTGCATAGTTTACAAACCAATATAGTGCAGCATATCTCTGTAAAGCTAATTTCCTGGAGCACAATGTTATCAAATCTAAATATGGTAATTTCCTTTGTTTCAGTATTCAATCGTGAAAGTACAAAGGGGGGTTTAAACCTAAACACGCTATCTCATTGGCCTGTGTAGATTTCTGAAAGTGGTTTTCTCAAAATCTTTTCTCTTACTCTGAGAACAAAATTTCCACTTCAGTAGCACTTAAATACACGAAACGTTCCAGTTATCTATTTTCTGAAAAGAAGGGTTTGATCATACAGTGCATCCGGAAAGTATTCATACCCCTTCACTTTTTCCACATTTTATTATGTTACAGCCTAATTCCAAAATGGATTAAATAAAAAAAAATTCTCAATATTCTACATACAATACCGCATAATGACCAAGTGAAAAATGTTTTTTAGAATTTTTTGCAAATGTATTAAAAATAAAAAAATAAAATATCACATGTACATAAGTATTTACACCCTTTGCTGTGACACTCAAACAACATTCTCTGGTCTGATGAAACCAAGATTGAACTCTTTGGCCTGAATGCCAAGCGTCATGTCTGGAGGAAACCAGGCACTGCTCATTACCTGGCCAATACCATCCCTACAGTGAAACATGGTGGTGGCAGCATCATGCTGTGGGGGTGTTTTTCAGCGGCAGGAACTGGGAGACTAGTCAGGATCAAGGGAAAGATGAATGCAGCAATGTACAGAGAAATCCTTGATGAAAACCTGCTCCAGAGCGTTCTGGACCTCAGACTGGGGCGAAGGTTCACCTTCCAACAGGACAACGATCCTAAGCACACAGCCAAGATAACAAAGGAGTGGCTTTGGGACAAGTCTGTGAATGTCCCTGAGTGGCCCACCCAGAGCCAAGACTTGAACCCGATTGAACATCTTTGGAGAGATCTGAAAATGGCTGTGCACCGACGCTCCCCATCCAACCTGATGGAGCTTGAGACGATCTGCAAAGAAGAATTGGAGAAACTGCCCCAAAATAGGTGTGGCAAGCTTGTAGCATCATACTCAAGAAGACTTGAGGCTGTAATTGCTGCCAAAGGTGCTTCAACAAAGTATTGAGTAAAGGGTGTGAATACTTATGTACATGTGATATTTTATTTTTTTATTTAATACATTTGCAAAAAATTCAAAAAACCTTTTTCACTTTTTCATTATGCAGTATTGTGTGTAGAATGTTGAGTACTTTTTTAATTTAATCCATTTTGGAATTAGGCTGTAACATAATAAAATGTGGGAAAAGTGAAGGGGTATGAATACTTTCCGGATGCACTGTATATCATTTATAGCCTGATTTATATAACACTTTATCCCTAAAACATGTCTAAAAGCATTTTTTATGGCTGATGACAGTATTTATTTATTTATTGAGCAATAAAGACATATCCAAATATCCTTTTGTAAAAGCCTTTGTATATAATATGTCAACGAAATTAAACAATAACTTTTAACCTGGCTTTACCCAATGTTCAGATTTTGTTCTGGAAATGTATGCAAATGCATAATTTGCATATTGAAATAACCTTTCAGAAAACTTGTAATACACATAATAATAATCTTAATGTAAGTTATCAACTGGGGAAGTTTCATGGTGATATCTATTAGTTAACATTTTTACCCTATTCACCTGTAGTGTCTGGCCACTTATGTTTTGTACATGCCCCAGCTCATATAAAGACATTAATTAATACAAGTTTCTATTTAAAGTAAAAAATATGGCCATATAGATAACGGTATTGGAACTGAAGTACATACATAGAATTACATATCCTGTAATTTGCAGTTGTTCCCGACTAGTTATAGGAACATTATCATGTCTGTCCTAAACCTCATGCCTGAGTATAGCCTAACACAGAATGTTTTAAGTGTTACAGGAAAACTAAAAACACCTTATAGTCAAACCAAAATAGACAGGGGTATTGATAACATCAGTTTAACACCTTATTTTGTTCACCATAATAAAGATAAACAGACACCCTTTTACAAACTGAATAGCAGGTGAGTTGCAAATTGATTAAAGAAAAGTATCAATTAAACAAGTGCTATTTGCAGCACTTCATCCACCACTACTTTAAATACTCCAATATTTTTCAAACAGTAAAGAGGGAACTAAATATCGTATCAATTTTGAGAGCACAGAAAATATTGTTTAGCTTCCCTTATAATGAGAAAAAAACCTCACGGTAGAGTGATAAATTTAATTTGGATAGATTGATAAATCTCAATTTGGATAGATTGATAAATCTCTATTAGGATAGATTGATAAATCTCTATTAGGGTAGATTGATAAATCTCTATTAGGATAGATTGATAAATCTCTATTAGGATTGGGGGTAGATTGATAAATCTCTATTAGGATAGATTGATAAATCTCTATTAGGATAGATTGATAAATCATTATAGATTGATAAATCTCTATTAGGGTAGATTGATAAATCTCTATTAGGATAGATTGATAAATCTCTATTAGGGTAGATTGATAAATCTCTATTAGGGTAGATTGATAAATCTCTATTAGGGTAGATTGATAAATCTCTATTATGATTGATAAATCTCTATTAGGGTAGATTGATAAATCTCTATTAGGATAGATTGATAAATCTCTATTAGGATAGATTGATAAATCTCTATTAGGGTAGATTGATAAATCTCTATTAGGGTAGATTGATAAATCTCTATTAGGGTAGATTGATAAATCTCTATTAGGGTAGATTGATAAATCTCTATTAGGGTAGATTGATAAATCTCTATTAGGATAGATTGATAAATCTCTATTAGGGTAGATTGAATGTGGTAACAGTCTAATGTGTGTTGTTGTTCTGCCAGTTCATCAGCTTCTCCAGGCCCTCCCGTCCAAACCCCTCAGCAATGGCTACATCCAACAGAAACGCCTCGTCTCTTCTCCCTCGTCCCCCAAGAAGGAGGTGCTGCTATCCATCAAGAGGTGTCTCATCCTTCTATTATTGATTTCCCCTTCATTCACACACTAACACACACACACACACACACACACACACACACACACAGGTCCACAAACACCCTCACAAGCACTCACACACAAACACACAAGCATGTTAACACACACACACACACACACACACACACACACACACACGGGCCCACAAACACCCTCACAAACACTCAAACACAAACGCATGCACACACACACATTTTCTATTCAAGAAATGTACAAGGCATATTGTGTTCCACTGGGTGGAGAATCACAGGTCTAATTTTATCCAATGGAATGGAATCTAATTTCATGCTGTCTGACCTCTCTTAATTTTTCAGGAAGAGTATGTCGACAGAGCGCCTTACCATGTTGAAGAGAGAGATGGCGGTAGAGAGCCGGAGTCGAACCACCTCCTCCAGCAGTTCTAACTGTGGCAAGAGGTGACCAATAACATTATCGTCATCTCTTCATTCGCTTGCTTTACGCAGACACAGCGGAGTTTGGAACCTTTTGGAAAATTACACTGATTTCAAACAATATTTGGCACATCTTATTACTAGATGATATTTAAATGATTTCAAACTATTTGGGGAAATTGTATAGATCGTAACGGTTGACTTTTGGAGGTACTTTTACCCCCCCCCCCCAAAAAAATGTTTTATGTCGTCTAAAATGTTTGCTGAAACACCTTTGTATTTATTTTCATATTTTGTCATGATGGCTATAATTATTAGTAAAGCACTTTACTTCAGCATGTAGCATAGTTGGCTTGTTAAACTTCAGTACGAAAACATTGTTTTCAAGAGTTTATTGTTTTAAAGTTAGTTATTTAATTCTTCTCTCCGGGAACCATCACCTTATCGTGGTGGAGAGGTTTGTGTGTCCCTATGAACCTGGGGGCTGTGTTGTCTGGAACCTTGTGTTCCTGGTAGGGTCTCCCATGGCAAATTGGTCTCGGGCGAGGGGCCGGACTAAGAATGGTTCAAAAACCCTCATGGAAAAAACTATAAGAGAGGATGATACCCGGCCCGGAGGAAGCCCGGGGTCCCCTTCTGGAGCCAGGCCCAGGAGGAGGACCCGTCAGCGAGCGCCTGGTGGCCGGGCTTGCCACGGAGCCCGGCCGGGCATAGCCCGAAAAAGCAACGTGGACAACACCAACGTCTCGCCTTCTCCGTCCCGTGGGCTCACCACCCGCGGGAAAAACGAAGGGGGTCGGGTGCGCTGCCAGAAAAGTGGCAGTGAAGGCAGAGGTTTTCGACGGATCGGACCCGGGTGGCAGAGGCTGGCTTTGGGGACGTGGAACGTCACCTCTCTGGGAGGAAGGAGCCGGAGCTTGTGCGGGAGGTGGAGCGCTACCAGCTGGATCTGGTGGGGCTTACCTCTACGCACAGCCTCGGCTCTGGAACCTCACTTCTGGATAGGGGTTGGACTCTATTCTTCTCCGGAGCTCCCCAGAGTGAGAGGCGCAAGGCTGGTGTGGGGATACTCACGAGTCCCCGGCTAAGTGCCTCTATGTTGGAGTTTACCCCAGTGGACGAGAGGGTCGCCTCCCTACGCCTGCGGGTCATGGGGGGGAAAACTGACTGTTGTCTGTGCCTATGCACCGAACAGCAGTTCGGAGTATTCGGCCTTTTTGGAGACCCTGGATGGAGCCTTGTATGGGGCTCCTGAGGGGGACTCTGTAGTCTTGCTGGGGGACTTCAACGCACATGTGGGCAATGATGGAGACACCTGGAGAGGCGTGATTGGGAAGAACGGCCTCCCCGATCTGAACCCGAGTGGTGGCTTGTTATTGGACTTCTGTGCTAGTCATGGAATGGCCATAACGAACACCATGTTCGAACATAAGGATGCTCATAAGTGTACCTGGTACCAGAGCACCCTAGGCAGAAGGTCGATGATCGATTTTGTTATCGTATCATCGGACCTGAGGCCATATGTTTTGGACACTCGGGTGAAGAGGGGGGCAGAGCTGTCAACTGATCACCATCTGGTGGTGAGTTGGGTCAGGTGGCGGGGGAAGCCTCTGGACAGACCTGGTAAGCCCAAGCGTGTAGTGCGGGTGAACTGGGAACGTCTGGAGGAGTCCCCGGTCCGGGAGGCCTTCAACTCACACCTCCGGCGGGGCTTCTCTGGCATCCCTGTGGAGGCTGGGGGCATTGAACCGGAGTGGGCGATGTTCAAAGCCTCCATTGCTAAAGCTGCGTCTGAGAGTTGTGGTCTCAAAGTCTTAGGTGCCTCAAGGGGCGGTAACCCTCGAACATCCTGGTGGACACCGGTGGTCAGGGGAGCCGTCCGATTGAAGAAGGAGGCCTTCCGGGACATGCTGTCCCGGGCGACTCCGGAGGCAGTTGCAAGGTACCGACAGGCCCGAAGGACTGCAGCCTCGGCCGTGGCAGAAGCAAAGCAGCGGGTGTGGGAGGAGTTCGGAGAAACCATGGAGAAGGACTTTCGGCTGGCGCCAAAGCGGTTCTGGAAGACCATCCGACACCTCAGGAGGGGAAAGCAGGGAACCATTCAAGCTGTATACAGTAAGGATGGGACGTTGTTGACCTCAACTGACAAGGTGATTGGGAGGTGGAAGGAGCACTTTGAGGAACTCCTGAACCCGACAAACCCACCCTACATAGTAGAGACAGGGCTGGAGGATGATGGGGGATCAGCATCAATCTCCCTGGCGGAGGTCACTGAGGTAGTCAAACAACTCCACAGTGGCAAAGCCCCAGGGGTTGATGAGATCCGCCCAGAAATGCTGAAGGCTTTGGGTGTTGAGGGACTGTCATGGATGACACGTCTTATCAACATTGCGTGGAAGTCGGGGACAGTACCTAAGGAGTGGCAGACCGGGGTGGTGGTTCCCCTGTTCAAAAAGGGGGACCGGAGAGTGTGTGCCAACTACAGAGGCATCACATTACTCAGCCTCCCCGGGAAAGTATACTCCAGGGTGCTGGAAAGGAGGGTTCGACCGATAGTCGAACCTCGGATTGAGGAGGAACAATGCGGTTTCCGGCCTGGTCGTGGAACAACGGACCAGCTTTTTACCCTCGCGAGGATCTTTGAGGGGGCCTGGGAGTATGCCAATCCGGTCTACACGTGTTTTGTGGATTTGGAGAAGGCGTATGATCGGGTTCCCGGGAGATACTGTGGGAGGTGCTGCGAGAGTATGGGGTGAGGGGGTCTCTACTCAGAGCCATCCAATCTCTGTACTCCCAAAGCGAGAGCTGTGTCCGGGTCTGCGGCAGTAAGTCGGACTCGTTTCCGGTGAGGGTTGGCCTCCTCCAAGGCTGCGCTTTGTCACCTATCCTGTTTGTGGTATTCATGGACAGGATCTCACGGCGTAGCCGCGGGGAGGGGGCTGCGGGTTGGTGGGCAGAGGATTGCATCACTGCTTTTTGCAGATGATGTGGTCCTGATGGCATCATCAGTCTGCGACCTGCAGCACTCATTGGATCGGTTCGCAGCCGAGTGTGAAGCGGCTGGGATGAGGATCAGCACCTCCAAATCTGAGGCCATGGTTCTCAGCAGGAAACCGATGGATTGTCTACTCCAGGTAGGGAATGAGTCTTTACCCCAAGTGAAGGAGTTCAAGTATCTTGGGGTCTTGTTCTCGAGTGAGGGTAAAATGGAACGAGAGATGGGCCGGAGAATTGGAGCAGCGGGTGCGGTGTTGCAGTCGCTTTATCGCACCGTTGTGACGAAGAGAGCTGAGCCAGAAGGCAAAGCTCTCAATCTACCGGTCTATCTTCGTTCCTACTCTCACCTATGGTCATGAAGGGTGGGTCATGACCGAAAGAACGAGATCGCGGATACAAGCGGCGGAAATGAGTTTCCTCCGGAGGGTGGCTGGCATCTCCCTTAGGGATAGGGTGAGAAGTTCAGCCATTCGTGAGGGACTCGGAGTAGAGCCGCTGCTTCTTTGCGTAGAAAGGAGCCAGTTGAGGTGGTTCGGGCATCTAGTAAGGATGCCACCTGGCCGCCTCCCTAGGGAGGTGTTCCAGGCACGTCCAGCTGGGCGGAGGCCGCAGGGCAGACCTAGGACCAGGGGGAGGGATTATATCTCCACACTGGCCTGGGAACGCCTTGGAATCCCCCAGTCAGAGCTGGTTAATGTGGCCCGGGAAAGGGAAGTTTGGGATGCCCTGCTTGAACTGCTACCTCCGCGACCCGACCCCGGACAAAGCGGATGACGATGATGATGATGACGATATTTAATTCTTCCAGTACATACATACGCAAACAAAATGTACCATTAATGAAGATCTCTTGTGATTCAAAGCAGCACAACGTTATTCTCCCAGTGTTTACCAGTTGCACCAATGCACCTCTTAGATTTCTACTTACACAGCCATCTTTTCCTGTTTCACTTAAAGCGGCTATATGCAACTTTTTTGTATTAACGGATGATCAATACCTTTTTACAGTTTGCACATTGTAATGTATGGATATGGGAGAATTAATACTTTGCCGTTCAGATCAGTATTCTTGAAGTCTCAATATTTAACACAAATTTTGTCTGCCACCGGTTACGATCTCCCGCGAAACTGTGATGAATTACTGTCGAAGTGTGTCACTAATTCAGGAAGAGAATATCATACTTGGAGTATAGTTGTAGATAGTGCTAGTGACATGCAATGACCACGAGCATTCTGCATGTCTTTTTTGCGACGGTTTGGTAAAATAATCCTACACGAAGCAAACGGTAGGGGTAGGGATGTACTGGGACGGAGGTTTGGCTGGGACTTGCAGATGGATAGAACTTTTTTTGCAAGCGGCCAAAGGTGCGCGAGAAGTGCATTTTTTGGCAGTTATTTTCACAGTTTTTTGTGGTGTTAAGAGCATCTGATGATCCTGAAGACCTTCAAGACACTATGATGTCTTGCTGACTGACACCTGTCACCTAAGTTTGTATATGCACGTCTCCACTGCACTGAATCAAAACAAGACCAGGGGCCTCATTTATAAAACTGTGTGTATAGGACTCATTTTAAAAGGTTGTGTACGGACGAAATTCAGGATTTGCGTGCGCACAAAAATTTTCAGATTTATAAAACAGTGTGCATGCACACCGATTTCCCTTTAATCACCTCTAAATTTGGCACAGGTGAGCGCGCGTCTTGTCCCACCCTTTAACGCCCATAGTTGCCAATAAATAGTCAGTCCAACGCCTGTAATTAATATTAATTTATACTGGCTACCCAATTGCTTTACACCTCAAGCCTGGTTTATACTTCTGCGTGAGCGGAATAGTGAATGTAAATGTTCATTTGGCGCTCACGTTCGCACAGTAGTTTGCCTACATACTTCAACGTAACTTTAACGGGCCCACTAGGTGGCAGTGTCGCATTCAGTAATCCAGAATGTACAAAAAAACGTAGAAGCAGACATGGAAACTCCCGTGCATGTCCTGCGAAAGTATAAACAAAGGTTGCTCACTGCTTTTCATATTTTCTTATATCAAATCTCATTTCAAGTTTATTCATAGAACATGTTTAAAACAAGCAGAGTTGACCAAAGTGCTGTAGGCCTACAATATATTCACATAGTTTATCAAACAATACAGAAAACAGTTGTAATATAGCCTAAATAGGCTATACTATGTACAAGCTAAGTGCATAGAAAACCACTATGATTCGAAGGCTATTGAAAATCAGCTCCAGTTCATTGTGTCATCTGCGTTTTAATTAGTTAGGAGACAGCCAAAATATTACCGAATATCTACTTGATTTCTACCCTGCTCAACCAATCAGCGATTGTTTGACGCACTGAGAAGACGCTTTGCGCAAAGCGCTGTTAGGATTTGGGAGGACTCCCCGTCAACACGTCGGCGGGCCTCGGTGAGCTACGCTTTCCCAGAAGCCCCTCCTTTGCGAAGCTACGCAGAGACGTTTACGTGCTCCTCCGCAGAAGTATAAACCAGGCTTTAGGTGTGGTAATTTTCCCGATTGACAGTTCTGCACAACGAACAAGTGATAACAATTAAACCATGCGCTCGTATCTGCCAGACTGTGGCATAGAAACCGGCATTAGTTTAAACGTAGTTTGTTGCCTTACTATTATGAGAATGTTTAATTTCAGAAAATGCAAGTAGGCTACTGTTTAATAATTACAGATCCTGTTAAATATGCTTCCCGATTAAACTGTCCGAGTGTTTGACAAGCATATACAATAACTAGATGCTTAACGCATGGTTGAATACATTGTAATAGTACTTTTGTAATCAATTGATTGTGTAATTTAGCTACTTGAAATAGTAACGTTAATAGTAAATAAAGAGCTAGACGGGTATTATTTTAGCGCCGACAACACCACACTACCAGCACCACTATGTAGAGTATATTGTAAAGCCAATGTTGCTGTGTTCCAAACACCAAACATTTTGCTACAATAGATTACCTCAGATTAAATTAGCACTCAGCTATCGCCAGTCTTGCAGAGCGCATTTTATGAAAGTGGTTGGTGGAGCCGTTTTGAGTGAAGCCTGGTTTATACTTCTGTGAAGCAGCACGTAAACAGCTCTGCGTAGCTTCGAAGAGCAGGGGTTTCTGGGAAAGCGTAGCTCACCGAGGCCCGCCAACGTGTTGACGGGGAGCCCTCCCAAATCCTAACAGCCCGTCGCGTCTTCTCAGTGCGTGAGAAGGGAGGAAAAAAGTAGATATTTGGTAATATTTTGGCTGTATCCAAACAAATTAAAACGTAGATGACACAATGAACTGGAGCAGATAGGCTGATTTTCAATTCGAATATATTAGTGGTTTTCTATGCACTTAGCTTGTACATAGAATAGCCTATTTATATAGGCTATAGGCCTATGTTACAACTGTTTTCTGTATTGTTTGATAAACTGTATATGAATATATTGTACAGCACCTTGGTCAGCTCTGCTTGTTTTAAAATGTTTTCTATAAATAAACCTGACTTGATTTTATATATGAAAAGCAGTGAGCAACCTTCGGTCTCTTTGTTTATACTTTCGCGGGACATGAACGAGAGTTTCCGTGTCTGTGCTTTTTCTACGGTTTTCTGTACATTCTGGATTACCGAATTCGACACTGCCATTTAGTGGGCCCATTAAACTTGCATTGAAGTATGTAGGCACTACTGCGCGAACGTAAGCGCCAAATGAACGTTTACATTCGCTAACACGATCACGCAGAAGTATAATCCAGGCTTGAGTTGCACCAGCAGTGACATTTAGATTTATATATTGGGCGCGATAGCACAAAAGGAGAAAGCTGTGACATTTAAAAAAAAAAAAAATTTTTTTTTTGATACATATTACCAACATCCACACGTTCAACAATAGCCTACAGTATTGAAACTTTTCCCAAGGTATTTGTTTTTGTTCTTACGGGTAGCAATTTTAGAGCGTTCAACCTAGGCTAACACCCTCCCTACCCTGTCCCTGCCGCTGGGTCCTGCCTCATCACTGGCCTGGCTAATAGAGGCCACAAACAGCAGCCTTAGCACTTCCACCACGAAAAAGGTCCGTCAATATTGCGCATTTCGCTGCATCTCGCACTAACATTTTTTTTTTTTTTTTTTTCCAGCCCCACCCATTTCTTTTCCATCTCCTACCTTTACTCTTTTAGACATCTGTCTGTGACTGCCGTTCACTGCAAAATCTTGAAACAGAAAACTCTTTTCACTCACGATGAAAATGACAGATCCTCAGCCAATCAGATTTCAACAAAAACGAGGATCAGTCCAAATTGGAGGGGGTCGCTTGTATCCCCCCTCAATATTGAAAGTATTAGATTGGCCCTGTATGAGTTCATTTGACTCTTTAATCTGTAAACTTGGCAAGAAAGCCAGCTTGAGAACCAACTGAGGACGGTTAGGACTGTCCTATACTGTCAACACTCAGTGTACACAAGGACACACACATCCACACCCACACAGACAGAGAGAGAGAGAGAACACATCACAGGCCATCTGGCTACCTGTCCACTGTAACAGGAGGAGCATTTATTTATATCTGAGGTGTTGGTGGGGTAGAAAGACTGAAGACTGTGCGTGCGTGCGTGCGTGCGTGCGTGCGTGCGTGCGTGCGTGCGTGTGTGTGTGTTCAGAGCTGGGTTCTGGGAGCAGGTGTATGGATGGAGGGTCGTTTAGCGGTGACATGACCTGAGGGTCATCAGGTGTGCTGTCTGGTTCAGTCTCTCCGGAGGTTAAAGGTCAATCTCAGCTTCTCAGATTAGTTGTGCGTCTTCTGACCAGCAACCTGAAGAGCAGCGAATCTGGAATCAGTGTCCAGATTAGCTCTATTTAGTCAAATCTAAAAGGACAAAAAAGATCCGAGATCCCACTTCAATCGCTCAAAGGTCAAACATAAATTGACCTGGGCCACTCTAACACACTACATGCATGTGTGACCCTTTGCTCGTTTGTCTTGTGCCATGCCAGTAATGCACCACAACATTTCTAAAGCTAGAATGATGAGAATCGCTAGGCCTATTCATTTGCGACAGCCCCAGGTGTATGTTGCCCTTGACAACATGTTAGTTTACAGTGCCATAATAGGTTTCCTAGCCAGCATTGAAGGGAACAATGCTCATGTCAATTCTCTTGTAACATCACAGTGGTTTCGTATTTCTGCGGTGAGGCATGTGAACACACACAAGATGTTGGTCACATTGAATAATTTAGACTTCTGAGCTTGTCTGTCAGTCGGTCGACATGAATATACGTACCTTGTACGTACCTATATATACTATACACTACAATATACTAGATCATTATTAATACGTAGAGATAGAGTACGTAGATACCTTACACCAACAGACACAAGCACATTGAAGTTAATAGTCCTCGTTTATAATTTTAATAAGCTCAGAGTTCATATATTTTGAAGTAAACATGTTTTGTTTGAGGTTCAAACCGTCTACTGACTGGTTCCCAGTAAAAGTTAACACCCATATGCATAATATAAATATTCTGCCCTGGTCTATGGCCAGGTGCTATTAGAACAGGTCACAGATGGACGGTATCATACACCTCTTTATCTCTCTTCTATCAGTCTCTTAATCTTTCTGTATAGCACGGTTTTCTCTCTCTTTTTTCCTCTATATCACTTCTGTATTTTTTTCTTTACGTTTGTTTAATTTTTTATCATCTTTCTGCTGCGTCCCGTGTTCCTCTTATTTCCCGTAGTCTCTATTTCCTACTCCGTCACTCACACATTAATTAGTAAAGACACAAACACACACGTGCACATATATGCACACGCAAACACTCATGAAATCACACACACACACACACACACACACCACTCTTCCCCTCTCTGCAGTCTTTCTGCTGAGGGCATCAAATTACACTCCTGTTGAAGCAGTGAGGGTGTGGTGTTGTAAAAGGATAGGAGGGGTATGCCCTGCACAACCAGGAAATGCACCCTGATTGGCTGAGAGAGGCCCATAGGCTCTAGTGTAGAGCAGAGCTAAAGTTGACTGAATCAACAAGGAAGACTTGTAGTTGAAAGTTGCCCACACGCAAAAATAGGACAGGCAGAGAAACCGCTTTGACATCTCCCAACTGTTAACAAACGGAACCATATTAACATCATGAAGAGATCTCCCAGGTAAATATATATTGCCACAGTGTTTCAGTGGGTGAGCATTAAAATGGTAATGTTCTGTGCTGTTTGCACTAGATTATGTAGAACAGAATTTGCATCTGATAATGTGGAACAGAATTTGCATCTGACATTGTTGGATTTTTACAAAGTTGAAGAAATTGTCTTTATAGTAAAGTTTACAATGATTATCATTAGATCAGTTATGTTTCTATGAAGTTCATTCAGGAACCTTGGACTTGTGTGGGTATGGGTGGGGCAACTATTACTGCAGCCTAAATAGTACAGCATATACGATACTCAAACTCAAACACACTACAGCATGTAAATAAGGTGCAATAGGGGCTTTATCAATATCATGATCGTTACAGCTACAGTGTATGGACCAGCTAACAAAATAAACGGCTCGATTCAAAGCATAGTTTTACTGAGGAGCTGTCGGCATAAAAATACATCTTCATCTTCCTTCCTCTAGGTCGTTTAGAAGATGACTGGAGACTATGCGTATGCATGGAGAGGCACTCTATGTAATTGTGTGTGTGTGTGTGTGTGTGTGTGTGTGTGTGTGTGTGTGTGTGTGTGTGTGTGTGTGTGTGTGTGTGTGTGTGTGTGTGTGTGTGTGTGTGTGTGTGTGTGTGTGTCCGTGTTTTGGTGTCTGTGCACATTAGAAAGATTGTTACAGCAATGTTTAATGCCATGGAGGTTTTTGTAAATATGTTAAAGTTAATGAAACATTCAGGATATAAAGGGAATGCATAGGATATACATTAAAATATATCTACAAACAAACACAAACAAATTTACATAACAGTATATGTTTTCATGTGCATCCTCATGCATGTATTTTAATGGTCTATGTTCTCGGTCCGTGTATTAATGTACTTCAAAGCAAATGCATACAGGTGCTTATATGCATACACTGTAGAGGGGAGCGTACCAAATAACTATGCATCAATGAGCAACAGTGTCATGGCTTCATAATGGGTTGAATAATCTCAGCTGATAGAATGGGAATTAATGAGGTTTGTTGATTAGTAGCTATGAACAAAAGTGTTGAGGAGAATTTTTTTTTTTATGTATTATTACCAATTTAAACTAGAATTAGCTTCTCTCAGCAAGCTGTCCACATTTTGCCTATCAACAGTATGTCTCTCCGTCTTTCTACCTGTCTGCTTGGATTAGTGACTGTCAGTGTAACGGGTTAGCCTGCCTATCTGCCTGTCTGCCTGTCTGTCTGTCTGTCTGTCTGTCTGTCTGTCTGTCTGTCTGTCCGTCCCTTTCTCCTGATGGAGCAGTATTGCCTTGTCAGCATTTGGACCATACAGCTTGTATCTGTGTTCTGTGAGGTTTACAGGATTTCCCTTTAGCTCTCTATCGATTTGTTCCATCTGCCTACCTACATGAATTGGTGAATTGAACACATATTGACTTAACGTGCCGGCTGGGTTCTACTCTCCCTGAATACTGATCTGCTGTTTGACTATAGAGCTGAAGACCGGGAACATTTCCCTTTGAGGAGAAAAAGTTATTATAGTCAACAAGATAGAAATCATTGTGTGGAATGATCGCAAGGTAGTGGTTGAACAAATGAAGCAGATGAACACCTTTTCAAAAAACCGAAACAATATACTATAGACCATAGACACAGAAACCAACTGCAAAGAAGAGGAAGATGATACAAATATTTGAATGAAAACAAAAAAAGCATGAGGGGAATTAATTCATGCAAATATATTTATATTTAGGAAAACGGTTGATGATATCCTGAGGGGTCACTTTCCTTTGCTTTGTCTCTCTCTCTATATATAAATAGTCTCTCTCTCACTTTTTCCCTCTTTTATCTCCTTCCCTCTCTCCATTCATATCTCTCTATCCGTGGTGACCTGTTTTGTCTTTTGTCAGATGGCTGCTGAGAGCTACAATGCCAACGGCAGGCAGACAGGAGGATGCTGCCAGAATACATTTGACTAATACTCCAAAAGATCAGATTGGTGTGTGTGTGTGTGCGCGTGCGTGTGTGTGTGCGTGGGCGTGGGTGTTGGGGCGGAGGTCCACTTAGTACACTGCACCCGTATGTCCAGTGCAATAATGGATTGAAACACTTGAGCCACGTAACACAGTGCAGTAGTGCATTCTGTCTATGTGAAAGCCTATTACTGCTATAGCACACCGCAAGAGACTGCCATGAAATGACTTAGAGAGAGGGAGAGGGAGTAATATGGAGGGGATGAAGTACAGGATGTTCTTTGCTTTGTGGCAATTTTGTAAAAGACCAAAGCGTTGTTGTTTTGAAGTGATAACTAACTGAAGTAGCCTAACCATGTCCATCATGGCTCAATGTAGGCTTCTCACTTATTAATGTGGTCAATCCAACTCTGACCGTTGCACGCATGTGTGTTCTGTGCAACGTTGTGCAATCATTTGACTCCCTTTATTGTTGTTGACTTGCTCTTGTGAAGTTGAATTTAAACTTCTCAATGAAAGCAGGATGGAAGACGATCAAATAGAAGAAAGATTTTGTTGACGTTCCCAGTTGGCTGCAGTCTGGGAGTTATAGTGAATGTTATTAGTTTTTTTTCATCCAGCTAACTCCGTGCGACATTCAACCGAAGTCTGGGAGTGAAACTGAATGTTTTCTGTCTCCATGGAGTTAGTCATCCAGCTTCTCTTTCCTCCTGAATGAAACCAAACGTTGCCAGTCAGCTCTCTCTCTCTCTCTCTCTCTCTCTCTCTCTCTCTCTCTCTCTCTCTCTCTCTCTCTCTCTCTCTCTCTCTCTCTCTCTCTCTCTCTCTCTCTCTCTCTCTCTCTCTCTCTCTCTCTCTCTCTCTCTCTCTCTCTCTCTCTCTCTCTCTCTCTCTCTGCCAGCTGCACCCAAAACGCATTGCTCTAGTTAGGGGCTCCTGGTTTGTTCCCAGGTCCCTGATTGGACGGAACCAAGCTTCTCCTCCTGCCACCAGCCAACACACACATTGACCTGAGACAAGCAAGCCTTTGTTGTCTTTTAAAAGAGTTCACACTCTGCCAGCTTTTTTTGGTCTCCTTCTAACCGAACTAAAAACTTATGTCACAGTATTCACACAGCATGCTGCTGCTGAGTCAACATTGCTCCCCAGTCTGAACGCCTTCACCATCAATACACATAAGGACATCCGTTCATCAGCAGTAATAAACAGCAAAAAACAATATCAACAAACAACTATTTTGTTTCATGATTCTGCACGGTGCAGACTGCTCCACTAGTTGTTTGATGAATGAGGCATGATTGGTAGTTTTCATCACAACCTTGAATTGTCTTTAAACATAATGTTATGTACTCACTGAAGTCCTTTGTGAGTTAAGTTAGTTAATGTAGTCATTGTAATGGTTTCTAAAACTAACTAACAAGGGAAAAACATACGTAAAATTTTCATTTTGCCTCTATTTACCTGATTAATTATACACCTGCAGTTACTCTGTAATTTTGCCTGTCCTTGGTTGCCACTTTTCAAATTCCAACCTATGGGAGGCAGCCTGTCAACAGTCATGATGCAATCTGATTGGCTGTCTGCTGAAGTAAGAACTTTTTTGATTGGCTGACACAGGCACAAAGTACCGTGTTCAGCTGAGAGCTCTTTATTTATCACGCTAAAATAGTGTCATAGGGTGATGTAACCCCTCTCTCTCTCTCTCTCTCTCTCTCTCTCTCTCTCTCTCTCATTATCTGTCACATATCAAGTTTGGCTTTTGACCAGTTTGGTGTTTAACAGTAGACTTGATCTTCCTGTATCGGATCCCAACATCTTTACAGGAAAATATCCTGTCAGGGCCTGTTTGACTATATGTAAATTGGTGTTAGCTTTGAGCAGGCTTTGTATTGATATTTTACTCTCACTATTGTATTAAATCTGGCTTACAATGGTTGAATCATTCACATCACCTACACAGCAAATATATACGTTTCCTTTAACTCCCAACTGTAGTGTGTTGTTTTGACACTGGTACGGATCAATGCCCGTACTGCTTTATTTTCTTCCCATTACCCCTGCTCTTCTCCAGCTAGTGCAGTGGATGGCCACCTAGCTTGCGTGTCAGATCAACGTGGTCATGCAGTGTGAAAATGCAGAATAAGGGCAATCTCTTTGAGTTATACTGCATTTGACTGAACCCTGTCAGTTTTCATGCAGCCAATCCCAAACTGTGTAATCCATCTCACTGTGAGCTTTTTGCAGCTCGATGAAAAGATAGCAGGTGGTCAATCTACCGTTGAAGGAAAATCGTCCAGTCAGGCTAAGTTGAGCACGCTGAATCATTTAGAGTTCCCTTACAGCAACAGATAGATTTGATTTGTTTTGCGATTCCATTGCATTGCATCATTTATTCAGTGACTCTGATTTGAATTGCCTGCTTCACCATGGCCGTGCTACATAAAAAAAGGCTTTGGGATAGCTGTAGGGATTAGGGAACTTCAACAATATTTCTATCAGAGTCAGAAAGGTAGCAGGAGTGCTTACTGGTGTCCCTCAAACCACCGGTGCCCATGGAAGAGAATATGTTTAAAGAAGAGAGGAAGAGTTGTGACCAAAATATTATTTGTGCCATGTTTATGTCTTATTTTTATTTTTGGTTACAACTCTTCCTCTCTGCTTGAAGTACTTCTAGGAGGTCGGCTGGTCACCTAATCAATCCGGGCACATCAGCTTTCCTTTCAATGTGGAGTATTATCCCATCTGGACGATCAGATCACTCTAACGCATCAACGTATTTAACCCAGGATTGATGCATATTCTTTTGTCTTCTTTCTCCTACAGTAAGTCCAAAGAATGCAGCCTAAATGCAGGTATGTTTCAGGACATTAACTGTGTGTGTGGGTGTGTTTGTGTGTGTTTGCATACACTTTCAAGTCTTGCTATGTCCATGTTTTAACATTAAAAACCATCATCATATTTTGCCAAAACTTATATTGCACAAAAACTAGACTTCTAATGATGTAAAGAAAACATGCAGATAATGAAAAACATGTTGGCATACTCCTAAATCTAAACAGATTAAAACTCAAGTTTGTTTAATACAACTTTTCTCCGGTAGCAACAATAATGAATAGAATATCCCCCAGAGAGTAAGTGGTTTTAATTAGACATTCCCTTTATGCCAGGGGAGCTCTTTGTCTATTTCTCAATAATTGTGTTTTTCTCTGCACCTCTCTCTTCACAGAGGATGGCTATGTTCGCATGTTCCTCAGAGGGCGTCCAGTCACCATGCACATCCCTGACCAGCAGAGAGAAAATTATAGCCTTGACCACAAGGTGGCGCTCCCCGACCGCAAACTGAAACTGCAGTGGGTGTATCCTTCAGAGGGCAAACGAGGACCTGCTTGAAAGAAAGAAAGAAAGAGAGAAAGAAAGAGACACACCTACAGAAAAAAGACTGAAATAATTAAATAAGTAGTCCATAGTTTCTCTTCATGTAGCTGAAACATATTTCCTTAGCCCAGTGTGTTTTTATTTGAATGTACTGTAGCTGAGCCGAAACAGATATCCTTAGTTTAGTGTGTGTTTATCTGTATGTACTGTAGCTGAGCCGAAACAGATTTCCTTAGCCCCAGTGTGTGTTTATTTGAATGTACTGTAGCTGAGCTGAAACAGATTTCCTTAGTTTAGTGTGTGTTTATCTGTATGTACTGTAGCTGAGCCGAAACAGATATCCTTAGTTCAGTGTGTGTTTATCTGTATGTACTGTAGCTGAGCCGAAACAGATTTCCTTAGCCCCAGTGTGTGTTTATCTGTATGTACTGTAGCTGTGCTGAGACACATTTCCTTAGCCCCAGGGTGCTCCAGGTACGGCTATCGTGGACGAGACTGTCGCTCCAACCTCTTCCTGCTGCCCACCGGGGAGATCGTCTACTTCAACGCCTCTGTGGTGGTGCTCTACAACATGGAGGAGCAGCAACAGAGGCACTACCTGGGACACAATGACGACGTCAAGTGGTGAGGAGAACGCTCTCCTTTTTAATAGTCTGTTAGTCTGTCCCCGGGCTTACAAGAAATACCTGTTCGTGTGGTTTTTTTATGATTCTATCACATTAAATAAAACGTTATTCTTTTGTTTGGATATTCCGTTGCATCTCTGTTTGTTGACATTTAGTGCACTCGTGAATTTGTTTTTATTGAACACATCCCCCTGATAATGGAAGTTTTTCTTTCTGTCGAGTTCAGAGAACACTTGGTTGGTTTTGTGTCCTTGTTTCAAGAGGCTATAGAGAACATAGAACTGAGGAATCTAGGGAACGGTGGTGTGACGCCCTGACAAAATGCATTTGAACCCACTAGAAGCTTAACCATCTTCAGTGAGCTAATTCATATCTGTGACGTACACAAAGGTCAGGCTGAGCGTCAGTTATTGCCTCTCGCCTAGGGACGAGATGAGGGCAGTGACTCAGTAAACTGTTACCATGGCTTGTGACCGTTTAAATGAGCGGTCAATGTAGTGGGACATAACGTCAAAAGCTAATGTCTTTTAGAAAACTGGAAAAACGGTGACTTTCATAAGCTGAGGCTTGTCGTTTGACAAATGGCCTCAAGGGATGTATTTATAATAAATTATTACCATATATGGGTTAAGATATTTTTTGGGGGAGTCTGAAGTATTTATAATTTGCTGTTTTTTTGTTTTTCTCTTCAGCTTGAGCGTCCACCCTGACATGGTCACCATAGCGACGGGTCAAGTGGCAGGAAGCTCTAAAGATGGCAAGGTAGTCCCCGCCCCTCTGTTCACATGACTCCCTGACCTATAGCACAATGTTTTGAGGTTAATTTATGAATCATTGAAATAATGATATATTCAACGGTTTGCACAAGACCAGTGGGAAAGCAATGTTCCCTTTTGAAAGGGGTCTTAAAATGTGTTTACAATGTTAACTGACAGTGCAATTAACCATTCCATTCTCCATTTTCCTCCCTCTCTTCCTTCCATCCGTCCGTCCCTCTCTCCCCTCACCCCTTCCTCCCCCAGTTTCTGCCTCCCCACGTGCGCGTGTGGGACTCTGTCAGCCTCAACACGCTGCACATCATCGGGATGGGCGTGTTTGACAGGGCCGTCACCTGTTTGGCCTTCTCCAAGTCGGTACGGATGTCACTGACTGCCAAGCTCCCACACCACTGCTTTCACTGTCTTCTTACATATTTGCCTGGCACACTAACTAGACCTATTGTATTTATTAATTTATCATTTTTGAAATGGACTTATATTTCTTAGTTCAGTTAGACAAGCTCTTCGTCTTTTAAGCAGTTATTAAATATGATTTATACATAAAATTTGGCATGCTTGCGTCTGTTACATATTGAAGCTCCCTGCTGCATATATACAGTACTTCATCCGGAGGGAGGGAGCACTCATACTTGATCCCCCTTTTGAAAAGATTAGCACAACAGATTAGCAGCACAGAATAGCAGTATAGAATGGCAGACCAGTGTGGCAGACCCGGGCGGCAGTTGGGTTGGAGGTGGGAAGAATTCTCATTACCTTGTTGATGCACCGTATTAGTGATTGCCGGTTGTTTAAATAGTCTCCCCCTCTTCCTTGATCTGAGCAGATTGAGTACGGGTTTGTGTGTGATTCATTTGTGTGGTAGTGCGCATTATGTCTCGTCATAGGCCAGACTCCGAGCTGACTGCCTCAAATTTAGGTGAAGCTCCATTTCTGTTGATAAGTTAAATCCATTGTTTGATGGGTTTTATTTCCCCAGAATGGAGGTGTCCACCTGTGTGCCGTGGACGACGCCAATGACCACATCCTGTCTGTGTGGAACTGGCAGAAGGAGAAACAACTGGCCGACGTCAAGGTGAGATGACCCCTGACCCCATAAACGGACTCTCTTAACTCATAACCCCTCCCTATGGGCCTATGTCAAGGTTAGTTAACCCCTGAACCATTGACTATAAATACATACCACCAACATTTATGGATGTTTAAAAAAGTGGTAACATAAAAAATATATTTGATTATCCTTTCTCTTAGTCAGCTGAACATTTTAAATGGCTGTGCTCTGTGTTTGCTGTGCTAGTCGTTCATCCAATTAGATTATAGCTCAAATTAATTTGTGTTTGATTCGACAAATATCAGATACATGAAGGAATATACAGTGCACGCACGCACACACACACACACAAAACCAGTGTAACACTCGTCCCAGGTAGCTATATATTATGTGAATCTGCTAGGTGAAATACAGTGCATCCGGA
Source organism: Galaxias olidus (assembly GCA_026901105.3). Taxonomy (NCBI): domain Eukaryota; kingdom Metazoa; phylum Chordata; class Actinopteri; order Galaxiiformes; family Galaxiidae; genus Galaxias; species Galaxias olidus. The sequence goes on along the minus strand of JAPMUY010007660.1, from coordinate 57,890 downwards.
AAGTATTCATACCCCTTCACTTTTTCCACATTTTATTATGTTACAGCCTAATTCCAAAATGGATTAAATAACAAAATGTTCTCAACATTCTACACACAATACCGCATAATGACAAAGTGAAAAAAGTATTTTTTTATTTTTTGCAAATGTATTAAAAAAAATATATATATATATATCACGTACACAAGTATTCACACTCTTTGCTGTGACACTCAAAATTGAGCTCAGGTGCATCCCGTTTCCACTGATCATCCTTGAGATGTTTCTACAACTTGATTGGAGTCCACCTGTGGTAAATTAAATTGATTGGACATGATTTGGAAAGGCACACACCTGTTTATATAAGGTCCCACAGTTGACAGTGCATGTCAGAGCACAAACCAAGTTATGAAGCCCAAGGAATTGTCTGTAGACCTCCGAGACAGGATTGTATAGAGGCACATATCTGGGGAAGGGTACAAAAACATTTCTGCAGCATTGAAGGTCCCAACGAGCACAGTGGTCTCCATCATACGCAAATGGAAGAAGTTTGGAACCATCAGGACTCTTTCTAGAGTTGGCCGCCCGGCCAAACTGAGCAATCGGGGGAGAAGGGCCTTGGTCAGGGAGGTGACCAAGAACCCGATGGTCACTCTGACAGAGCTCCAGTGTTCCTCTGTGGAGATGGGAGAACCTTCCAGAAGGACAACCATCTCTGCAGCACTCCACCAATCAGGCCTTTATGGTAGAGTGGTCAGACGGAAGCCACTCCTCAGTAAAAGGCACATGACAGCCCGCATGGAGTTTGCCAAAAGGCACCTAAAGGATTCTCAGACCATGAGAAACAAAATTCTCTGGTCTGATGAAACCAAGATTGAACTCTCTGTCCTGAATGCTAAGTGTCATGTCTGGAGGAAACCAGGCACTGCTCATCACCTGGCCAATATCATCCCTACAGTGAAGCATGGTGGTGGCAGCATCATGCTGTGGGGGTGTTTTTCAGCGGCAGGAACTGGAAGACTAGTCAGGATCAAGGGAAAGATGAATGCAGCAATGTACAGAGATTGATGAAAACCTGCTCCAGAGCGCTCTTGACCTCAGACTGGGGCGAAGGTTCACCTTCCAACAGGACAACGAACCTAAGCACACAGCCAAGATAACAAAGGAGTGGCTTCGGGACAAGTCTGTGAATGTCCTTGAGTGGCCCCGCCAGAGACAAGACTTGAACCCGACTGAACATCTTTGGAGAGATCTGAAAATGGCTGTGCACCGATGCTCCCCATCCAACCTGATGGAGCTTGAGACGATTTGCAAAGAAGAATGGGAGAAACTGCCCCAAAATAGTTGTGCCAAGCTTGTAGCATCATACTCAAGAGGACTTGAGGCTGTTATTGCTGCCAAAGGTGCTTCAACAAAGTATTGAGTAAAGGGTGTGAATACTGATGTACATGTGATATTGTATTTTTTTATTTTTAATACATTTGCAAAAAGTTATAAAAAACCTTTTCACTTTGTCATTATGCGGTACTGTGTGTAGAATGTTGAGAATATTTTTTTATTTAATCCATTTTTGAATTAGGCTGTAACATAATAAAATGTGGAAAACGTGAAGGGGTATGAATACTTTCCGGATGCACTGTAGTTCTACGGTCGGGGCCTGAGCTTTGGTTTAAAATCTAAGGGCGCTATTGTGTGTACTTATAACTTATTACAATGCTTTCAACCTTTTGTTTCCTTATTCTAAATTAACAATAACGGGTGATGTCTTCAATTTGTATTTTATTTGCCCAGATACACAAAACGAAATTACTATAGGTATCTTAGGAATTAATTCCAAATAGTCATAATACCCAAATTGAATAAAGAAAGTAATTATTAGTTTCTCTTATTACCTTTAAATCTCTTTAAAATACGTATCTGTTACCTTTAGTAGAATCTAGTATCACAAGTGCATGGCATCTTTAACATATGAACATCGACAATATTCAGTTGGCCCACACACTCATAAACATGCTCACTATGCAACATAACAAAACACCCGTTTCAGGCCTGAATCGTGGCTTGGGAGCGTAGAGGCCTAAAAACTGTGATGGCCGCTTCACTTGTTCACACAAGCAATCAAAAGAAAAGGCACGTGCAAGTGTATCAGTACTCACAAATCCAGTGAATATTCAGAGGGGTAGATGATTCTACCCTAATTCTCAAACGTAGGCTTAGGGTATAGATCTAACATTCAAACGACTTTGTGCATAGTAGGTTGTGAATTTTAACGTTATTTGCTGACGCAAAGTTTACATTTTGTTTAAATGTCGACCCAAGTTAACATAGGTGTCTCCTGTTGGCATGGAGTATGACTAAATATATGAAGAGTTGATACTAGAAAAGGGAGAGAAGAGACAGCGATTCTACGGTGGCGTAGCGGTAGAGCGACAGTGTAGTAATTTCAGAGATTTCAGTTTTGCCCAAGCTCGGCCTATTTATTTTTATATTATTTGTATGGTCGAATATAAAATAACTTTGTGACTTAAAATAACTTATAGTTCTCCTGTAGCCTACCAAAAACTATACAATAATCAAATCGGCTTTTAAAAAGTAAGTTTATTTCATATTGTAGGTGAAAATGCTGACATTTGACACACTGTTTTGGAATCCATGCCACAGTTTGCAGCGCTCCGGCACGCGCAAGCGCATTGACTCAAGACAATCCAGGCCCGGCTTGAACCAGAACACCTGTTCCTGCAGCGCAGAAGAAACAGCAGCACACCAACGATCGGAAAACAGTTCTCCATAGTGGTCCAAAGGAGCTTTCCCGATGCTCTCTCTTACAGTCACAATTGTCCGTCTCCTGAATCTGATGAATCAGCTAAACAGCAAGTCCAAACGCTATTTCATGGAAATCTACCAATATCTTAACTTAACCAATTACTTCAAATGCTAAGTTAACAGTATGAAAGCAAAGCTAATGGCTATTATGCCAAGGGTCATTATGCTTATAGCTATGCGCAATTAGGAACACAACTCGTATTTTACACTACAACATTTAGTCACAGCATAGAAACAATACACAAACTCATATTTACCTCTTGTAGCTCACAATAATCCAAACCATAGGATAACTGGTCGTGAAACCTAAGTTATGAATGTTATTGCTCTTGTGCAAAATGCAAATGTTCACTTGACCGTGATAGTTCGCTTCTGCCACTCTCCAAAACTTGGGACCCGGCTGCGTACGGCTAAGCCCCACCCCTCTACCTGATAATTTAACTGGGGTTGACTGTTAGTTTTTGGACATTCCAATTAAAGGTGCAGTATGTAAGTTTCAATTTCTAGCAATAAATAAAAAAAATTATGTTTTTTTACGTTTATTACATACCTCCTGGAGGATATCATTAAACCAAACGCTCAGAGAGAAGGTGCGCTATATATGAGCACCCTGGGCTCTGTATTCAACTTTTAAAAAATCTAGGGACGCCCGCCTATCCCCAACCAATCAGGGAAGTTTTTTGCAAGGAGTAAGGGCTACCTGCCTGTCAATCATCTCGCGTGCACACTCCTAGATAAAATAGAGAGCCTAAGATGGCCCCTTCCGGTTTACCGCTATGGGACCCCTTATGTCGGAAAACATATTTATGGAAGTCAACAGCGAGAGGCAACTTATATTTCGATCTCGAATGAATTGTGCCATGAAGTACACCTATGATGTTTGTCAATTTAAAAGATAGTTTTGCACGTCAATAAAGTCGCCGTTTGTTGTAAAACCTTTGAAGTATAAGACTGTCAAAATACATAATTGGAAAGACTACAAACCCAACAGTAGCGTTAGGGCTAACGTTAGCTAGCTGGCCTGACTCGTTTTACACTCACCGAAACCTTGTAGAGCATGGTCGCTTATGCTAGCTCTTACTCAACCCACTAACTCTCCTTTTGCGTAGCTGCTGCTCTTCTCATGGGCAACTTGTAAAGATTTTCACGTCTTTTAATACTTTTCCCCTGGTTCTAGGAGAAAGAACTCAAATCTGCCAAAGTGACCGGTGACCTACACTGTGCAAGACGAGAGATGTAGTTCATTGAGAAGGCTAACACAAAACTCAACATTACTTTCATGTTTACGACAAACGGCGACTTTCTTGACATGCAAAACTATCTTTTAAATTGACAAACATCATATGTGTACTTCATGGCACAATTCATTCGAGATCGAAATATAAGTTGCCTCTCGCCGTTGACTTCCATACATGTTTTTTCCGACATAAGGTCCCATAGCGGTAAACCGGAAGGGGCCGACTTAGGCCCTCTACAAAGGTCTGCTCACAGCGTCACCCCTCAAACAAGCTTGTTGTTACAATTCGCGTCGCAGACAAAAGTAGCAGCTGTGTGAACTAGTTGCAAGGCAGCTGAATGTCGTCGCAAAAAACTTTGCTTCTCAAATCGCCAAGTACTGTTTTAGAACGTTAGGAAGTATCGCGCCAGATCTGTCAAAAAGGCATTATTCGTTTACATGCATATGTTGGATATACTCAGTAGCTATGGTGCCAATCGCAGCTAAATACAAACGATTGTCATGCACTTGCTCATACTAACAGCGGAATACGATTATGAAATCGTTTTTGTGAACATTAGCTAATTCCACAATTACTGTGGAAACGATTATTTGTGTCTCTGCTCGTTGCTTTGGGAGAGGGGGTTACAGCCCAGAAGTGTCCGCTGGACGTCCACGGCAACATCCAGCAACGCCGAGGCTGGCCCTCTCTGAACCGGAAGTCCTCTGAAAAACAGCGAGTCGTCCTACTGAACGTCCACATCAACATCCAGCAACGTGAAGGCTGGCTCTCTCTAAACTGGAAGTCTTCGAAAAACAGCGAGCCGTATACTGCATTGTTGTGGACCGTACAGCCACGGCCACTCCGTTCGCTCGTGATTCTGAGATTTGAGCAGATTTCTTAGTTTGTCAGTGCCAAATTCAAGAATATTTTTTAAAGATAGTGGTTGGGTATCAGCATAGTTTGATTCTGATTGCTAGTTGTTGTTAGTTATTCAGTGCGTATTTCTGGAATATAGTTTAGCCTATGTGGTTCTTGATTCTATGGTGGGCTTTGAACATTCTTAGTGCGATAATCTGGAATATTAAAGATAGCGTTTGGATATTATCATAATTCGTTTCTGATTTCTTATGTGTAGTTAGTTATTCAGTGTGTAATTCTGGAATATGTTTGTAATGATCTATAGTAGGCGGTATGCAGCAACAATAGTTAATAATTGTAAATTATGAGTTAATTAGTTAATAAAGTGTATTAATTCATTTCTGTGCAGATGATGTGCTTGAAATGCGCTGTAGGCTGATACAGAAATCCCTGTGCCCAGCTCGATAACAACAGCATTGCGCACATTTGTAGACATCCCTGCATGGCCAGATGTACAGCAGCGTCCTGCACTCTTGAAGACATGTTTGCCGGACGTCCACAGCAACATCCAGCAACGCCGAGGCCGTCCATCTCTCAGCCGGACGTCTTTGAAAAGTAGCGAGCCGACCTCCTATCTGCCAGGGCCGTCTTTCTGCAGGCTGTCCATGGAAATATACAGCAACGTTGTGGACCGTACAGCCACGGCCAGTGGTGATACTGGGGTGGGATTTGAGCAGAGTTCTTACTTACTCAGTGCGAAATTCTGGAATATTGTTTAAAGATAGTGGTGGGTATTAGCATAATTCTTATACAGTGTAATTTTGCAATATGTTAGTTACCCAGTGAGCATTTTTTGGATGAAGAGGTTCAAAGACATAAAAGCGACAGCTATACCAACGTTCTATGGACGTTCAAAAATGGGCTAGAAGTCTTTTTTTTTTTTACCAGCAATTTGGAGAGGTTAATTCAACGTTCACGTTCAGCCGAAGTTTCACCTGGCAAAATTAGGTCTCCATTTGAAAGTTGAAAAAACGTTCACTTTTGAACTTGTTTTGACCATTGACAATTAACCATTTAATAAATGCCTTTTCAACTGGACAATACAGTAAAAGTAGTTGCTGCTACACCATGAGAACTATACAACCAAAGACAGTCATGCAAATTGCAAACAAATTCAGTTTCCACTTAAACTTCAAGAACAAAGAAAACCATGTGACACCAGTTTCAATAAAAAAAAATTTAATAAGCATCAATTTATGCAACATTAACACTTTCCCAAATAAAATTATAGCCATACATTTTTAAGGCAAACTAACAATTGAAAGTGGAAACACTTTACAAATGTTCCTTCACATATTGTTTTCTTTCAAACCCACCCCGACCTCACCAGAGCCTGTTTTAAATGGTCTGACAGTAGCTCTGGAGTTGGACCTCATGATAGCCCCTGGAATAAAAAGGGAATACCAAAATCGATTATATTAGACCATGAAATGACGCTCTGACTGTATAACCCCTTATTGAATATACAGTATGTCTAGCAGCATGTACTACTACTAGCATGCTAACGCCGCACAACAAGCTAGAAGAATGCTAACACAGCTAACGTGTAGCTAAGCCAAACCAGCCTGCATAGTTAGCAATGTTAAATAAAACAAATGGTGCCAATTCCTGTTTTGCTTTATGGAAATACATCAGTATAAGTTCTTACAAAGTATGAGGTTGCAAGGCAGCATTCCATGAAACCCTTACACAGCTCTCACACGTGAGGCAAGTCCCTGTTCTGTTTTGATGTAATGTCCATCTCTGTCAGGCAGTACTGCGGCGCATGCGCGTGTCATCAGTCAGCAAGTAGACTACTTTTCTCCAGTAGCTTGTTTTACATTCAAAACTGCTCCCAATCCCATAACGTTGTCCTAGAAGCGTCTCGTTGGCAAAGCACAGTCTTTAGCTGTAGATTTCTTTCATGTAAAATGTACCATTAAATGTGTTCAAATTATAGCCTATCTTCGTGTATTTCGCCTTCCTGAACTCATCGAAAAAATGGTCTTTTCTTTCAAGCTAAATTACAATAACCCAGTGGGCATCTTTTGGTTGAAAAGAGGTTGAAACTCCATATTTCTGACGTTTTACATGAAACATTAAATATGGAAGCCCATAAGGGACTTTAGTCAAATGAAAATGTAAACTTGAAAATGCAAATGCAATTCCACAATAGCATTATCACTTTCCACATTCGTATGTGTTATTTGAGACAAAATGTAAGTGAAAATGCAATCATCCCATTTGCATTTGCATTTTCAAAGGCTCCAATGGGCATTCTGTGTCAATATTCAAATTCAAATGCAAAAGCTGTTTGACATTACATTTTCAAAGTCCTACCCCGCCATACTGCGGACAATATTCAAATGTCAATACAAACTTGAAAATTAAAATGCAATATTAAAAATGTATTCTCATTTTCCGTTTGTGCAAGCATTATTTATGTCACAATTAAAAATAAAATTAAAATGCAGTTGTCAAACAATATGAAAATGAAAAGGAAATCGCATTTGCCATTGCATTTTTAAACACTTCATCTTCAGTACTACGCTCTGGAGTGGACAAAATTCAAATGCAATACGCGAATCAGGTTAGGAGTCAATTGCATTTGCATTTTCAAGTCACCACGCTCTCTTTGAGACAGAACATGAAAATTCAAATGCAATCAACAGCTATACCATCTATGCTAATACCCAACCACTGTCTTTAAAAAATATTCTTGAATTTGGCTCTGACAAACTAAGAAATCTTCTCAAATCTCAGAATCACAAATCACGAGCGAACGAAGTGGCCGTGGCTGTACGGTCCACAACGATGCTGTATACTCGCTGTTTTCGAAGACTTCAAGTTTAGAGAGAGCCAGCCTTTACGTTGCTGGATGTTGATGTGGACGTTCAGTAGTACGGCTCGCTGTTTTTCAGAGGACTTCCGGTTCAGAGAGGGCCGGCCTCGGCGTTGCAGGATGTTGCCGTGGACGTCCAGCGGACACTTCTGGGCTCATACCCTTACTGTGCTTTGGGGTGAACCACTCAGTTTTAGAGCATTTACGGTCAGACATTTGGGATTCTTTTGTTTCTCACCTCGGAATCCGACATCGCTTCGTGCGTTGTTGGTGAGAACCAAAAATATGCACAACACAAGTCAGAGCGCGTGTGTGGGATGGGCCCGGCCTTTAAGAGGGATAGGAGGGACCAAAGACTCAGGAAGTTGGCTTTTTTGAGTGTTGTGATTCAATACATCCCAATGTTTAAATGAATTTTAGCCAGGGCTACACCAGTAAGGGTACTCTGGTCTAGATCCCTGGAACTGGATCAGACCTATTGGAAACCTGCTGAGAGTTTTTGCTACAGTGATACCAACTGTGGCCTAGATAATCAACTCTACAATTGACACACAATTGACGCACACAAACACACAGAGGCACACCTGCAATCTCTCCCTCCCTCTTTTACTCACATTTCTACCTGGAATTCGCGCTTTCTCTTTTTCATACACGCACATGCAAATTCCCTCTCTTTTCACTCACATACATTAATGCACAGTATCTCTCTGGCTCTCAGTCACACTATATCTTGATATTTCTGTAACACCTGCATAATCACTCTATTCTCTTATAATTCGTTTTCTGATTCTCCCGTTTCTCTCCCTCTCTATGTCTCTCTCTCTCTCTCTACCCTTAGTGCTCTAATGACTCGGTGTTGGGCGCCATGTTTCACCCGATGGACGCCAACCTGATCGTGACCTGTGGGAAGTCTCACCTCAACTTCTGGACCATGGAGGGCAGCACTCTGTCCAAGAGGCAGGGCATCTTTGAGGTGCCTTTTATTGTAAAAAAGGACGTTAAGCTCACAGTGACTTTTGGATAGATTTACCTGTTTTATTTTACCTATTTTATTATTCATTATTAGTAATAAGGAATTATTGCTTACCTGTATTGGTCTGTGTGGTCATTTTATCTGTAGAAACACGAGAAGCCTAAGTATGTTCTGTGTGTGGCATTTGCTGAGAACGGAGACGCTATCACAGGGGACTCCAGTGGGAACATCTATGTCTGGGCTAAAGGTAACTTGTGCCTCAACAAAGAAACAAAGAACGACTCGGTTATCCTGTGGCATGTCAAACATACTCTATACATTGAAAAGAGGAAGTCTGGAAGGATTGAAAGCAATTTTGCTTGAGGCAACAGCTGGGAACTCCGAATAGAACAGTTACGCTTCCTGATTGCGTTGATTGACAGGTGGTAACCGAATCAGCCGCGTGGTTTCCGGGGCTCACGAGGGCGGGATCTTCTCTGTGTGCGTCCTGAAAGACGGGACGGTGGTGACGGGAGGTGGGAAGGACCGACGAGTGGTTCTGTGGGACCACGACTACAACAAGCAGTCAGAAATGGAGGTGAGGGAAACAATATGAAAACGTTCGTAGGCATTCATATTATACTTCTGTGCTTTGTATAGCCATTAGTGTGGTGGAAGAGAGGGGGATTCTCTAAAGACCAAGAAACAAACATGCCATACACTGATGAAGACTGAGGTGCTGTACATGTAGCGGGATTTGACTCAAATACAGACTAACACAAATGATGAAGAACTCTAATTTTGTATTGTGTTAGAAAACAAGGAAGTCATCAATGTGTGAAAGGTTTTTTATCGACTAAGTCAAATTAAGTTCATGTTCTATTAAATTACTTCATAAAAAGGACTATTATTTTTTCTAATTTAACGGTCCAGTAGAAGCTGACAAGTTTCTTCATTCTGCCAATCTTCACTGCGTTGGTCCTTTGTGTGGTTGTCTTTCTGAGGTGGTCTGTTTCCCGTGCGTTCCAGGTGGGAGAGCCGTTCGGTCCCGTACGAGCTGTTGCCGAGGGGAAGCAGGGAGAACTGTTCATAGGAACCACCAAAAACGCCATCCTCAGGGCCTCCTTCCCCAGCTCACTCACTGCTATTGTACAGGTACACACACACACACACACACACACGCACACACCCACACTCTCCTTACAGTCACTCACTGGTATTGTACAGGTACACACACACACACACACCTACACTCTATCCTTGGGGTTTAGAATTAACCATGGATTTTTTCATGTAAGAACAAAATGTATGCTCTTTGGAAGCTAACTGTGAATTAGCGAAGAGCGCTATAGATATCAGATATAGATATAGATATGTTGTGAAACCAAATTTTACTTTTGAATGAATCACGACTCAGACCAACAAGAACGTTATATTTGTATCGATTTAAACAAATATACGCTACACAACGCCATTTTCTTCACCGCTGCGTGAATGTTGTTCCGTTAAACTACGTTGTAGCTGTTGATGTTGTCCAGGCTACCAGTGGTCTCCTTTTCTCTCACGTAAACACACGCAAATTCACTCACTCACCTACTCACTCATTCACTCACTCACTCTCTCCCACCGTGCAGACAGTGTACACACACACACTCTCTCTCTCTCTCTCTCTCTCTCTCTCGCTCTCTCTCTCTCTCTGCAGGGTCACACTGATGAGCTCTGGGGGCTGGACACCCACCCCACCATGGAGCAGTTTGTCACCTGTGGTCAGGACAAGCAGGTGCACCTTTGGGATCTCACCTCCCATCAGCCCCTCTGGAGCAAGACCATCGAGGTGAGGAGGAGGAAGATGGGGGGGGGGGGGTGTTATTGATTGTGATGAAGAAGACTAGAGGTAGGGGAGGAAGGGTGGTTAATTAGCAAAAGCTTTTAGACAAAGTGACTTGCTAATAAGGTATTCCATTACAGTATGCAAATAAGGCTACAAATCATTGAGTTAAACGAGTGCAAGTCTATCATGCCAACCCAGCAACAAGCAGTACTGGAGCCTGGGTGTACTACGCTAAAAAGGGGAAGTCTGAAGTGTAGTCTCAAGTTGTGATTTAAAAACCAGTTAAGCCTCTGTTGTCTATTCTCTCTCTCTCTCTTTCTCTCTCTCTTTCTCTTTCCTCCAGGACCCGGCAAGGTCTGCAGCGTTCCACCCCAGCGGAACAGTGCTTGCTGTGGGCACGATGACTGGAAGGTAGGCCTCTGGCCTGGAGCCGTCAAACAGACTCTTGGAGGATTAAAGTAGTGCTACTCTCACTGTCAACATTAGAAAGCACTGGATCTAATTCAACACGTGTCTGTGTGTGTGTGTGTGTGTGTGTGTGTGTGTGTGTGTGTGTGTGTGTTTGTCTGTGTGTGTGTGGTGTGTGTGTCTCCTACAGGTGGTTAGTGCTGGACACTGACACTAGAGACCTTGTCTCTCTGCACACTGACGGCAATGAGATCATTTCTAATGTCAGGTATTCTCCAGGTAAACCACCATCGCAGTTTTAGTGACACTTTTTTATTGTATTCTATTCTATTCTATTGTTCTTTGTCCTTTTCAATGCGTTTGTGAGCTGACATCCGGAATTCTCTCTGCCCATAGATGGTAAATTCCTGGCTGTGGGTTCCCATGACAACTTTGTTTACATCTATGCGGTGACTGAAAATGGCAGGAAATACAGCCGTGTGGGGAAATGCACCGTGAGTTGGCAGCAAACATTGTGTTACAGAGAAGAGAGCACATCCTGTGACACGGTCTAACATCGACACCACAGACACCACAGAGGAAGCCGATCGTCATAAAGACTCTTTCGGTTCTGATTTGAGATTTACTGCAGATCTGCTCATATCCAGCGTATTTGTTGAGATAGCGATAGACACAGCGGACAAAACATTTGTCAATGCAGAAAATGGCCTAGTTTTACATATAACTTTTATTTTCCCTTTAATTCAGAAATATTGACACATTATTTATAGATTTGTTTGTGTATCCTGCCTTGGTGGGACAATAAAGTTGAACATTCTTTTCTATTCTATTTTGTTCTAACCAGTGTCATTTTGTGTCCGTGCTCCAGGGCCATTCCAGCTTTGTGACCCACCTAGACTGGTCCAAAGACAGCCAGTATCTGGTCACCAACTCAGGAGACTATGAGATCCTGTTCTGTGAGTCCAATAACTGTGTTTCATATGGATTACAGAAAGTGATCCAGATATTTTAAATAGGGATACTGGAAATATGAACACAGTTCATAGACTACATACCAAAGCAAAAGAGTATTTAAAAAAAAAAAAAAAGTAGCCTTGTATCATTCCACAGTATTATTCAAATGTGACCTACTCGTTGAGATCAGGCGTGTGAACCTCAAAGCCAAAGGGTGTTCAGTGTTTTATGGTTCCTGTGGCTGGTGTCTTACAGGGGAGGCGTCCAGCGTCAAACACGTCACCAGTATGGACGTTATGCGTAACGTGGAGTGGGCCACCTCCACCTGCACCCTGGGCTTCAGCACTTTCGGTAGGGAGGGTCCCCATAACCCTCTCCATCACCCCTCTATTCACATAATCACCATATTATGAATTACTCAAGAATAACCTCATAGCCAGCATGTTATGAATTAGCCAATAATAACCTCATAACCACCATGTTATGACTTAGCCAAGTATAACCTCATAAACTTGCAGTACTGCCTCTTTTGGATTCCATTTCCGTCCTGTTGCTAATGTGGGTGCCGCTTTTCTTACTATACTATCTCGGGATTCCGTAAGTGTCATTTCTAATCTAGCTTTAGTGCACTTAAATTCCTCTGTAAGCCCGGTAAGCGGCAGTTCCAGAGCTCCTTTCCCATAAAGAGCCAGGCTACTTAGACACCGTGGCACCCCTTGCCATTTCCTAGCATAAAAGCTGACATAACCACTATGTGACCAATTAGCCATAGATCACCACATAACCACTGTGTTATCAATTAGCCATAGATCACCACATAACCACCATGTTATCAATTAGCCATAGATCACCACATAACCACCATATGACTAATTAGCCATAGATCACCACATAATCACCATGTCGTTTTTACACTCAGTTAGGAGTTGGCAATAGATAACCAGAGAGATTTGTAAAATTTTCAACAGAAGAAGATTTGACATCCTATCCTTCCCAAACCACAGCTCACTTAGCTCTCACTGTTCTGTGTACTTCTCAAGACTTTGTGCATTCGTGTTAACGTCCATCTCTCTTTTTCTCTTTATCTATTGTGTCTTCATCCCCCATTCCCGTCCTTTCTCCCTCCATCGCTCCTTCTCTCCATCCCTCTCTCGTTCTATCCCTCCCTCATTCCATTCCTCCATCCCTCCCTCGCTCCCTTGCTCCTTCTCTCCATCAGGGGTGTGGCCGGACGGGGCTGACGGTACGGACCTTAACGCTGTGTGCAGGTCACATGACGGTGCTCTGCTGGCCTCTGCTGACGACTTCGGCAAAGTGCACTTGTTCTCCTTCCCCTGCTCCCAGCCTAGGGTACGCAATATATTCATATTTCATCATGTATACAATATATTACTGGCTAATATTTCATAATATACATATTCAAATACATATATTTCCTAATGTGCACAATATATTACGTGCTGATATTTAATATCTATGATATGTAGATAATCTTTAAGAGTTTAATGGTACTGCTCCAAAATGATGGTCCAACATGTTGTTGTTGTTAGACTATGGGTCACGTGTACGGTGGCCACAGCAGTCACGTGACCAACGTTACCTTTCTCCACGACGACGGTCACCTGATTTCCACCGGCGGGAAAGACACCAGCATCCTGCAGTGGCTCGTTGCCTAGGCAACTGCGTGGGCTTCACTGTCTCCTCCTCCTGCCCTGTGAATGGCAGCACTGCTGTGCCTCTCTATACAGGCCCCTATCGCCTAGTACCAACTCACACCCAGCTATAACTAAGTCCCCTTTGACTGAACCCTGTAAGGGATGTCTAAATGAGATACTTGGGACGACCAACCCTTGTCCTCTTCTCATTTCTCCTCATCCCTGACATGACCGTTACATTTTTTTTTTTTGGGTCACTTACCCAAACACCAGAACGGCAGACAATCCCCCTTAAACCTAAATAGCTTTAACTACAAACGAGATTGTTATTGCTTAAGATTGTAGTCATTGATTATACGTTTTATAATGTTGCTGTGCCGTCCCAAGTCTTTCATCTAGCCAACCCCCCCACCTCCACACCATACTTACTGTATGTTTGAGTGTACTTCTGTAATGTCCTGTACTGAGGATCCACTAGATGGCACCCTAACGTAAGCTCATTAGCATGTCCCAGCCTGATCCCACTATTTACACAGAGCATTTCCATTGCTACTGTTTATTTCGCAAAAGGTCTATATATATAAAGTAAATATATATGCAGTTTCTATATCCGAGTGGCTGTGGTATTTTAGTATTTAACTCTTACGATGATGGATATTATTTTTCCTGTTGCCTTGGCAGCTTTCCAGCAACTGACGATAATCCATGCACTCTGTAGGAGTGAGCTTAAGCTTTGCCACTTTCTGTTGTTAATAAAGTTTGTACCGAAGATTTATGGTTCTAACGTTTTCTGTTTTATTGAAAAGTACTGGTTTCCAAAATAGTAGGATGTTGACCCTAGTGACTGGTTGGCTGTTGATTTATGTAGTTTCAGGTATGCCATTACAACGAGCCGAAAGGACCAAAGTAGGGACCCATGTCAATTTAGCCTGGCACACCTGAGATGGCTGACCCATTTGTAACAAATCTGTTGTCAGGGCCAACTTTTGGTTTGTCCTTTTTTCCAGTATAATTTGTTTGATTGGCACTCAAAATCTTCGCTGCTGGTATATGTAAAATGTTAAGCTTGTTTCCTTTCTAGTCGTTCTCCTGTGGCTTCACATGCTCCTCCCTCAGCAAAGGCTGTTGTTATGGCGATAATGACCTGTTGCCTGTCAACACCACCTGCACTAATATGAGCTGTTGGAACGAGAAGCCACAAGGTTACAGGTATAATTTCCAAACCATAACAACACCCTCCACACATCTCTCTCTCTTTCTCTCTCTCTCTCTCCCTCACACACACTCACTTATACTCTCTTTCTTTTATGCTCTCTTTCTCTTTCATGCAGTTATCTCTCTCGTTCTCCCCTTTTTTATCAGTATGTCTGTCTCTTTCTCTTTACCTCCTTGTCACTCTAATCTTCAAACAGAGATTGAACTATATTTAAAGGTTTGTTTACGGTCAATGTTAAATTGTTGTCTGTTTGTGCGTGTGGTATGATCTAATTTGTGATTATATTACTGTCAACGCTAACAGCATAAAGTTTTTATAGTGAGTTTAGGTTTTGTTCTGGTGATCTGTAACTGATCTTTACTGTGATAGACAAAACGCCAAGGTGAAGAAGGGTATTCTGGCAGTGTGAGTAATTAATTCGGCTGTTAGTTCATCATAAACAGCCTGATTGTCGTTTCTTGTCTTTCTTTCTTCCTTTATATTTTTCTCTGTGTTTCTGTCTCTCTTTCTATAGTGTCTGCCTCTTCAACGTCTTTATTGAGGTTGGTCTCAGATTGTCTCTCTTTCTGTTTGTTTGTCTCTGTCTCTCGTTCTGTCTGTTTGTTTGTCTCTCTCTCCTTGTCTGTTTTTCTGTCTTTTTGTCTGTCTGTTTGAATGTCTGTCTCTCTCTTTCTGTCTCTTTATCTGCCTGTATGTCTGTCTCTGTCGTTTTATCTGCTTTTATGTCAAACAAATAGTCTCTCAATCATTCTGTTTTATAATTTGCCTTTTTGTCTGTCTCTCTTTTCGTTTGTTTTATCTGTCTGTCTGTCAGATTGTCTGTCTCCCTGTCAGGCTGTGCTGTTTCCTGACTGCCCTCTATGACCTCATGTCCTGTGTGAGAGAGTCTGGACCGAGTGGGGACTGTTGGGAGATGGTGACTTCTCCCTGGTCAGACATAAGGAAAGTCTTTATCATCCATGGGTTCAAATAAGCCATTCTTTAAAGTTATAGAAGGAATTCAATGGTAAAGGTTTGTTTAAAAAAAGGGGGTGACAGCTTGGTATTTAAAAAAATAAAAAGTTTTACCTTGGTTCACCTCTTTTCCTGCATATTTGTAAAATTATACTTTACTATAAGTTCATCTGTTCCAGCTTTCAGAAGAAGGACTGTCCAATTGTGCTTGTGATGATGTGTCTGTTGCCAGAAATGTTTCCAACACATGGCCTATGCTGACATGTTGCCCAGATGTTTTGGCGTAAACCTCACATCATTGTCTGCCTTTTCGGTTGTTAGGGGGGGAAGGACCAGAGAGAAAGATACGAAATATTAAGCTACTTCACAGAATGGTGCTTCTCCTCTTCTTTTATACATGATAGAAATGATGTTCATAAAATATAATTTGTCTATGACTTGATGATGACAAAGAAGGGACATTTATAACAAACTAGTATTATTTGCATTGCATTCGCTTCCCCATCGTAAACAGTTCAAGCCAAACTCGAATGGTCTGGAGGCTGTAAGCCACGTTGAAATGACTACAACACCCAAATAAGAAACAGTAATGGTCTGGTGACATCATAGTTCTGGAAGTCTCTGTCTCGGAATGAAAAGGCAAATGGGATCATACTCATTAAGTATAAAACTGATTATATATCCACAGGAAATGTTACAGACTAAATCCCATAAGAAATAATTATTCAGGAGGGAAAAAAAATAAACGGTGGAACCATAGAATTTGAGAAAGTAGAATGGGCAAAAAAAGTTCTCAAAAGACGGCAAATTTATAAACAAAAAAGCATATGTTTGAAAGTGGACAACAAAAAAAGTTAGTCTCTATTTCAAAAGTCTGTGTATGATTAGATTCTACAGACCTCTCTAATTGCAGCTGGGGACTGGGATGTATCTTTTCTAGTCAGTGGATTTCTATGTTAGGGAACCAGTTTGTTGTTGTTCTTGTTTTATTAATAGAGACCCTTAATTGCCTTCAGGCCGTTCACATGTCTAACCAGTCACATCCTAACTTCTACTCCACTGGGAAAGAAACACAGTGACAGGCTTTATTTCCCCCGCTTTTTTGGAACACTCCAAAGTAGAATGATATCCTTTTCAGAATAAGAGTCCCTCTTTATTCGTATTAATGGATGGCTATGCATGAAGACACAATATCACAATCAACACCAGCAGAGCAACTGTTTAAGTTCAGTTCCTGTTTTGTTCACACTTCACACAAACAGGAGTCACATTAGCTGTGGTTAACATGCAAGTGGAACAGACAATAATTCGACCACATCCTCGTTTGTTGGTGTATAACCGAACATCTATTTCTTAGCCAAATAAAAAACCAGTAAGGGTACTCTGGTCTAGAGCCCTGGAACTGGATCAGACATACTGGAAACCTGCTGAGAGTTTTTGCTACAGTGATATTAACTGTGGCCTAGTTAATCAACTCTACAATGCATACAAACACAGAAGCACACCTATAATCTCTCCCTCCCTCTTTCACACACACTTCTACCTGGAATTTACGCTTTCTCTTTTTCACACACGCACACGCACATGCAAAGTCCCTCTCTTTTCACTCACACTCACATTAATGCAGTCTCTCTCTCGCTCTCAGTCACACTATATCTTGATATTTCTGTAACACCTGCATAATCACTCTATTCTCTATCACTTGTTTTCTGATTATCCTCTCTCTCTTTCTCTCTCTCTCTCTCTCTCTCTCTCTCACACACACTCATCACTCAGACAAACATAGCCGGTCAATCTTCCTTTCTCTCGCTCTCTGGCTCTTTCAAGGGCCTTTGATTTATCCCAGTCCAACCCGTCTCAAGGTCTGATACGGCCCCTTATTTATCTGGCAATTTCCCTTTCCCTACTCCTCTCCCTCATCCCCCTCACTCTCACATCCCACTATTTGATCTCTCTCTCTTTCTCTGCATACTGTTTTCTCGCTAACTTTCCCTGTCTCTCTCTCTTTCTCTTAGGCCAGTTAATTTCAGTTTGGCACTGTGTCAGAATGTTAGAGCAGTTCTGTATATCCATTTGAAATAAAATACTACTGCACAATCGTCTTCTGCATCGCTGAATTAAAAAACAGCAACAGCAAGCAACGGACGAACCGTCTACCAATGCGTCTACCGTCTAACAATGCGAATCTTAGAATGCAGCTGCAAAGGTTCACATGACTTTTGGTGTGGCTGCAGTTCATGAATTAATATTACAGAACTCACACTTTCATAATTCATTAAATTAAATTTCAATAAATTTAGATGAAGAGTCAGCAGAGTTGAGACTGTGCTGTTACCTCTATAGATGCAGCCCACATCAGACATGCATACTGTTCATGGATTTCAGTTTTAAATCATAGTCATAGAAAATAAATAAGGACATGTTTCCAATGTGCTCAGGATCAATTATTTTTGTGAAGCACCTCTCCACTGGAGCCTACAATTCCTCCCCAAACATCAACACCATTTCAAAGTCCACTGCTAGTACCACCCTACCCCTCCTGTGGAGATCGAGGGATTGTTGGCCTCGGTCCCTCTCTCTCCTTCACTCGTTCATCCCTCCATTCCTCTCACTCTGTGTGTTCATGCTCTTTTGTCCAATTCATATTCCCTAGCGTTTATAATGGCAGACGTTAATCTAGCTCCGGAGTTGGAATCCTTTTGAATCCATTGTCTCTTTTTTGCACCCAGTTAGTGAGGTTCTGATGAACAAAAGATGTGCTCTCCCTATGGGATAAACATGCCTGCTGTGTGCACCGCCTGACACTGCCGTATGTTAATGGCCCATTTGATATTTACTGCTTTACGTTTTACGACTGTGGCCTACCAATACGTTCCCGGAACCTGATTGGATATTGACTACTCTGACATTCTGGCCATATTGATGCCTGATTGGGTCATTCTAATTAAAACTGAAATCAAGTCTGTGATGATTTGATGTTCTTATTTACTCTGAAACTAAAATGATTTATTCTTAAATCAAAGTACACAGCTTGTAATACATGAATCATGCAGTTGTTTTCGTCTCTCATTTAATTTTGCTGTTTTTTTTTACATGTAGTCTTACAAAATATGTATTACCGTAATGCATCCAGACAATTTTTTGTTTTGCTGTTGAAACTTTTTAGCTTATCAAATGTGGTTGAAAGGACTGTATTCTAACAGACTATTATGATGCAGTGTTCGTTGAAATGAAGATCTGCAGCTGCAGGGGAAAGGCTGCATCAAAAGCTAGGGTCCAGAAGCATAGGAAAAACTGTACAGCAAAGCTGAGAAGATGGAGGAATACAGGAGGAAGGAGAGAGCGAGGTAGAGCTACTTGAGAAAGAGAGAACCAGACTGTCTCTCCTTCAAACAATGGGAGAGGCATAACAACACATCACGACTATCCTCACTACCTCTGTATCCCTCCACAGTACACTCTCTCTCTCACACACACACACACACACACACTCTCACTCATACACTCTCACTCACACACACTCACTTGTACACATTCACACACACACACAGACACTTTCACACATACAAACTCACACACACACACTCACACACATTCTCACACTCCCACACAAGTGCTGTAATCAATTAAATCAATGCAGATGTATCTTGCCAATTTGTGTGTATCAACCATGCCCAAACATGTCCTACCAATCAACCAATCTTAATGAACGTTTTCACAGGTACAGAAAAACAAAAGGAACAAGGCCTAGTAGATATGACTCGAAAAGATAAAAAAATAACACAAAAGACAGAAGATGAAGTGCAGACAAAATTCAAACAGACACAATGTAAAGAACAGAGATTTTAAAGCCATCACGGATATCACTCCTCCAAACAGGGACGGACGATGTAGAGAATAACGTTAAAGTCATCAGTTCTGCTGCCTCACAGGGTGTTGCAGCCCATAGCTGAGCAGGCTACAAACCATCAGCAGTCACCCCCAAGACCAAAGAAGTCAACCCAAAAACGAACAAAACTTAATCCAAACTAACAAACACACTGAGGAGCACAAAGAGTGGACGGAAAAAAGAAAAAGACTAGAAGAAAAGTCTTTTAGTGAGATGAATGATTGTGCCATAGACCTTTGTGGATAGGGAGTCTAAAATACAAACATAGACCTTTGTGGATAGGGAGTCTGAAATAAAAACATGGATCTTTGTGGATATCCATCCATCCATCCATTTTCTGCCGCTTATCCGGGGCCGGGTCGCGGTGGCAGCAGGCTCAGCAGGGAATTCCAGCCGTCCCTATCCCCAGCAACGTTTTCCAGATCCTCCTGGAGGATCCCGAGGCGTTCCCAGGCCAGACGAGATATATAATCCCGCCAGCGTGTTCTGGGTCTACCCCGGGGTCTCCTACCAGTAGGGCGTGCCCGGAAAACCTCCAACGGGAGGCGCCCAGGAGGCATCCTGATCAGATGCCCGTACCACCTCATCTGGCTCCTTTCGACGCGAAGGATCTTTGTGGATAGGGAGTCTAAAATAAAAACATACACCTTTGTGAACAGGGAGTCTAAAATAAAAACATAGACCTTTGTGGATAGGGAGTCTAAAATAAAGCCATAGACCTTTGTGGATAGGGAGTCTAAAATAAAGCCATAGACCTTTGTGGATAGGGAGTCTAAAATAAAGCCATAGATCTTTGTGGATAGGGAGTCTAAAATAAAGCCATAGACCTTTGTGGATAGGGAGTCTAAAATAAAAACATAGACCTTTGTGGATAGGGAGTCTAAAATAAAGCCATAGACCTTTGTGGACAAGGAGTCTAAAATAAAGCCAAAGATCTTTGTGGATAGGGAGTCTAAAATAAAGCCAAAGACCGTTGAGGATAAGGAGTCTAAAATAAAGACATAGATGGAGGGCAAAGTGAAGAAGCTACCACAGGTTGGTGTCATCAACAACATATCGACATCTGATATTGTGGCATCATCTGTAGGTGATACAGAAAACATTGACTTCATGTAGTGAAAGTGTGACTTGTGCAAGGACTTGACCTTTGCTACAGTAATGGATCTTTCCACAAAAAATAACATGTTTTGGAATGGGTTGGTCACTAGGTCAAGTCCATTGATGAAAACACTACAGGATGTCTCCTGAAATCAAGGAGAGAGTGTATGTGTGTGGGCATGTTTCATGTTCTTTATGTTTTAATAATAGTTTTATGTCATGTGTAATTTAGTTTCAAATCACAACCGAATTCCATGTGAAAACTTATGGTTTAGTTACGGTGATGAGATTTTTGTTGTTTGAATAAAAACATATGAGGTTTTGTTTGGGAGTTAAAAACAAATAAAATAGTCAAACATTGACATTAAAACCTCCCTGAACGAAAATAAATAAAATGTTGTCCTGTTTTGTTATTTCAATTGAAAAACATGCTATGGTAATGAGTTTATTTTCATGCCGTGTCCCAGAAATTGTATTAAAATATGAAAATAATTTAAATTAATAAGGTAAATTTACAATACATATTAAATTAAGTTTAATATTTGATGGAATGGAAAGTGTAGTTATTCTTGTATTATTATTTTTTTACTTTTGTTATCACTGTTCCCCATTCATGATGATTACCTGGTTGGTTAATGTGCTATAGTGGAAAGACTGCTGGGATCACATTTTAGCCATTTTACTGTAATGGGTTACGCTACGGCAACATCACGACAAATGTGTACTTTTGGGGACCCTTACCCTTAACTTGAGTGAACATTATGACTACAAACCAAACATACTGTATCTACAAGCAATCCAGATCACTAGCTTTTAAAAATATTTTTTTTGTTTTTGTTTCCAATGCTTGGCAAAGTACATCTGCTGATGTTGTTTTAAGCTAAAAACTCCCCCTGGCTCTATTATTCTGAAACCCTGTTTTTCCTTTGATCTATTCCTCAATCCCGTTAACCCTGTTTGGTGTGACAACCCACTGTCTTAGAATAGAACCGTCGCCTCCGTCCATCATCACATCAAAACACGCACAAGTACACACCCACACGCAGAAACACAAACAAGAGACATTACGTTTATACACGCACACACACACTCATGTATACATTGACAAACATTCACATAAACAGGCACACACACACACACACACACACACACACACACACAAACAGAAAGACACTACCACCACCATCATCGCTATGCATGACAGGTTGTGTGGCTTCTCTTCCCCCACAGAAACAGCGGCAGTGTTTTTATGATCAGCAAAGCTCTGTGCTGCAGTCACGACATGATCTCAAAAGGATTCCAGCGAAAGTACTAAACGACTTATTTTAACTGCAAGGAATTATGTTATTGATATACAGTGCATCCGGAAAGTATTCATACCCTTTCACTTTTTCCACATTTTATTATGTTACAGCCTAATTCCAAAATGGATTAAATAACAAAATGTTCTCAACATTCTACACACAATACCACCTAATGACAAAGCGAGAAAATATTTTTTGAATTTTTTGCAAATGTATTAAAAATAAAAAAATAAAATATCACATGTACATAAGTATTCACACCCTTTGCTGTGACACTCAAAATTGAGCTCAGGTGCATCCCGTTTCCACTGATCATCCTTGAGATGTTTCTACAACTTGACTGGAGTCCACCTGTGGTAAATTCAATTGATTGGACATGATTTGGAAAGGCACACACCTGTTTATATAAGGTCCCACAGTTGACAGTGCATGTCAGAGCACAAAAACATTTCTGCAGCATTGAAGGTCCCAACGAGCACAGTGGTCTCCATCATTCGCAAATGGAAGAAGTTTGGAACCACCAGGACTCTTCCTAGAGCTGGCCGCCCGGCCGAACTGAGCAATTGGGGGAGAAGGGCCTTGGTCAGGGAGGTGACCAAGAACCCGATGGTCACTCTGACAGAGCTCCAGTGTTCCTCTGTGGAGATGGGAGAACCTTCCAGAAGGACAACCATCTCTGCAGCACTCCACCAATCAGGCTTTTATGGTAGAGTAGCCAGACGGAAGCCACTCCTCATTAAAAGGCACATGACAGCCCGCATGGAGTTTGCCAAAAGGCACCTAAAGGACTCTCAAACCATGAGAAACAAAATTCTCTGGTCTGATGAAACCAAGATTGAACTCTTTGGCCTGAATGCCAAGTGTCATGTCTGGAGGAAACCAGGCACTGCTCATCACCTGGCCAATACCATCCCTACAGTGAAGCATGGTGGTGGCAGCATCATGCTGTGGGGGTGTTTTTCAGCGGCAGGAACTGGGAGACTAGTCAGGATCAAGGGAAAGATGAATGCAGCAATGTACAGAGAGATCCTTGATGAAAACCTGCTCCAGAGCGCTCTGGACCTCAGACTGGGGCGAAGGTTCACCTTCCAACAGGACAACGACCCTAAGCAAACAGCCAAGATAACAAAGGAGTGGCTTCGGGACAAGTCTGTGAATGTCCTTGAGTGGCCCAGCCAGAGCCCCGACTTGAACCCGATTGAACATCTTTGGAGAGATCTGAAAATGGCTGTGCACCGACACTCCCCATCCAACCTGATGGAGCTTGAGACGATTTGTAAAGCAGAATGGGAGAAACTGCCCCAAAATAGTTGTGCCAAGCTTGTAGCATCATACTCAAGAAGACTTGAGGCTGTAATTGCTGCCAAAGGTGCTTCAACAATGTATTGAGTAAAGGGTGTGAATACTTATGTACATGGGATATTTAATTTTTTTTATTTTTAATACATTTGCAAAAAATTCTAAACCTTTTTTCACTTTGTCATTATGCGGTATTGTGTGTAGAATGTTGAGAAATGTTTTTTAATTTAATCCATTTTGGAATTAGGCTGTAACATAATAAAATGTGGAAAAAGTGAAGGGGTATGACTACTTTCCGGATGCACTGTACGTATATAGATTTTTTTACGGTTGTTTTGCATTAACGTATAGAAATTAACATTGTGTGCGTGCATGTGAATGAGACAGAGAGAAAAAATAATGAATCTGAGTGTGTATATCATTCAACCCAGCCATGATTTAGAGCGGTGTCCTTCCATGTATTTTGACCAATTCATTTTACATTAAAGGCATAAAGACAAAAGACAGTATATCATACACAACTGATAAATAATACAAATAAGACATTTATAATAACAAATACAAAAACAGAAAATTATGGTAAGGAAGAGAAAGAGAGAAGGAGAGAGATTGAGAGAGATTGAGAAAGAAAGAAAGAAAGAAAGAAAGAAAGAAAGAAAGAACAAAGACAAGGTAACAGTGAAGAAAATACCTCTAACATAGAGGATGGGGGGATGAAAGAGAGAGAGCAAATAGAGGAGAGACAGAGGCTAACTCTTCTCCTCCTCTGCAGGAGGGATGCACTGGTACTAAAGGTGGGCTTTGAATGGTGTTGATTTTTAGGGTGGATCCAAAGGGAATCAAAGGGAATCCAAGGCCACATTAGAGATAGGCTTCAGAACAATAATGGATGCTGTGTCATGTGTGGGGTGGGGTGGGGTGGTACTGGACAAATAGGAAATACCTCTCTATCCCCATACGGAGCACATTATGAACTCCAACTACCTCTAAGAAGATTTGATTGCCCTGCACGTTTTTTATCATATTGCTAAATTCATCAGCTCGTGTGTTTTGTAGGTGAGGAAACGGTTTGACCTTTTTCGTTCTTCTGGCTGTTTGGGAAGCTGTTCTGTTGAGATAAGAGCTTGCAACATTACTAGCCGTGCTAAAAGGAACTCCTTGATGGAGGATTGCATGTTTTTTTGTTTTGTTTGGGTTAATCCTCCTACCAGTGCCCTGACCAGTCACTGCCAATAGAACTGGAGTCGGTCTGTGTGTCCAATGTGTGTGAGCAAGTCTGTTGCAGTATGTTGGGTGAGCAAGTCTGTTAAAGTATGTTGGGTGAGCATGTCTAGTGAAAATTTCAACTTCATGACTGGTTACATAGTTAGTTGCTTGCTTTTGCACCATTGATCCAGAATTGCAGTAAAAGTGTGTGCCATTGTATTTTTCACACACTGTATCCAAATCGGACTGAACTGGTCTGGTCTGATTCGTCCTAATCTAAAACTGGTTCATGTTCATTACTCAGGCCCCTCTTGTGCTAGCGTGGGTCAGAACTGCCCTGTGAGGAAGAAAAGAAACCAGAAAATCTTCAGATGGGGAGCTAAATGGCTGATAAAAACTTGGCACAACCATAAATTTGCACCAAAGTGCCAATGCTGAAATTCCACCGTCTCCACAGCTGGCTGAAAGGACACATGTTAAAGAACTAATATGCTGAATTGATAAGTGGTTTACAGTAGATACGCTATAGCTAAGTTCAGACTGGCAAAAATGTGCCACTCTTCTTCAGAAAAAACAACCACAAATTGGGCGTTTGTGAATTTTAGTAGCTTTTAATAAAAAAGAAAGAAAAAAAGAAAACCACCGGCAGCTCATACACTGTCCTTTTTACGATGAGTAACTTTTGGCTGACTGATCTCCTTCATCTTCCTGGGTGGTGTTCGCTCTGAAACGGCTATCTCCCCACGGGGTTAGTCAGGTCAATGGCTGTGTCCACACACACACACACACACACACACAGAGTGGGGAGAGCCTGTGGGTTAATCTGTGATCTCCGGAGGCTTCTCTATAAAAGAGGCTCTCGTGGTTATCGGTCCGGGGCTGGTCAATGTTTGCACTCAGCCTTGATACAGTCCATTTGACACAGCAGGAGAGAACTGGCTGGAGCTGGGGCAGACACACACACACACACACACACACACACACACACACACACACACAGTTTGAATAATTTATTTCGGTTCCCATCAAACAATGGTGCAAATATGAGTACATATCCTTTTCTCTCTTTCTGTCTCGTTGTCTTGCGTTATGTTTTGTGTTAAAAGTCAACCTTTCTTTGACTCAGGGACGTGCTGTCAGTTTCACTGCCTTATTTTCTTGTGAGCTCTCTCTCTCTCTCTCTCTCTCTCTCTCTCTCTCTCTCTCTCTCACTCTCTCTCTCGCACACACACACGTGAACACTCACACATACCGTACACGCCAGCACCTCTCTGTCCCTTTACATAACCCATGAGGGCCAGTCCAGTGGTGTATTTGGGGAGGCTCTCCCTAGTTAAGGTGTGTGCCTGTCCAGAGGTTGGGACTCTCCCTGGTTAAGGTTAGGGTTAGGGTTAGGGTTAGGATTAGGGTTAGGCCTGTCCAGAGGTTGGGACTCTCCCTGATTAAGGTGTGTGCCTGTCCAGAGGTTGGGACTCTCCCTGGTTAAAGTGTGTGCCCGTCCAGAGGTTGGGACTCTCTGTGGTTATGGAGGAGATATGTTCAGAGGTTTGTTTTCAATCCAAAGTTCTCCGCCCTACTGTACCCCCCAGGGGGGTCCCCTCATTGATCAATCAACTCCTCTCCTTAAGGAACCCCTGAACAAAGTTTGGACGTGCTTGGTTTATGTCTTCTGTGACACATGGTACAGGCTAATGTGATGGAGCTATCGTTCAGATGTGAACTCAGTATCATCACGTGCCATGAGAGAACAAACTGATGAACTTTCATTGTATTCTTTTTGTTTCATTTCAACATCATCTTGTTCTGTATGAACAAGCTCTTCTTTTATTTCCTTGTGTTGTCCAGAACTGTTCCACTAAGTCAATGACAAGATACATTATACCAGTGAGGACATGCATTTCCTCTGGGCCTATATTACCAACAGCACCCTTCTAACAGAGTGGGACATACATTTTTAATCTCTTTAAGCGCTTATTGAAGATTCTTACTGTTAAAACGCCTGACTTGGTTCTTACTTATTCACCTACACAAAGACATTTTCCCTAACACTCTTCAACTGCTCCGAAAGTAATACCAAATATACCTTATAATAATTTATTTACTTTTTGAGCTGCCCTGCATTCAACAATCTTAATTATGCAGAAAAAAGTAAACATATAATTGCTTTAATGTAATTACATTTACATACATTACATTACCTGTATCTGCCATCTGCCACCATTACCACTCTCTTAACACAGCAAGCTGCATGCACAAGGAACATACTGCTTGTCTCGTGAGTAAGATTGTTCACTTTCATATTCTATTATAAATACACACATGATGCACGTTCAGATAATCTCTTCCAAGTTTAACCCAAAGGAAAATTATATTCTGTATTGTTGATGGGCTCACTGTGTTGTTAAGATTCCCCTCTCAGGTACACCTGAAGTGAATTCGACTGAACCAGTTGTGCAGATGTGTGTTTTAAGGGCAATGGATTTTGTAATGGGCTTCTAATGAGTTGGCTGTGGAGAGGAGGTAGGGGGGGAGGGAGGCGAGGGGAGGGAAGGAGGATGGAGGAGGAGGGAGCGAAGAGGGAGGTTTTCGCAGCCCGAGGGGGAGAGGGGAGATGTGATGTACCTGTGGTCCCAGATACAGTGGGATTTGGATGATTTGTTGACTTGTCACTTTGCTAACATTTACGTATTATAAGCAGTGCAACGCAAATTCTCACACACACTTGTACAAAAACACACACAAATAAACTATATTTGACAGTATACTGACACAAATGATCTAGTTTTTATTTTCTATTCTTTCTATTGGAACACAATCATATCTGTGTATAGCTGGCAAATATTTTACAGAAAGATCCATGGCCTAGTTGACAATTTCTTACTCCGTGCATAAGAATAACGAGATACCCAGAGAAAGAGCTAGAGAGTGAGTGTGTGTGAGAGAAAGAGAGATAGTGCGAGTGAGCGAGCGATCGAGCGAGAGAGAGAGAGAGGTGGCGTCCATGCAATGACAGTGAAACCGAGCAAGCCACTGAGCCAAAGAGCAGCACGGGTGGTTTGAGCGTCACTTGGTTGACTTTTTACACTTAACATACCGCACAACTGGCTCGTGCGTGTGAAGCGGAGCGCAGTGAGGATTATTCAGCTGGTGGCGATACAATTTTTACACGGCATGTCTGCGATTATGAAGCTGGTGATGGAATACATCGTGATTTGGAAACTGAGTCAATCGACTAGTCCGTGAGTAATACAACTTAGAATATACATTTTATGTTTTATTTCCGAAACTTCAACTAATGTTTTTGATTAAATTTTTTTGTAAATCTCTATCTGCCTCTCATGTATTGCTTTGTCTTTCCATATGTTTAGTTACATTTAAAGTGCAATTTTATCTGCAGACAATATCCGCAGACGTTTTTGGTGGAGTAAACCATTAATATTACTAACAGTAGCCTACAATTAAATTATGTTGTCTTTTGCACGCAATTTTACTCAATAGTGTTTTACTTGTATAACAGAAGCACAGAAATTGGAGGATACAATTAGCTGGCTACAGCGTTGATTGTTCTAATTTGTCATTACTTCTCCTAAGACATTTCAGACGTAATTAGATTGAAAGCAAAATGTCTTTTAAATTAAACAATGCGTGTGTCTTGACAGTCTTCGATCGACACGTAAATCGATCAATGTAAAAATAGATTGTTTCAGTTGATTGGAAAAGTGACCAGTCTATCCTCTAATCTAGTTGGATGCAGTCTACACACGAGAGAGACCGATTACACACCATATTTAAAACAAATGTAGAAACCAACTTAATCTGTTGTTGTTCAGTTATTCATGAATCTATCATTATCTTGTCAAATGTTTGCAACCCCACAGAGAGGTCCCAATAAAATAACTGTCAAAGTCTTTAGAACGCAACGTCCTCGTGTAAGATTCTCTGAATATGGGACCATCATTACAACCTCGCTATCCCCTGATGCAGTAGCCACATATCTACAGTTGCAATGCATTGGAAGATGCGAATGTGGGTGACAGAATGTCTTGGTTGTATTCTGACACCTTTTGTTGTAAGGGTGACATTATCGTAAGGTTTTTTTTTTTTACCAAATCCCAAAAGCTCCACTGGGAGCACCTGGGTTAAAATGCATCATCCCGCTTGTCATTATAGATAGGATCTACAAAGGATTTAGGCCAGTTGGGATGTAGCTATATTGTTTTCCTGGGCTGGGTGTCCCATTACCACCTCTCTCCAGGTTCTCATTTTACTGTTGACAAAAATAGAATAACATAACCCAGTGAGAATCTTTTGGTTGATAAGAGGTAGAAAAGACTTAAAAACAACAGCTACACCAACGTTTAGTGGACGTTCAAAAGTGTGCTAGAAGTGAACGTTTTTTTACCGGCTGTATTGAGAGGTTGATTCAACGTTCACATTTAGCCGAAGTTTCACTTGGCGAAATTAGTCTCCCCATTTAAATATTGAACAAATTTTCACTTTTGAACCATTTTTTTTACTTGTTTTGACTGTTGACAATTAACCATTTAATAAACGCCTTTTCAACTGGACAATACGGTAAAAGTAGTTGCTGCTATACCATGAGAACTATAGAGAGCCTAAGTCAGCTCCTTCCGGTTTACCGCTATGGGATACTTTATTGACGTGCAAAACTATCTTTTAAATTGACAAACATCATATGTGTACTTCATGGCACAATTCATTTGAGATCGAAATATAAGCCATTGACTTTAATACATATTTTTTCCGACATTAGGTCCCATAGCAGTAAACCGGAAGGGGCTGACTTAGGCTCTCTATACAACCAAGAACACTTAGTCATGCAAACAAATTCAGTTTCCACTTAAAGTTTAAGAACAAAGAAAACCATGTGACAGCAGTTTCAAGAATTTTTATTTAATAAACATCAATATATGTAACATCAACACCGTTCCAAATAAAATTATTGACATACAATTTTAAGGCAAACTAACAATTGAAAGTGGAAACACTTTACAAATGTTCCTTCACATCTTGTTTTATTTTCAAACCCACCCCCACCAGACCTCACCGGAGCATGTTTGTAATGGTCTGCCAGTAGCTCTGGAGTTGGACCTCATGAGAGCTTCTGGAATAAAAGGGCACACCAAAATAGATTATGTCACACCACAAAAAATGCTCTGACTGTACAACCACTGAATATATATCATGCAGTGAAAACAGTCTGGCAGCATGTACTACTAGCATGCTAACGCGCCAACAACAAGCTAGAAGAATGCTAACACGAGCTACCATGTAGTTAAGCGAAACCAGCCTGCATAGATAGCAACATTAAATAAAACAAATGGTGCCAATTCCTGTTTTGCTTTATGGAAATACATCAGTACAAGTACTTACAAAGTATGTGGTTGCAAAGCAGCATGCCATGAAACCATCACGTGTCTCTCACATGTAAGGCAAGTCCCTGTTATGGTCTGATTCACAATCCCTAAACTTTGGCTGTTTATCAATCCACGTTTTTGTACCATCAACGAACTTTGGCTGTTTATCAATCCACGTTTTTGTCCGTTCTTGCGTTCTCGTGGACTCGTTTGACATAATCTTTCATGCCCCAAATACGGTTTCAATTCAAAGAACGCAAGTTACCAAGAATGCTTAAAATGCTCGTTTGTGTTCTTGATCCGCCCATTTTATCGAGGATGCATCTGTTGCATCCTTGCTAGCAAGAACGCATCTGATATCCCGAAAGTCATTGCAAGAATGACGGCAGGAGCGCAATTAGCTTTTTCCCGCTGCTAGCTCGTGACATTTGAAAGGCCATTCATAACAATGGTAAATAACATTTTAGTAGGTTACTTATCCCTACCATAGGAGTAAAATGACAAACACGAGGTTTGAGTTGTCTTTACCTTTATTATATACACAAAGTAGCAGCCTATACTAAAACGCAAATGTAATACACAAACACGATAAAACAAAAGCGTTTCCTGTTGCGCTGATAATGACCAAGGTATTGCGCAATAGCAAGTTCACATTGCGTCTCAATCTCCGATAGTGCGTTCTCCGTTCTCACGATCTTGCAAGGCCGTTTTCATCAAGGACACTTAGCTAGAACGTTCTTCCAAGAATGCAAGGACGTTCTTAGCGCTATTGGTATTGATAAACAGCCTTTATCTCTGTCAAGCAGTACTGCGGCGCATGCACATGTCAATGCAATATCTGAATAAGTAGGCCTACCGTTCTCCAATATCTTATTTTACATTAAAAACTGCTCCCAATCCCATTACGTTGTCCTGGAAGCGTCTTGTTGGCAAAACACAGCCTTTAGCTGTACATATTTGTCATGTCAAATGTAACAATGAATGCGTTCAAATGATATCTTCGTGTAGACCACATTTTGCCAAAAAAGCTTCAAAACAATCAATATTGTCTTTCTTTCAAGCTACAAATTACAATAACCCAGTGAGCATTTTTTGGTTGAAAAGAGGTTGAAACTACATATTTCTGACATTTTACATTAAACATTGAGTGTGTTCAAATTACGTCTTCAAGTAGACCACATTTCGTCTACCAGTGCGCTATGAATTCAGCGAAAAACCTTTCAACTATTCAATATCGTCTTTCTTTTAACCTACATATAAACATAAATATCAAAATAATAAACAAAATTGTGTTTTATTACACGTTCATGTTGTAACCGCATTTAGCCAGTTGAAAAAAGGGCGAAAGTAGGTTTTGAACGTCCAAACCCGATATAAACCAGTATTCAACCAGAAATCAACGTTCAAATTACGTCTTGTGCTCACTGGGAAGGGAGCAGTGCACGCACAGCAGTTCAAAGTGCTTAGCCTTTACCGACATATGGCCTATCTATATAGGCATACGTCTACGTTTACTGCTTGTCCGGTGACTGTGTGAAGTGCATTTTCACAAGTACCCAACCATTTTTTTTTGCTTTAACAATCGCAATGGAAAACATCAACAAGTCTAAAGAAACCTTGTGTGGTCAACAGTCCAAAGTACGAGGCTTATACTCCCTCCACTAAACCCCTATGTAATGTTGACAAAAACAACACGACACATCATTGAGTTCAGAGGAGAACGGCGTGGCTGTAAGCGACGCACGCTTCATTGAGTATTAATGCAATCACTTCACCAGACAATCAGGGTGTTTTTTACCATCAGAGCCAGACACAATTCAGTCGCTGTTCTTCCCACTGGCGTTTTAAAGCATGAGCTGTCTGGGGGTGGCCATAGCATTAGGAGAGATGGACACCCCTCATTATTTTTCTACTCGTCACTTTTTCATTCTGTCCTTTCATCTGCCCCCCCCCCCCCACCACTCCATTGCTCTCCTATCTGGCCCATTCATTATTTCTGCTCATTTGAGCTTCCCTCACTTTTTTCCTTTTCACTACAACCTCACGTTTTCTTCCCAATGTGTAGTTCGCTTGGATGTACCAGTTTACATACCGATTTCATTCCTCTTAATTTTTCTACCCGGTTTAATGCCTTGAAAGCATCAAAGTTTATCTCTCAGGGGTGTGATTTATGAATTTATTGGGGGTGGGGGATACTGGGGGCATGATCCAGTTAACCCCCCCACTTTATCAAAAGGCAGTATTGGACCCCTTTTGAGGACTTGTGCCTGTACTAACTGTCGTCTTTCTGTCTTTCTGTCTTTCTTTCTTTCTCTTTTTTTCTCTCTAACACCTCTCCTTCATCCATTACCTCAGTGTCTGCCTGATCAGTACAGTATTGGGTTTCAGGCAGTCACCTGCAGTCCGCTCAGTGAGATGTGTCTGGTATTGTGGCCTGCTGACTGCTCACTCTGCTGGGCTGTTGCCCAGGACGTCAATAGTAATGTTGGGGCATAAGCCTTCAGAGACAGAGTATATTCATAACAGGGTCCAGAGAAAACTTAAAGGACCCTTTATCTACATTTGCCCTGCTCTATTGTAGCCTATTCGATGCTTCATTTTCTCTAACATCTTTCAAATATCGTGTTTTTGGTTTAAATACGGTGTGCAGTCTCTACTTTTACCTTACTGTACTCTTTTCTCAGGACACATTCCTATTTGCATCGAGGCCAGATGTAGTGAAGTTACGCCAGGGATTGTAGCAGTATAGGTTGTCCATGGTAGTCTGGCACCTAGACCCTGGAGAACATTCTTAAGTGACCACTCGTTTTGGAGATGGCCGACGCTGTGGAAACAATACTATGTCAATGTGGTTAATAAAACACTGTCAAAATTTCATTTTGGCGTTTTTTTCAGCACACGTTAAATTATGTTAGTTTATAGGCTGCGTAGCAAATCACTTGACCATGTCCAATTGCCCTCGTTCGATGTGGTTGCACATGGTAAATGACATTGCTGTAGTTTGTGTTTAACCAGAGTGTATGGTACTGTACCGATGTTTGACAAGTGTAGCCCCGGCTGCTCCACCTCCCTGTAAGCCCCTCAGGCCTCTGTGCCGGCTCTAGCGCCTGTTTACGCCCCATTGACCGTGTTGTACCCCTATCATGTCAGATCGTGTCCACACACATTCAAACACATATTTGCACACACAGACACACCCACACACACACACACACACACACAGGCACACACACACACACACACACACACACACACACACACGTACAGTCACTGATACGCAAAGGCACATGCACACAGTTGTGCACAAACACATACCTACACACACACACAATTGCTAGCTACTTTGTGGCTGCTCTCTTCCTGCATGGTCAGTCGCTGCATTTCAGTGTGTCAGCATGGAAAGAAGAGAAGAGAAGAGAAGAGAGGTGGAGAAGAGGAGTTGTACATTGCCTCTTCTTCTTTTCCAGGCTGCTTCCTTCTCTTCCTCGTCGTCCTCCTCTTCCTCCTCACTTTACCCAGAGCTATTAAAGGCTGATTGCTCCCGAGAGGGGAGGTTGATGAAAGCAGTGCGTTACACTCTATTGAGTCAGTGTGCCATTTCTTTAAGGTAAATCTTGCAGTTTGGTGTTTTGCAAGCCTTCACAACAAAGTTAAATTCCAAACAGCCACACACATCTTGTTGAATTAAGGTAATTCAGAATGACATGCTGCAGAGTGATATATGGAAGAAAGACACTGGAGAGTCACAGAATTGGTTTACTCTGAAATGAGCTCTTAATTAGCAGTGAAGTGGTTTTTCATCAAATGATGACACTTAGAGGCATCTGTCATGTCATGCAATAATTGGATTGTTGTCCTGCGAACAAGATCTTTGGATTGGATCAAAGGTTTCACACGGCCCTACAGTAAACGTACACACCCACTCACAGACACACACACACAAACGTACACGCAGACGCTTCTTACAATGATCAATATCTCAAGATGAAAATTCCCCTGAATGTGCCTGTCCAGGTGAAAATCCATGAAAGAACTATCCTCTGATCATTGAACCTCTGCCTGTGAGATGGGGCACCAACACTGTCAATTCCTGTACAATAAAAATGGCCACTGTTTTGTAGGGCTCACTACAACGGCCCCTTTGTACGCGCGTAATGTGTTCTCTAAGGGGATATTTGCATCAAAGAACACCCCTAACCCCCTTCACCCGGCGCTCTGCCTCCCCCCTCCCTCAGCCCCTCACCCCCCTTCTCCACTTTAGACAAATCCGTGTAGTCGTGGCAACAAGCTATTTGTCTCTATAAACGTGCTGGGTAATACTCGGCTGTAACTTAACCTCACATGGCCTGGTGCCACTAACATATTGCAGCAGTACGGAGCAATCGTTTGCCTCAGTTATTGCTATTATTTGAATAGGTTTCCATGTTTCACAGACAGCTCAATCCGAAGCATTTTGTTAGGGATATGTCTGATATATGAATTATCGTCGTTTAGGTGTCACAAAATATAGATAATTTCTGTTTGTAATAAGGACTATGACCTAAAGATAAACTGCTCGTTGAGGGAACACCAAGGAATATCCAGGACAGGTTACGGTCTTGTATAGACCAGAGCAACCACGCGTCACTCCCCTGTTGTCAGGATGACCACGCCCCCTTTCGGCTGAATCACTGAAAAACTACTGGTTGCAATAGGGAATGGGAACGTGACGTTACAACAACCAGGTCGGCCATATTGGGAGGATACGAAATCAACCACTAGGCGCTAATACAACGCATCTAGCTCTATTTAGTCTAGGATATTGTTCAACTCCGTCGGTAACCGGGGATGGTAAAAACTGTTGTACAGTGAGTGGGTTGTAACAGCTAATCGCACAACCAACAAACCAAAAATAAAATGCATTTTACTAGCTATATTGTATATCCATCCATCCATCCATCCATTAGCTATACCGCTTATCCCAGCCGACACAGGGCGAGAGGCGGGGTACATTATATTGTATATTGTACAATAAGGTATATTATATATGACATTGAATATGTTGTTGTTACGCATTCAGAGGCAAGAAATACAGTACCGTCTCATCTGCTACCTGTTTAACGTTAATGTTACAAACATAATAAGTGCTGAACTATTCACATTGAATGAGATACAATACGAAATCAGACACAAAGACAGGCTAGCGTAATTATGTGTTTAATTTTTCTGGGATGGATTAATTATGCATGATTATCCAACGTTTTGTTATCATTCAGTTAGCATAACATTACTAATTAGCTAGTATATTTGTCGCGGATTATTGTAGTTGGAATTTGAATGGTAGATTTGAAGGTCCTGTACCCACCCGATGGTAATATGGACATGACATGGGTCTCCAAAGACTTACATTTTTTAAATATTTGACATGGGTAACGCTAACGCCAAACACCAACAGATAAGCGACTATGTACATCACCGGTGTATTGGGTGGCAAGATGTCAAATTCCTTTAATTGTTTAATGTCTCTTAATTCGTATGGATCAGTATCATTAACAAACTTTACTTTTGCAATATATTGCTCCCTTGGCTCTGTCAAGAACATATCTTAATACAGGCATTTCTCTTTGCGTGTAATTTAAGCATTGATGATGATTAATCAGCTTGGTAGCTAAGGACGCTATACTCCCAAGATGGCGGCGCTGCCTCAGAATGCTCCGCGATTCCCATTCCCTGTCGGACAAACTTGTGTCACTATGCCTAAAAGCTGTCTGACCATTTCAAATTTAATTTATAAACGCACCCATAACTAAACAAGCAGCTGGCTAACGGTTACTTTTAATCATTAACCCATGTTCGTATAATTTAGTTAACTTTGTGTGACGGGGCTCCAGCTTGGCAAGGTTGCTAGCATACTAACACATAATGTTGCAGGTTGGCAACTTTAGCGATTTTCTTAGTTCACGTTAACGTCACATTGGACAGACTTAACTCTTAATGACAGAAAAAGTAACAGATCAGACAGATTCAATAAGGTAGTTGTATATGTCAGGATGTGGCATATATGGCCATTTGGTGTGGTAGTTTGTCCACTTTGATGGAGGAAGACTAAACTAAGGACACCCATCCCTTTCTTACATTTTTACTACATAAGAGAACGTCAATCATTGATCGGCAACAACATAATAAAATTGTTTGCCTGACTGGCCATGGGATTTGGGCTCTTAATAACTAAAAAGCAACACTGTGTTCTTACTTTATGCTATTATATTGTCAAAGACCTCGGATTTTGTATTGACCGCCAGTCAAAATGGACGGGATGTTTTCTCCCAAAAGGGGGCGGGTCATGACGCAAGGGCAAAGTTCCCGGATGATTGCTCTGGCCTATCGAATCTATTACATTTGAATTCCATTCTAATTCATTCGAATTCCATTATGTTCCATTCGAATTCCATTCTATTCCATTCGAGTTCCATTCTATTCCATTCATTATGCCTCATTATTTTTTTTCTATTCTATCCGGCTCTATGCGGTTCTGCTTGGCTCAAGACCGTTTCGGCTGCGATGCCAGTGTTGTTCTGTTGATAGGGAGAACACATTGGTCCCCCCGTGGCTATTTAGAAAGTGTTTAATAATGTATAGTGCACACCAAGGTGATCTCTAGGTCCCTGGCACTGTCACTGCCTTTAGCAATATTGCTGCAGTTCTTATAAACAGACTTATAGTATGCGCAGGGGTATCAATAATGATATCCATAATTGACAGATATATAATAATAGAACTAATATGAATAATAGAGAGAATAATAGGTTTTGGTCAACTCAGAATGTCATACTTAGGAGCTCAAGCGCCATATCAATGTGCTGGATCTCTCCCGTGATCTACACAGGTTGAGCAAATCCCTCCAGTTAGAATTTATAGTTTTTACTGTAATATGGATTTTTTTTAACAGATTTATTTTTAGTTTTTTTATTGCAATTAACCTATGACCTGTGTGTGACCTATGACCTGTGGTGGATGACTGTCCTGGAACGGCTCAGTTCAGTTCAGTTAGGCTTGCCTTCGTAGAAGAACGCCTCTGACCACTAAGCATGAAATGTCCAGGTAACTCTACACCCCCCACTCTGTGAAATGATGGCTTTGGCTAATGGCTTCTAAAATGGGGAGCCCTTCTGGAGGAGAGGAGAGAGAGAGGCCGGATGGAAAAGCTAGATGGAAAAGGTGGATAGGTGGGGAGAGGGGGAGGTGGGGCTGTTGTGAATGAGAGAGCGAAAGAAAAACCAGCAGGTACAGAGTGAGGAATTGGTGTAGGGACAGAGTTATAGACCACAGATCTGTGCAATTATATGAATTGTGAATGTGTGTGTGTGTGCGTGGGTGTGTGTGCGCGCGAGAGAGAGAGAGAGAGGAAGAGAGAGAGAAATAGAGGGCAAGAGTTATATAGACCAGTTTGACAGATGATATGAATGGTGAATGAAAGAGAGAGTGTGTGTGTGTGACTTTTTGACTTGAATTCTGAATTCTTTATTATTTTTATTGTACACTTCATGTATTATATGCAAAGCGTTACTCCATGTTAAACCCCCCCCCCCCCCCCCCCACACACACACGTGTTAGGCTAGAAAGACAGGGAGAGAGAGAGAGAGTGTGAGTGAGAGAGAGAGAGAGATAGTTGTTGTATATACAACAGATAATAGGAATAGTGAATGAGTGACACGGTGATGCTAAGTGAGATGAAGAAAGATAAAAAGAGAGGAGAACAAAAGAAAGCAGTTAGGGGTTTGGAGACAGATATAATGAAGGAAAGAAAAAGAAAGAGAAAGAGTGTGTAAACAGGTGAGTGAGAATGCTGACTACTCGGCGCCGTGTCTAAATACACCCTGGGTGCAATGAGGTCATCACTGTCTGTCTGTAAACACTGTTGGCCCTGTAATAGAGCATCACACACACACACACACACACACGATGACACACACACACACACCTACACACGATGACACACACACACACATACGATGACACACACACACCTACACATGATGACACACATGCACACACACACACACATACACATACACACACACACACACACACACACACACACACACACACACACACACACACACACACACACACACACACCTACACACACATACACTTGACAAACGATGACCCATGCACATACACTTGATCAGACATTCACACACACACACATACAAATGCTCATAATCATACACACAAACACACACACACACACACACACACACATACACAAACATACACACACACTTTATGTGGAGTTGTTGTGTTGTCTATAGAAGGCACCTGTAGCCAGCTGCACTTTGAGAAGCTTTGGAGACGGTCGATAGTCAACTCCATCCTTTGCCTCCTCTCGTCCTCCATTTCTGTTCCGCTCTCTGTTTCTCTCTCTCTCTCTTTTGCTCTGTCTCTCTCCCTCTATCTCTCTTTCTAGCACACACACACACACACACACACACACACACACACACACACACACACACACACACACACACACACACACACACACACACACACACACACACACACACACATTCATTACTGTTGTATTTGAAATGCCTTTCTCTTTCTTTTAAAGGTGCAGTATGTAGTTCTAGAGAATTGGGGAAAAAATTGCAAGAATTTGAATCACAACAATCAAAAAGGCCAACCTCCTGAGTCTTTGGTCCCTCAATGGCCCATCCCACACATGCCCGTGCACGCTCTGACTTGACTTCATGAGCCTGAGCAAGGCAGTGTTTCATGAATCATGTGTATGTTGTGCATATTTTGGGTTCTCACCAACAATGCATAAAGCCATGTCTGATTCCGAGGTGAGAAACAAAAGAATCCCGAACGTCTGATCGTAAACACTCTATAACTGAGTGGTTCACACCAAAGCAACGAGCACAGACACAAATGACCGTTTCCAAAGTAGCGACATACAGTAAGCTAACGTTAACAAAAACAATTTCATAATTTGATTCCCCTATTAGTATGAGCTAGTGCATGACAATCGTTTTTATTTAGCTGCAATTGTCACCATAGCTACTATACCTTGCCGAGTATATCCAACACATGCATGGATAAACTGCTGCTTTTGTCTGCAACGCGAATTATAACTGATATCCTCCAGGAGGTATGTAATAAACGTAAAAAAACATAAAAAATTTAATTTATTGCTAGAAATTCAAAGTTACATACTGCACCTTTAAAACATTGCAGAGATCTACGTACATTTTCAATCTGTGATCACTAAAGCAACAGGGATACTTGGTTTTGTGGTTAACTTTTCAAAGACTCGCTATAGGCACAGTGCTAGTGAAAGTGTCTGAGCCTTTGAATTTGTCTTGTCTCGTAAAACTCTAAATTGGAGCACAGCTTTCCTTATCACAGTACAGGATTGAAACTTACAGCTCTCCTCATTCCCCCAGGGCTTTTGGAAATGAGAGAGGATTGATATTTTCAGCCTGTCTGAATGCCCGTTGTTGATACACCCGGGACAGAAAAACACAGCTTGTTTTCAATGAAAGCAAATAAAGTGAACCCATTTGAGAGAGTTTTATTTGTAAGGAGGCTTCTATTTGGAGGTGACTCCATGTTTTATTTCTTGGTTGGCACAGAGGCTGCAGTGCTCTCTGAGCCCCGAGTCTCCTTGAGCACAGATAGCCTTGTTGCCACACACACACACACACACACACACACACACACACACACAGACACACAGGGAATGTGAGAATGAGAAGCTGAAAGAGAGAGAGAGAAAGAGAAAGAGAGGGAGAGAGTGTGTGAGCACTATATAAAGCTACATTCGTACTGCAAGCCTTCGTGCTCAATTTGGATTATTGCTCAGATCCAATTTTTTTGTTTGACTATTCACATTATTTTTTAAATGTGGCCAATGCCCGGTTCCAGTGTGAACTGGTCATGATCCTTCCCTGACCCGCACGAGCAAAAGAACAATAACAAAGACGTCACATGCGACACGCTAGATCTAGAGTGACGAAAAAATTGCATGAATTCCAATATGACTCCATAAACTGAGGTCACAGTCACAAACACACACCTGCACACACACACACACACACACACACACACCAAACACACACACACGTCAAACGTACGCCACACACCTCAAAGCGCCTTTTTTACCTGGGTCAACAGTGGAACACAAAGAAATGCCATTCTTACACACACACACACACACACACACACACACACACACACGTGCTCTCTCTCTCTCTCTCTCGCGCTCTCTCTCTCTCTTGCTCTCTCTCACGCACACAAAGAAGCGCAGGCAGCCCCGATGCGATACCCATATTGAAATAGGTTGTTGTTGGTTATAGTTGGTGATAACATCTCAGTATGGCTTGTCCCTTTGTGACCCCATGTCACTCACCACTTCAACCCAAAATAGCACCCACCAATCAGAGGAGCTCTGGCCAAACAGGAAGTAAGACCAGAAGTAGCAGTCACACACACTGGCTACAAAAGCACACGCTGAACGCTCGGCAGCACAATCACACGCACACACACACACACACACACACACACACACACACACACACACACACACACACACACACACACACACACACACACACACACACACACACACACACAGATGTCTACACTCTCAAGCGTAACTTAATAAACTTTTTTTTGTTTTTTTTGTTCTATTAATACTAGAAGTGTTTCCTGCATCATGCTTCTCTGTCTATTGCAATCTGTCTGCACTAATTGCTACATTTATATACACAAACTCACACTAGCAGATAAATCACACACCCACACACAATCCTAGTAGGCCATAAGTGAGTCAGAGTTGGCCTTAGAAATTAATCTTTGCAGTTTTCAGCTTGACATCCCGAGTCTGTTCCTAAACTGGTGAAAACACCATGGACACAGTCCTTTGTAGAGCCCGGACATCTTCACCAGAGCCCAGCTGATGTGGACGGGTTAGGGTTAGGGTTTTACAGATCTAAGAACAGCTTAACATAGAGTGATGCTGGGTTATAAAGAGGGGTTGATATAGTAACAGCTCTCTGAACAGCTATACTCAGAGACACTGGGTTATAACAGAGTGGCTGATACAGTAACAGGTCAAATACATTGACTCTCCACACCTGTGTTACACAAAAATAAGCTATTAGTGAATTCAGAGGAAG
Organism: Galaxias olidus; assembly: GCA_026901105.3. Lineage (NCBI taxonomy): Eukaryota > Metazoa > Chordata > Actinopteri > Galaxiiformes > Galaxiidae > Galaxias > Galaxias olidus. Next base: position 16,823 of record JAPMUY010007660.1, on the reverse strand, counting down.
AGGTGGCACATTACATTCACTTGGGTTTCAACTCTGTGGTCTTTGTTCACTCAGGCACATTCACAGGCAGCCATATGTATTGACCTGCTGTAATGGGAGGAGGGGGGGGGGGCAATAAAATGACAATTCTGCTTACATAGTTACATAATATGGATGCAACTGAAAGTCGGTTCTCTTTGAGTAAAGACCCAGATATCCTCCATAGAGTCAAAGGGGAATCTCCTTCTGACCAGAGAGATGTTTTGATGTTTTTTCAGGTTAGAAAGAGGAGTTTAGCTTCAAAGCACCTCTGATTCTGATCAGGTTTTAAACCCCACCTTAAGGTTTATCCACTGTCCTCTGGTCATCTCAAACTGTACATTACTGCTTTTACTCATTCATCAGCTTTGGTGAATGTTATGTTATATTACTGTCACAGTCCTTTCTTTCTTTCTTTTCCTCTCTCTCTCTCTCTCTCTCTCTCTCTCTCTCTCTCTCTCACACAGAGAACTACGTTAGTATAAGTCCATAGAGTGTGACGGTCAGCGCGGATCCGATGGGAGCAGAATTAAGATTGAAGCATTAACATGAGGCCAGCAAAGCCCTCTCCGCTGGGGGAGGGGGGCTGATAGGAAAATGTGGCACTTTGATTCAAGTCATTATTTCTCCCTGCTGGGTACCTGGCACTGGCCCTGAGGACTTTTCTCTTTGTCTTCTCACACACACACACACACACACACACACACACACACACACACACACACACACACACACACACACACACACACACACACACACACACACACACACACACACACACACACACACACACACACACACACACACACACAGCACAAAAGAAGGCACATTCACATAGACTGAACCTTTTTCACACACACAAAGACACAGGGACACACATACTGTATGCACTTAAATACATGCGCGCACATACACACACGCGCGCACGCACGCACGCACACGCACACGCACACACACTTACAAAGCTGGTGACCCAGTAGAGCATGAAATAAGCATTCAGGTTTACTGCTGTTTTCAGAGTCGTTGGGTCTGTTCTCTTGTGCGATATCACTGAACGCGTTCTGTTGGAGGTCCTTGTTTCATTATAAATAACATCTGTCATTTTCTTGTCCCTAGTTGCCGTCCTCATTTCCCTGTGGGATGGCTACATACTCGCTTGTTTTCTTCGGATAAATACTGCTTAGCAAACTTAGTCATGCATGATAAACATAGATACCATAGATAATTCTAGAAGTCTCAAATGTGTGTATGTCATAGGTTGGTAGAAGCATACATTAAGTTCTAGTGTGAAGTACAGAAAACATTGATGGATTTTGACGTGTTGAACATGTGTAGTGAAGTGACCATGTTACGTATAACATGAAATATGTGTAAGGAAGAAGGTTGTTTTCTTTCTTGTGCCCAGCGTTTAGGCCTTTGTGTCTGACTCGCTCTGTGTTGTTAGGATGAGACTTCTGCTTCCATGTGTCTGTTCTGTCTCAGCCTCCAAGACTCTGAAATGTGACTTGATCGGCTCCTACTGTAAGCACTGGGGGGGAGGGGGTTGGCAGAATACCAGCAATATTCATAGTTGGAATTACTGTAAATTATTCCCTTGTGAAGTGCTAAAAAATATTGTTGAGTTGCTTGTGATTTATATATCACATATATTATTCCGATAACTTAAACCAGCAGTTTATACGGTTTGAGCTTAAGTCTCTGTTGCCCCAGTAACACTTTTGTCTAAAATTATTAACTTAAATTTGTGAAATGGAAAGGATTGGACCAAATTGTCAACCAACTAATCCAATAAATATATCTAAAATGAAAGTTAAAATTTTCCAGACACTGTAAGTATTGAATTCTTGTTGGATATAGGGGTCAGATACAATATTGAAGATTAATATTTTGATAATGAAGATTATCACAATATTAATGAAAGCAATAGCAAAGCTGATTGAATTCCCCTGTTAGTGAGGTCATGCTGACGTAGGCTTGCAGGTGAGTGACAAGGGTCAACGCAATGTCTCAAGAGATCTGCCCGTTCTGAAAGGTGTAATCTTAGTCTCACGTTGATGAGGTCATGCGCAGTCCTGTCTCCAGTTGATGATGTATGCTGACCATGACTAAGCGGTGTTATGTTGTCAAGAAAGTGTTGATGTGGTGACACATGTGCTGGACTAAGCCTTTTTTCATCTCTCTCTCTCTCTCTCTCTCTCTCTCTCTCTCTCTCTCTCTCTCTCTCTCCAGCGTGCACATACACCGCCACACAAACTCACACACTGCCACATTGTGTGCACAACCACAAGACAGTCTTGGTCATTGGGCATGTCTCATGACACCCACACACTTTTTTGAATTACAGGGACTATCCTCTGAACATGAAAGCTGTGATCATTTTTGACTATACTGATTGTATAGGTTGGGCGCCAACTTGTTATTTGTAACTGTGGCAAAGGCATTGTACAGGTGTAATTTAACCTAATTATGGATGGTAATGTTTCATAGATTTATCAACAGTGTGTCCACTGAACCTTTATAACGTGTATCCTTGTATTAGGATTCCAATGAAAGTGTGCTGTGCTTTTTATCTTATAATCATATTTTATTTCCTGCTACATGCATGACAAATAAATACTGTGTGTCCTCACGTCTGTAATGTAAAATGAAGTGAGACGCCATCCTGAACTCACTGGTTGAAATAATAACACTGTTTAGTTGTGTATCACCATGAGGAAGGCTGGTATTCAGGGAAGGATATTTGGGCTCCCAAACTGTGAGGCTTTGTTAGAAATTCTATTCTATTCTATTCTACACTAATCATTTATCAGCTCAACCGTCAAGACACCATCTCTGTGTGAAACAGTTGCTGTATAAATAAATATACAGCACGACAAATGGCATGACTAGAGTACCTGCAGTATCTGATAGTGGTTTTAGACAACGACTAGGCTACATTAGACAGGGCAGAGAGAAGGGAACCTAAATGAGCAGAATGACGTACTGTGTAGTCACTGTGCCTGTTCTTTTCTGCTTTAAAGTCCAGGGGTTTCTATAGCCCGAGGAATTCAGATGGCAACGACATAACTTTAAGCCTGCTCTGTTTTCTCTGCAAAACACTGAACACTTTGTTGATCTTTGAACATTTGTTTGTTGGCTTGAGGAGGGTTGTATACTCAGGTTGAGTTCCATGTGACTGAACCGAAAACACACACACGCATACCCACCCACCCACTCACACACACGCACGCACGCACGCACACGTCTCATTGTTTTTAGGCAGTTTTGCAATGCTGTGTTGTTCAAACAGCTGTGGTGACACACACACACACACACACACACACACACACACACACACACACACACACACACACACACACACACACACACACACACACACTCCAAGAGAGCATCAACCAAAGCCATGCCCTCACCTCGTCTCAAGCTTTTGAAGTTCTTAGACTTGAGAACATGCAACAAAATGGTTGCAGTTATTGACACATTTTTCCTCATCTCTCTTTCATCCCTGTACAAACATGTACATTAGCTTTGCCTTTGAGGAATCTGTGTCTCTTACCCTCTATTGGTATGCAAATACCTTGCATTTCTGGTAAAGGCCAAAGCAAAAACCAAAACAAACGAAACATGAAATCATAATAAACTAGAAAATGCATTTCCATAAGCAAATGCAGACGTGACGCGTCCAATGATTGGACTGACCGCCTTACCGCAGCACAAGTGGACTGCGCTACAGACCCCATATGTTGACAGGGATTTTTAAAACGTGTATTGGGCGAGCGGCTCACCTGCCCAGTTGTAAACATTTAGTGAGTTATTGTAAAGCAGAGTTAGGCTTCTTGTGCGTTTTTCTGTGAATAACTATTAGTAGCCTATTAGTAACACACCAATTCCTGACTGATCATTAGTTTTGGAAATAAGAATCATTAGAACTTATTTATAAGTCACTTTATGAAGGTTTAGTAAGCCCTTAAATCAATAAAATAAGCCTATGCCAATTTTGTCTGATCATCAATCTCCAAATGAATCCATTCCGCTTTCATTGCATGACAATAGCCAATTCTTAGAAAATCCATACCAGGTTATGCCCGTTACCTTGCTGTGGCAGACGATTGTCTTGGCTCCAGACAATAACTAGCTAGAGTTCTATCATAAGCATGTTTCTCTGTCAGCAAGCATGCTGGCATTGTTTTGAAGCAAGAGGCTAGAGTAGTGGTCATAAATGTACACGCATAGCGAATCCAACTTGTTAATCAAAACATTACATATTAAAGTAGCAGGCTGTATGAGTATCAGACGGATGTTTGGCAGGAAGCCAAATTTAAATAATTTTCTAAATGTTTAGGAGGATCATTAGTCTTTAAAATTGAAAAAATTACCATAATATGCTATACAGAAGTGTGCTATTTCTCAAATCCTTATAGTAAACAAATTGTCAACAAAGGATTGCAACTGCAAATAGTGAGACATGGTAGACTCATTCATTGTCAAACGTGACTGCAGCAGGTCTGCATTAACGTTAGCCATTAGCTAGCGCACCTTTTCTGAAATTTCTACTGTTATAAAGTAAGAATTTCTGACAAAATAGTTGTCAGTTAGGTGATATAAAGTGTTATATCAAAAATATAAGTTACCTTCCCTTGAAAAATCACCTCAGATTTCAGCAGTGTTCTATTCTCAAATCCTTACACTGTAAGTTACAGTAAACAAATTGACACCAAAGCAAAGGTTTGTAGACCAACCTGATTGTCCAAATTGAAGGCAGTACTTTTATTTTCCTCATCATGAGGCCCATAAACAGCCATACACAGTCAAAAATGTCCTACTCCAAGCCGTGAATTTCCCAGTTTGTGCACCAGTCTCATTGCACGCTTTGGCTGATCATCATTACACGCTTTGGCTGATCATCAATCTCCAAATGAATCCATTCCGCTTTCATTGCGTGACAATAGACAATTCTTAGAAAATCCATACCAGGTTTTGCTCGTTACTTTGCTGTGGCAGACGATTGTCTTCGCTCCAGACAATTACTAGCTATAGTAGAAGCTAGAAGCGTGTAGCGCTAATGCTAACTGGAAACTAGCTAACTCACTATGGATAAACGATACGCAGGCGCATTTGTGCAGATGACCTGAACTCTCGGCGCGGTGTTTTGTTATTTATGATTTAGCTTTCCCACTTCTGACACCATGTTTCGATGTCACATAACGAGAAGGAGTCACTGATGCACTTAACAGTTGGTGTTCGGCGTAATAATCAAGACAGTCGGTACAAACGTAACAACATGCAAAAACATAACATCTACGCTAGATGGCGGTATATTCCTGTGAAATTTGTCTTCCAGTCAAAACCCTCTCCCCATCACTGACGCATCACATAACTGTATTATACTGACATGGACAGTATTTCTATGCTCTTCTTTGGGAGTTTATTCATCCTTTCAAAAAGATGGTGTGTCAGTGTGAGATAAAATCGAAACGCATGAGGGCCCGGTGATGAAGGAACACGACTCGTCTGGCTTTGGGTCGACAGCGTTGCTAGTGACTAACAGCCTTTCTTCACACTGCAGTAATGTATCAAAGGCCGTGTCGGGCCACCTGTAGGTCTATTCAATTCACCGGGGGACACTAGAATGGCCTACTATGAATGAGCATCGTTGGTATAAAGTTCAGCTTAGCTGTGTACAGCTGTGTGACTCTGCCCCTGTTGACTGAGCACAATTTATTTGTATACTTTGAAACAGAAACAAAAGAAAAACCATCCCATGGCCTCGCTGAACCCAGAAATACCTTCGCTTTGTAGCAACATCAACAGGATGGATTAAAACTGCTCAACTAAATGGAAGAAAGGAAGTGAGACAAATGTTTCCCAGTTCTAGTTATGCTTCATATATTACTGTGATAGTGGTAGCTGCTAAATGACAATGGATTCACTCAGTGGCTATAAGCTATATGAAACCTTGTGATTTTAAGTGACATGTCTAAATGTGATGAACATTTTTACATTGTGCTTGGTTATTATTTGTTTTAGTTACTATGTTTTTCTGCTGTAAAATAAGTATTCTATTCTATTTTATGTGTATTCAGACCCATCGGTAAAATTACACTGGTAAGATGTACATTTACAACTGGAGTTGTGTGAGTTGTGATTCAGTGGATTGGCTAATCCGAAGATCATTATCTCGCTGTCTTTACTGCACCTGGTGTACCACACAGTGACTTAGTTTGCAGTACGTGATTGGTAAGATAATGGAGGGTTTGGTGACAGATTGTCAAGCCCTTCTTAAGTCATGACCACCTGCTGAACCAGTTACTGAACACTAAAATCCACCAAGAACCCCTCAATTTTAGTATGTGGTATCTGAATCATTTGCAAATGTGTGTGTTGTTTGGAGGCAAATTTAAGCTACATATCCTAATCATCCATCCATCCATCCATCCATTCGCTATGCCGCTTATCCTTTGCAGGGTCGCGGGGGGTCCCAGCCGACACAGGGCGAGAGGCGGGGTACACCCTGGACAGGTCGCCAGTCTATCACAGGGCTGACACATAGGGACAGACAACAACTCACACTTACATTCACACCTACGGGCAATTTAATCCTGATCATAATTTGTGGAAATCCAGTATTTGATGATGTAAAAAAGAAACACTCAGCACTCAAAATGTACAGAATGATTTGGGAACAAGCTATGTATACTTTGTATACATTACAATCTATAAAGGTCAATTGACATCAAACATGATTATGCTGAGTTTTCAATCCCCACCTTTCTCTTCATCCTTATCCTTTATTCTTCCCTTTCTCCATTCACGTGTGATTGCTGCTAATCAGATCTGCATGACCCTGTGTAGCAGCTGTTTGAACAGGTCTGGAGAACCCCTGATCTTCTCCGCTCTCTTTCTCTGGCTCTCTCCCTCCTTCTCTCCCTCCTCTGCCTCTCTCCCTCCTCTCCCTAAATCCCTCCTTCTCTGCCTCTCTCCCTCCTTCTCTCCCTCTCTCTCCTTTTCTGCCTCTCTCCCTCCTTCTCTCCCTCTCTCCCTCCATATCTGCCTCTCTCCCATCTCTGCTTCTCTTCCTCTATCTTTGCCTCTCTCCACCTCTCCAATCCCCTCTGCCTCTCTCCCTCCACCTTTCTTTCTTCTTTTCTGCCTCCCTCCCTCCATCTCTGCCTCTTTTCCTCTGCCTCTCTCCTTCTGTACCTCTCTCCCTCCTCCACCTCTCTCTCCATCTCTACCTCCTTCTCTCCACCTCTGATATCCCCTGTGCCTTTCTGCCCTTTCCGTCCTTCCCTCTCGTCTTTCATTTCTCCTGCCTCACATTCAGTGTGACCGTGGGAAACCTAGACTACTATTAGCCTTCCCTTTGATCTGGAATGATCAATACTTCACAAGTGCTCTGCTTTAATGACACCCATCCATCCGGACGCCATCACTTTCATCCCGTTTCCCCTCTTTAGGCCCCCCCCCCTCTCTCTCGCTTTCTTTCTCTCTCTCTCTTTCTCCACCTCCATATGGTCTTTTCCTCATCGCTCCTCTCTCATTGTTGTCTTTCTTTTGTTTTCTTTGTCTCTTCTTCCTTCCTTCCCCTGTCGTCTCATTAGTAGACTGAGGAAGTGGCAGGAGAGCCAGTGTGATTAGAGGGTCGGCCTGGTCACCCCTGAACCCTGGATGACCTCACACCCCTTATCTCACCCTGTCAGCTGGGCCCTGGTGTCACATCCAAGGTTCTCCCACCATCGAACACAAGCAGTCGTGTGTCCATTCATGTAGTTTTCTCAAATAGTCAGGGGGAGAATCAAATGTTACTAAGTGCTGCGCTTTTACACTTCTTTCTCGAAGTATATTGTGTTTATGCAACTAAGTTTGTCTAAGCTTTGTTCAGCATTCAGAGTCATTTCCAGAGTCGCATTCTGAAATCTCTCTCTCTCTCTCTCTCTCTCTCTCTCTCTCTCTCTCTCTCTCTCTCTCTCTCTCTCTCTCTCTCTCTCTCTCTCTCTCTCATTGAAACGGGTTGTTGTCTTGCTTACTGCTCATTATATTAAACTCCTGCTCCCCGCTGCATGGTCATCCACAGGGCCGCCTGTCTGAAACACAAAGCTGTGAAGAAGCAGGACACAGTTCAACTGCTGGAGTATGCACGTGTGTGTGTGTGTGTGTGTGTGTGTGTGTACTAATCACCCCCATACACGTTTGTATGCATGCATTGTATACACATTAGACACACACAAAAAACATTTGGTTTCTTACCCCCCAATCTCACCCTGTGACATCAGCCAACTATTTGATTGAGGGTAATCAATCAATCAATCAATTAAAGGGAGTGTTAATTCATTCAGTTATGTTTACTGTACTTCACATGGGTGGGACAATTAAAAACCAAGCTGACTAGATAAAGGGTAATCCTTTAATCATCTTTATTACATCTAAACATCCTAAATGACCTTATTAGGGTATGTTTTAGCTTTCACAGTAAAGGCTGAGGGTTATGGAACATTAGACAGAAATGGAAAATGTATGTTTATGTGTGTGTGTGTGTGTGTGTGTGGGATTACAATGATAAATAGTAATTAAAAGAGTAAAAAAGCACACATTATTGAATTCTTCCCAGTAAAATGCATATGAAATTTCTTTCTTGAAGCTTCTAGATCAAACTTCTGACCCATTTCTTTTGTTAAAGAAGTGAGTCTTACAGAGCAATTGTTTTAATATTCTTTGAATATAGGGTATGAAAGTGCCAGTATGTTCATGTCAACACTATTTCCTCCAGGACTGTTTTGTGGCAGACAATATAATTAATTATTGTGTAGCTTCAAGATGGTGTCTTGTTCTTCTTGTTTTATGCCCTAGATTTTAGATCTTGTGATGTGTTTCAACGATGGGTGTTGTTGTGAAATTAACTGTGATGTGTTGCTGTAACTGGTCCTAAATGTACTGTTCAGCAGAAACACACACACACACACACACACACACACACACACACACACACACACACACACACACACACAGTGTTTTGAAGGGAACTATGAAGAGGTATTAGTCCATCGTTTCTATCAACAGCAGTATTTGGATGACAGCCACCCACACAGCCTCCACTTCACTTCACGTTCAATCTCTCCCTCTCTCTCAACCATACTGAGCAATCCAAGCTTGTTATATTGTGAAGTTATTGAAAACTAGAAAAAGCATCAATGTGATATGGGATAATTCACTTCTATATTTTATTGTTATTATCACTGTGATAAAATCCCATGATTTGTAGCTGGTGCTTTGTCCTCTATGTTAGATATGTTCAGTGAGACCTGTTCTAGTCTGTTCTGTTCTGCTCTGCTATTCTATTCTGTTCCGCTCTGTGCTATTCTATTCTGTTCTATTCCGCTCTGTGCTATTTTGTTCTGCTCTGCTCCGGTCCGGTCCGGTCTGGTCTGTTCAATTCTGTTCTATTCTGTCTGTTCTACTCTGTGCTGCTCTGCTCTGCTCTGCTCTGCTCTGCTCTCTTCTGCTCCGCTCCGTTCTGTTCTGTTGTTCCGCTCCCTTCTCTTTCTCTTCTGTTACACTACCATCTAAAAACTAAATTCAAGTCAGATGAATTACTGTTAATCAAACAGCTAATGCTACAGTTCACTCCACTGAGAGATTGGATTAGTAACATGAAGATGAAGTGTCAAATCCTGGTTATTATTAATCATACTAATTCATTCATTAGTATTATAGACTTATACAACAAGGTTTTGACTTGGGACCAAATATGACCTTTCGGCTTAGTTGGCAACCTCGGCTAACTTTCTTCATTGTTTTATCTCTGTACCAATGCCAAAAGAATGTTACAATAAATGAATTACACTGGTATGTGTTAGTGTAGCTTACAACAGGGCTGTGGTTGTATTAATAATAATAATAATAATTCACCTTCTTGCTGTGAGGCAACAGTGCTAACCACTGAGCCACCGTGCTGCCCGAATTCACGACTGTAGAGTGGGCGTGGCCTGTGTATGACCCTGGTGACTTTTCCATAGGCCACCATGCCTGATATTGTGATCATATCTATTGAATTTTATTTAATTACGTTTAATTTTTCATTTTACGTAAATGTCACTTAATGATGCTGTTTTAATTTTCATCATATATCTTTTTGCAATGAAACACTTGCCTTTTGTCTTTTGAGGTACACATTGTAATTATAAAAATTACAAATGACTTTTTAATTAATTATTTTGTTTATTATGTTCAGAATAGACATGCACCACATTGTCTGCCCACACAGACACATATGTTTAATGTCAGCTCAAGGGCCCCATGAAGTAATAAAAACAAACACACACACACACACACGACTGTGGGAGGATAATAGTATAAGCAGGTTCTGAAGAGGAAGACTGAGCTGGAACATGGCATTGACCAGGATTGCATGTACAGATATATAGGTCAAGATCAAACACTATTACAGTAATTGTGTGTGTGTGTGTGTGTGTGTGGGGGGGGGGGGGGGGGATGATGCACTTTTTGTGTGTGTGTGTGTGTGTATTTGTGAGGTTTGCAACGACAGACTTCTTAGTAGTTCTGTTTAGAAGTGTGTGTGTTGGTGGAAGGGGGAGACTGGTTTTGGAATCCTATTGTTGACAGTACTAACCTTCGACCTGTGGCGGCAGGTTAGCATTTGATCAGTCCAATGTGGATTAGGCTTCCAGGACTGTGTCACTGGAGATTAGTCTTACACGTTGTGAAGCAATATTCAAAAGCCAGGGTTACAACCAGATATCAGACATCAAGGAGTAAGTGGAACGACGTCTAATTGGGTTTTGTCACGAGAAAGACAGTCGTTTGTGTTTGAACAAGCCATTTTCAGTGTGTTCAGGACACAGTTTGATGATGAAGCCTACAGTAGTGATGGATCAACAGTAAGCAACATTTACAGTAACCCCATGAACCATCCATCCATCCATCCATCCATCCTCCGTTGCTTATCCGGGGCCGGGTCGCGGTGGCAGCAGGCTCAGCAGGGTATTCCAGCCGTCCCTATCCCCTGGAGGATCTCGAGGCGTTCCCAGGCCAGACGAGATATATAATCTCGCCAGCGTGTTCTGGGTCTACCCCGGGGTCTCCTACCAGTAGGGTGTGCCCGGAAAACCTCCAACGGGAGGCACCCAGGAGGCATCCTAATCAGATGCCCGTACCACCTCATCTGGCTCCTTTCGACGCGAAGGAGCAGTGGCTCTACTCCTCCGGCTGACCGAGCTCTTTACCCTATCCCTAAGGCTGAGCCCAGCCACCCCATGAACCATGCAATATATTGATTTTGAATCCCCAGTGTTTCAAAACTAAGTGTTAAGGGTTTGTGTTTTGTTCTGCATTTGGCACGTCGTGGCTCAGGTGATTGGGCAGCGGAGGAGTTCCCCGCCTGTGTAGCATGCTAACACTCCAATAAACATCTACTAACTGACAAGCCGGTACGAGCCTCATTTCCCTCAGAGACCATGCTGACTGAAACAAACACATTACAGAGAGTTACCATGCTTTAGCCTCAGAGAAACTGTAGGACAAATCGGTCAGATGTAATTTGTACGTAGTTTTCATTGCTGTACAAGGTGATAAGCCTACTATATACAGTAGGTTTCCACTGATTTGTGTTGCTGTATCCTTTATCTGTTGGATTTGTTTTTATCTCTCGATCAATCTCATTCCTTACTATTTAGCAGCTGACAATTGCTAACACGTACTGTGCACATGCACCCCATGGAAGTGATGGTTGTAGGTGTTTTGTTTGATACAGTGTGTTCCTTGACAGTTATATACACTGTAAAAATAAATCTGTGAAATTGACAGTGAAATACTGTGAAATCACGACAGTAAAACACTGTAAATAGATAAACAATGAAGCAGTGTTTAATTTATAGTAATACGTTGTATAACACTGAACCAAACACAATTGTTTATTTTAAAGAAAAAATGTCAAAAGTATCATATTCCGTGGTATAATTGACAGATTACTGTGTTTTAAACACAGAAACACTGTACTACAAAAAGCAATACAATACTGTTAAAATTACAAAATGCCAGTGTTAAAATAATGTTCTATGTCAGTTAGATTTAGTTTTAAACAGAAAGAAACCGTATTACATTTTACAAATTCATGTTATTCCTTTCAGATAGGAATGGGTATAAATACAGTGAAAGTATGTCAATATGAAGGAAAAAGCTGGTGTTGTGTCTTGCTTTACATATGAAGTATTTCCATAGCTTCCCTGATAAAATAACTCATAAGTGTGGCTAATAGCCAATGGATTTGTAAACATTTGAGTGTAATATTCAAATGTTCCTTAAAACCTACTTTCTTTCCTATTTATGTTCCCTGTAGAAGTGTTCAATCTGTGATGAGAAATACTTGACAATAGGGCCTATTAGATAGGACTCGTAGAAAATGATTTCATATATTTATATTGTAATCAATACCTTTAACAGAAATTTTATTGCAGTATTTAATTGCTTTCACTGTAGAACCTAAGTCATACACACTGCAGCATCCCGGGGGCGGGGCCTTCCCAGCATGCACCAGGGGTGCATCTGCCATAGAGTTTGCTGTATTACTGTTGTTCATTACATATATTTTTCCCCTTTCTTTGGGTTGTTTTGAGAATGGTTATCGCTGCTTAATTGAGTTAATAATGCAGGTTGACTGACATTACGGTCACCTTGAGTGAAAATGTCTATTCCCGTATACTTATGCCCTTGCGTTTTCATACGTCTGATTGCCCGATAATGGTTATACAAGGGAAATGGTCTCTAGGATGAATGGAGCAATTGTCTACAACCTTGATAACTGACTCTAATGTTTGGGAGGACCGTTACCTGACTGTTCCATATACATCGGAAGACTGCATTGTCAATAACAAGCGTTTAAACAAAAGCAAATAAGGCTGTTGGATTTACCAGTTTGAATGTATTTCCAACGGTTTTTAACAGTAAAATGTGCAGGTTGTTCTGTAAAGTTGTTCACAGTTTGAATGTATTTATTACAGATTTATTCTGGCGTCCACAGCTACCAGTTTTTGTCCGTACTCCGTAAAGAAAATCTTTACCGTAATACAGAATACGTCTGTTCCGGTTTTTTTTACGGTTCTCTGCCGTCCACAGCTGCCAGTTTTTTACCGTACATTTGACCTTCTTTTTTTTATTATTTTTTACAGTGTAGCCTACACTAGCCAGCACAAGGTCATTCAGTGGCAGGCTGCACTGCATTTCTTTCACAGAAGCTGTGTGGGAAATGACAGATTACTGCACAGAACTGCCTGGACAATTAAAGACCCAGCCACTCCTCTTATGCATTTGAGCTTTTTTCCCTCTGGCAAGCATTATAAGACTAGGTCATCATTGAAATGAATGAATGAATGACCCAGACTACAAAAAAAAAGGAAGAAAAAAAGGTTGAAAAGTAGATATAATTCACTATGATGTGTGTGTGTGTGTGTGCTTGTATGGGGAGCTCAATTTCTTTGTGTGTCTGTGTGCATGTACACCTAAATGTGTATAGTGTGTGTGTGTGTATGTGTCTGTGTACTGTATGATATGTGTGTGTGTGTGTACTGTCAGTGTGCGGCGTGTGTTTGCATAGCTGGCGCCGCGCCTGTCCTAACATGAACCAATGGTCCGGACAAGTGCTTTTAACATTGAGTCTCAGGCTGCGGCGGTTTCCTTCACAAATCTGCTCAGTCTGCTCGGTTTGGGTCCTTGACAGACAGGGCTTTTACTGTTTGACTGGGCTTCCTCCTCTCTGACTGTCTCACACCTCGTTGCCATGTGTGAGTCAGTACTTCACCATGGACCAGTGTACGTTTAACGTGTAGAGTAGACCAGAAATACCTGGGTCACATTACAGTCACATAAATCAATGACATGGTAATATTTTGTCCTCCTTCCGCTCACAAAATGTTAACAGATTGATGCCTTCCAGACAGGTACAAGGTAAGGTTCAACATAGTTGGAAAGGCCTATTGAACATAAATCTAGTTGCCCTGTACTGTGTGTCTGTGTGTAGGAGTGTGTGTTCTTTGAGGAATCCATGACATTGAGAACATTTAACTGCTTCTTTGCACAAATCTAATTAGGTCTGCAGTGACATTTACTTTACGGTCAAAAGACACCCTCAGGGCCAGGTCTGGTTTGAAACAATACATTTTAATAATGTTAATATGTTAAATATGTTTTACTGTTCATTGAGCAAGGATTTAGCTTAAAGCTATGGGTTGGTAATTATGGGTAGCTACATGGATATGGGTGTTTGCACTCCCCTCTCTACTCCCTTTCTGTAAAATTTTTTTTAAATGTACTGAATAAATAAAAGAAAATAAGAAAAAACAGCATTGATGATGGACTGGGCCCAACTCCAGTCTTTGCCAATGTAATTGATGAGTCCTCTTTTAGATCGATTGAGGCAGAGGTGCGATCACCAGTGTAAAAGTAGTATTACCAAACTTTCTCGCCAATCACCATAAGATGGTGTATGCGTTAGATAAAGAACTCATAAAGCTACCTATTTTGTACAGTGCTGTTATTGTATGTCATCATCATCGTCATCCGCTTTGTCCGGGGTCGGGTCGCGGAGGTAGCAGTTCAAGCAGGGCATCCCAAACTTCCCTTTCCCGGGCCAATTAACCAGCTCTGACTGGGGGATTCCAAGGCAATGAGATGACCTCGTCCTAGGTGCCCCGCGGCCTAGCTGGACGTTCCCTATGGCATCCTTACTAGATGCCCGAACCACCGCAACTGGCTCCTTTCTACGCAATGGAGCAGCGGCTCTACTCCGCGTCCCTCACGCCTGGCTGAACTTCTCACCCTATCCCTAAGAGATGCCATCCGGAGGAAACTCATTTCCGCCGCTTATATCCGCGATCTCGTTCTTTCGGTCATGACCCACCCTTCATGACCATAGGTTAGAGTTGGAACGAAGATAGACCGGTAGTTTGAGAGCTTTGCATTCTGGCTCAGCTCTCTCTTCGTCACAACGGTGCGATAGAGCGACTGCAACACCGCACCCGCTGCTCCAATTCTCCGGCCCATCTCTCGCCAATCACTCGATACTTGAACTCCTTCACTTGGGGTAAAGATTCATTCCCTACCTGGAGTAGACAATCCATCGGTTTCCTGCTGAGAACCATGGCCTCAGATTTGGATGCTGATCCTCATCCCAGCCGCTTCACACTCGGCTGCGAGATCCAATGAGTGCTGCAGGTCGCAGACTGATGATGCCATCAGGACCACATCATCTGCAAAAAGCAGTGATGCAATCCTCTGCCCACCAACTGCAACCGCAGCCCCCCTCCCCCGCGGCTACGCCGTCCCTACCCTCACCGGAAACGAGTCCGACTTACTGCCGCAGACCCGGACACAGCTCTCGCTTTGGGAGATTGGTTATTGTATGTTTAAATGTGAAACATTTGTGAATAACTAACAATGAATGAATGTAATTATGAATAATATCACTGGGCGGTGGCCAAGAAGCATGAACCCCCATTAAAAGGTGCAGTATGTAAGTTTGAATTTCTAGCAATAGATTACATTTTTTATGTTTTTTTAAGTTTATTACACACCTCCTGGAGGATATCATTAAACCAAATGCTCAGAGAGAAGGTGCGCTACATATGAGCGCCCTAGGACCTGTATTCAGCTTTAAAAAAATCTAGGGACGCCCGCCTATCCCCAACCAATCAGGAGAGTTTTTGCAAGGAGTAAGGGCTACCTGCCTGTCAATCACCTCGCGTGCTCACTCCTAGGTAAAATTCTTGCTTACAGCGTCACCCTCCAAACAAGCTTGTTGTTACAATTCGCGTCGCAGACAAAAGTAACATCGGTGTGAATTATTTCTGTAGTTGCAAGGCGGCTGAAGTCGTTGCATGTCGTCGCAAAAGACTTGGCTTGTCAAATCGCCAAGTGCAGTTTTAGAACGTTAGGAAGTATCGCGCCAGACTTATGTCAAAAATGCATTATTCGTTTACATGCATATTGGATATACTCGGCAACGTATAGTATCTATGGTGCCAATCGCAGCCAAATGAAAACGATTGTCATGGACTAGCTCATACTAATCGGGGAATCAAATTATGAAATAGTTTTTGTTAACGTTAGCTAACTGTATACCGTTTCCATAGTAACGACAATTTGTGTCCGGAATCAGACATCGCTTTATGCGTTGTTGGTAAGAACCAAAAATATGATTCATGAAACACTGCCTTGCTCAGGCTCATGAAGTCAAGTCAGAGCGCGCACAGGCATGTGTGGGGTGGGCCATTGAGAGGGATAGGAGGGACCAAAGACTCAGGAGGTTGGCCTTTTTGAGTGTTGTGATTCAAATTCTTGCCATTTTTCCCCCAATTCTCTAGAACTACATACTGCACCTTTAAGACAATTACAGTGCATCCGGAAAGTATTCATACCCCTTCACTTTTTCCACATTTTATTATGTTACAGCCTAATTCCAAAATTGATTAAATAAAACATTTTTCTCAACATTCTACACACAATACCGCATAATGACAAAGTGAAAAAAGTTTAGAATTTTTTGCAAATGTATTAAAAATAAAAAAATAAAATATCACATGTACACAAGTATTCACACCCTTTGCTGTGACACTCAAAATTGAGCTCTGGTGCATCCCGTTTCCACTGATCATCCTTGAGATGTTTCTACAACTTGATTGGAGTCCACCTGTGGTCAATTCAATTGATTGGACATGATTTGGAAAGGCACACACCTGTTTATATAAGGTCCCACAGTTGACAGTGCATGTCAGAGCACAAACTAAGTTATGAAGTCC
>JAPMUY010007658.1:0-11161 GCA_026901105.3 Galaxias olidus | reverse complement strand
AGCTGGACAGTGAACTCCAGGGGTACAGAAACACAATATTTTAGACCTTATGTCATTAACCTTCTCCGCAAAGAAGCACAGAAACCTTTCACAGTCATTGTTGGAAAAGACCGGCACTGGGGGAGGGGCATGGTTAATCAATCTATCAATTGTGCTAAACAAAGCTTTAGGATTATTGTGACTGAAAGTGCAACACATCACTTTTTCTCCTGGGATAAAGAGTCTCTGTGACTATTCTGTCAGATTGTCTCAGTCGCTTGTGACTCTGTAGAACTCTTTGTCTTCCTCAGGAGGACTACAGTCTTCCAGCGTCTCAGATCTCTGCTGAATGTATTGGTGTCTAATCTGATCCTGTTGACACCTCAGCATCCTCCCATCAAGCAGCCGTGCTTTTCCATGAAACCGATCCTGTTTTCTCTTCCAAAAATTCCGTCATCCACTTACCTCCTGGCGTGTGAAACCCCTTCACATACACCGAGCTGTAAACTGGTGGTCTCCAGTACCATCCCCAAGTTCTGCATGTGTGCTGTATCATTGTTTCCAGTCAATAGAATGTCGTCCACTCGCACTACCACGTGTGGGATACCTTGTATAAGGTTGTCCACTGTGCATTGAAAGATCCCCGAGTACTCGTACTGTGTGTATTTATTGTAGTGGATTTCTTAGACTCCTCATCTAATTTCAACTGTTGATAAGCTTTTGACATATCAATCTTCATGAATTTCTCCCCTCCCCCTAATACTGCTTGTAAAGCTTCAGTTTTGGGTATGGAGTACTTGTCTAACTAAGTTAGAGACTTCGTTAACTGTGACTTAGTAGTCTCCACAAATTCTTGGAGAGTTGTCTGCTGTAACAATTGGTACAATAGGTGCCGCCCACACTGAAAACTCCATCGGCTCAATTATGCCCTCTTTCTCCAATCCTGATAGATCTTCCTCCACTTTGTCTCTCAAAGTATAAAGGGAAGGGTCTAGCTTCATAGTACCTGGGTTTTACACACGGTTCCACATACATCTTTACAGTTTCTCCTACAAGAGTGCCCAACCCCTTATAAAAAACAACCTTTTGCTTATCAAGGAGGGGGTCAAGTACGTGTGTTTGTTCAGGCTGTACTTAAACACCGTACCCTGTAAATGCACAATAACGTGTAATATATAAAATATACTGTAAACATTATATTTGGAGTAAAGGTAGCTGACTGTTCCTCCCATAGACATGTATCTACCATTGAACCCAGAGAAAAGAAGACCAACGCAGATATGCAAGATGTAGGATCTCAGGCACCCCCTAATTCGATATTATCTCTTCATCAAAACCCATTTGAAAGGAGAACTTTGGGTGAGAAAATACGAGTTAAAGAGAGCTTGGACCAGATATTAAGAAAGAACAACAGGCTAGTGAAAAAAAAACACAAAGCACATGCGACGAGGCTTCTCCCGTAGTTGTTTTGACAAAAAGGTTTGGCTAGCTGGATGCAGTCAGTCATGCAAATGACATATTTTTCTTCCCATACCTACTTTTTAGAACAACTAGGACAGATACAACAGCATGGACTGTTTCATGAGTAAGGGGCAAGAAATATCTATCAGAGATTAAGAAACATGAGTATGGAGAATACGGTCAAACTAGCCATACTGTGGAGAGTTAACATCGCTATGCAACTGGATGGCCACAGGATTGGGGTGAGGAAACAATGAAGAGGTGGATAAGAGCAGACACATTTTATCAAAGATAATTGACCGTGTTAAATTCTGCGGGGCGGTCAGTCTTCTCAAAATCCTTATAACCACACCCATGATATCAGCAGTCAGTGAGGTGCTTCTCTACTTTGAAAAGGATCAAGACCTACCTGAGGAACACCAGGACACAGGATTGCCTGAATGCTCTGGCTACGCTCTCCATTTAATAATTAAGGAATTGAGAGGTTTGGACAGAAGGGCCAAATTCCTTTACAAATAAGATGCACACACACACACACACACACACAAAGTTCCCCTGACCCCATTTGTTTTGTGTATAGTTGACTTTAGCATAAGATTTTGTGTAAGAATGCCTTACATTTTTTATGACTAAGTTATAGGGTCATGGCGCATACAATTTTCGATATGGAGAGTAAGTAAGATGTTTTGGCATTACAGTAAAAAAGATGCAGAATTCATGTTTTCCAACTGTGACAACTAGATCACGCAGATCTGAACTATGATAGGTAGCAAGCCAACAACACAATATTAAATTATATATATACACCGCTAAAAAGTATGTAGTCACTCAGAAAATGTCATATTTTCACGACAACTCACACTTTTATTCATCAAATGAGTTTCAAAATGAATAGAAAATAAAGTCATTGACAAGGTTAGAAATAAAGCTTTTTACTTGAAATTATCTTACAAACTTTGTTTTCGTCAATGAATCCTGCATTTGCAGCAATTACACCCTTGCTGCTTTTGGCATTAAAGTTGTCGATTTGTTGAGGTAATATGAAGAACTGTAACCCCATTCTTCCTGAAACACCTCCCACAAGTGGGACTGGCTTGATGGGCACTTCTAACATACGGTCAAGCTCCTTCCACAACAGCTCAGTGAGGTTGAGTTTTGGTGACTGCCCTGCCCACTCTGTTATAGACAGAATACCAGCTGACTGCTTGTTACCTGAATAGTTATTGCATAGTTTGAAGCTTTGGGTCATTGTCCTGTTGTAGGAGGAAATTGGTTCCAGTCAGGCGGCGTCCACAGGTTATGGCATTGCGTATGCCGACATAAATAGGATGACTAAACAAGACTTTGTTCTGCGCTGAGAAATTCATGGTATGTAGAGGTGCAGCGGCAGAATGCCAGCGTAAAACCTATGAAGATCTTTGTTTAAGCTATAGGCTTCGAATCCAGCCTCTGCCAGTTTTTCTTATGTGTGTTCGATAACCCTAAGTTCTAGATTCGACTTGTTCCAAAAACCATAGAATCATTAAATCAGCTTTTTAGAAGTATATTTATATAGCTTTGTAGGTGAAATGGCTGACACTTTGAAAATGTGGTCAATAACCTGGTTAGCTACCGGTAAAAATTTATGAGAAGGGGGAGGCTGGAGACCTGGAGCACAGGCAGAGATATACGCCGAAGGAAAATATAGGCCAGGCAGTTTCACCACCCTGCTGCACCTGATGCGTTGCCGTAGGCTAAACTAAAGTATAGGCGAACTGTATGTTAATTATTTTTGCTAAATTTATTGTTCGGCCATTTCGTAACGTTGGGTTATTAGATTAGGTTATTTGATTAGCTAAGGATAGATACCAATTGCTTGCACTAGGCTATGCCTATTGATATTAACGTTTTAAGTTATTGCACCATGCCTACCCTTACCAAAAAGAAGTTTACTCAAGTATGATATTAGTAAACTTATTCTAAACTAAAATAAGAGAGTATGCTTTCAGTTTACTTTTATATACTTATCGGAGTTCATTCTTACCAAATTATACTTAAGTATACTTGGCTTAGTATACAGAAAAGTCTAAGTATAAAAACTAGTAGACTTATAGTTTACTGAGGGTATACTTAAAAGTGCACTTCCATAAACCTAAAGTGGACTAGAAGTATATAACTAACAAGCTTACAGTATACCTATAAGTTCACTTGTAGTATACTTTAAAGCTTACTACTGTTACACTAGAAAAATACTTAAAAGTGGGCCAATTTAGTCCCAAGAAGTACTAAAACAGTACACTGCAAGTACACTACTTTGTGTATTGATGTTAGTATACTTACTACATAAAGTATACTTGAGAAATATACTTGAAGTTCACTTAAGTTTACTTGATAAAATTTACTTGAAGTATACTTCTTTTTGGTAAGGGTAAATTAACGTAACGTCCTTTTATTTTTTTAATCAGCGAGCAGGAGGAATTTGATAGACATTCTGAAGAAATCTAAGATGTGTGGTGAGGGGTATAACTAAACTGAAGTCCCATTTTATAAAAATGGCATGGCTAAAGTTCTTTTAATAAACACGTGTTGGTTCACAAAGAAACGTATCTTTTTCATCAATAGTGCATATGATTATACTGTTAGTCTGCAGGGCTATATATGGTTATTAATATATGAATTTAACGTTTACATCTAAATTCACAACAAAAATGACAGGTGTCACTCAATTGCATGGTCTTCTATATGAAAACCAACAGTGAATATAACTAGGCTGCAGCAGATATGATATTTGATATCATAACATTGTCCATGTGATCGAAAAAGTTATTATATATTAATGAAACTATTTTTAAATAGGCTACACAAAAGAACACTGAGGCAGACCTAATCAGTAGCCTAGTGCACATCATTACATTGTATTCAGTGCAGCATATAGGCTATCTTAATGTAATGTGTATATTTAAATAAACGGCTCATGTGGCATGATTTTAAAGCGTTGATTGGTTGTTGCATATTGAAGTGCACCTTGGGAGTCATAGGCATTTCTACTGAGACACACCTACGAAGCTCGATACAAAGACGAATCACCATACACGGACGAATCTCTGTCACTGCAAAAGTGTAGCAAAAGTCACGTGTAAAAACACATCCAATTGAGAGAGTTGTAATTTTTGCTTGTCTGTATTTTCAGCTCTTGCAGCAAAAATACTTAAGACTTTTAGCCATTAATATCCACATACATACCCCATACCAGTGTCTCCTCTAGGATTTTTTTTCAGCAGCGGGGGGTGGGAGTTGTTGTACCTGGATGGTGTGCACGTTGCTTATTTAATATCAATAGGTTATTAAAACATATAAAATAAAATGTCACCTGACTGCAAAACAAACTTTATAACGTATTTATCTATTAAATCATACATAATGCCTCTGTATAAGCACACTGTATATTTGCCTGTGGCAAAGTTTGCAGCCTGGTTTAACTTCGTTGTTTATTTTTATGGAAGAGCTCTGTCAAAGAAAACTTGCCCAAAGGTGGCCCGTTAAGTAGTATGCTCAGAGCAGAGCAGCCGCTGGGGCCGCCGGCGCTGCAGAATGTACATGGCGGAAACTCTGATCCTAATGTCATGACTTGATAAAATATCCTATACCCACTGATGGTTTAAAACATAGAATGCACAGATAGTTGAGATATTGCTCTTACAATGTACCCCTAACTTCATGACTTATATAAATACTTTGTACAAATACCCTATTCCCCCATTC
This sequence comes from Galaxias olidus, assembly GCA_026901105.3. Lineage (NCBI taxonomy): Eukaryota > Metazoa > Chordata > Actinopteri > Galaxiiformes > Galaxiidae > Galaxias > Galaxias olidus. The sequence goes on along the minus strand of JAPMUY010007658.1, from coordinate 5,980 downwards.
CAACTGCTGGCTTGAAACATGGAACGCTAAGACAGTTGAAAGATTAGTTTTACAGTGTAACCCACTTCATTTGACATGATGTTCTTGACTTTTGTGCCCATATAGGATCCTTCCTTTTCAGCCACAGCCACTGGCTACTTCTTTCAGTTATATCTGATATAGCTTTTATGGTCTGACAAAATTCTTAGTCGCTGATCTCTAAGTCCTTAAGTAGTTTGGTTGTTGATATTGCCACAAATCCTCGACATCCAACTTCCACAGGACACACCTTTGTTCTCCAACCTCGTTGTTCTGCCTCAGCCGCTAATTCGCTATAGCGGCGTTTCTTTCTTTCGTATGCCTCGTCTATCGCTTCTTCCCACGGAACTGTTAGCTCTACAAAGTACACAGTTTGCTTAGTCTTGGACCAGCGTAATAAGACTGGTCTTAAATTGGTTGTTGCGATCTCTAACGGGACTCTCAGTTGTTGGCCGACATCTGCTAACATTTTCCAATCACATGCTCGCTGCAGCTGCCCGGAGGCAAAACACCACTTCAAAGCTGGGGAAATCTCTTTTTGACAATATAGAGATTTTAATGATACAAATAAATTATAAAATGAAGACTTTGTCTTGAATTAATTTCCAGGGGGTGTACATTTTTGTTGACTGGTGTTACTATTAAAACTATTAGGAACTTATAGCCACTATAGGCAACTTTTTTATATGAATGGATTATCAATACATTTCTTCTGATAGCACCGTGTAAAGTCTATGGGAGAATAAAAAATCGCCGTTCAGATCAGTCCTCTTGACGTCTCAATATTGAACACTCATTCTGTCTCCCAGCTCCACCTCCTGTGCCACGGCCGCTCCTTTCCAGTTAGGAGTTTAACATAGTAAGCTCAAGCCTGCAACATTTGATATTGCTTATAAGCGTTGACATTAGTAGTAATATGAGTATGAAGTAAGTATCTCTCACAATGTCCACCCTTTTTTAGCAATAACGCAAAACAGACTGAAACAATCCAGGGAACCACACAGATCAAGCATTTACCAATATGTTCAAATCACTTAATCTCTTAATAATTGTAAGCCCAAGAAACGATGCATCTAAAAAACACTCACTCTGACAACGCAAGCTTCACTCTAGCACCGAACAGGCTTAAGTATTCTTTACAATTAGTGTCCAATGGGCTCGCGCTAGCGTTCAACTGTATGCCGAAGCAGCTTTAATATCTGTGTTCTGACTAAAAACACTGCGTTCATTGCAGGGGCATAGATTTGGTTTAGACATTGGTGGAGACATAATTCTGAAACCATTGTTGGGTAGTCTGAAAGGAAACTAGCTTAAGATTGTCTTATAAGCAGACTTATATAAACTAGTAAACTTTAGGGCTGGCTAAATTGTCTTGCTGTTTTCTGAAAGGCTGCCTGCAGATGCAGTTGCACTAGCTGCTTATATAAGTGAAGATTTGGGTCATTTGCATAAAATAATTGAATTGTGTCATCTGGCCCGGGATTTGAACCAGCAATCTACTAGGCTATCTACCGAGCTGGCTACCCACCAAATTGTCCACTTTATGTATGGCAGCCCACCCAACTATGGCGGGCTAGAACCAGCCCTGACGTTAGCAGGCTGGCTAGTTCTAATTTATTGCTGGCTAACATACAACATATTTTAACGGTGGGCTACTAGTAATGTAATATACTGCTTTTTACTTTCATAATGTGACTATAAGATTTATTAATGTAAACAATATGTCACGCTGACTACCACAAGCTCACAAATCACACCTGTCCAGGTTGTCCTCCTTGTCTGCTTGTTGCTGTGGCTGTGCAACATCAGAATGTTGCACAATTTAGATGAGCGACTCTGCTAAACCAGACAAATTAACGATTTAGTTAGGTGGAGGTGGGAGGAGAAACGTCAACATTTAATGTTTAAAGAGTGGATAAAATGACTTAACGAAAACCGTGTACTAGAATATTGGTAGGGACAATTTAGTGGTCCCTCGGCATTGGTAGTGAGTAGGGACATGTCCCTACCGTCCCACCATAAGTCTACGCCTACGGTTAATTGTCTAACCGTTACATTGGTCAGCTAACTACTTCAATATCAAAGCTCAATCACACTTTTTAAAGCCAGAATGTAATTGTGTCCAACCTCACATGGGGAAATACAAAAGCTCACAAGCGAGATGTTTCGGGGCTAACGGGACTGTCTGCAGTAGCTGTGTGCTTGGCAGGGGTGGAGCGGGTGGGGCTTCTGGGGCTTAAGCTCCGAATGTTTTCTCAAAAGCCCCGAATCTTGAAATAGAAAAATAAATAACGAGTTTGGTGTAATTTCTGCTCCTCAGTCTCTATGGCTGGACCGGTAAATCAACGGAGCTTCCATTAATGCTCCAGTATACTTCAAGCGAAAGCGAAATAGTTTGCATTCGCCGAGGGTAGGCAAAGAAAAACAGCAACGCGACATCGCTTTGGTTGTTCGTTCGCCTGGAACTGCGCAGCCCATTTCTTTCTAGCTCGGCGAACGTGGCAAAAGCAAACAGCGGCGAACAGCCTATGTGATTGGTCCAAATATATGGTGGGTGGTAGCCTGCGCTGACGTAAGCTTGGATGGCTACATTTGGTTTCCGGGTAAACATTTACTGTTCGTTTTGGTCACAGCTGCACTTATTTTGAAAAGTTTGGAATTTTATTTTTAATTATGAATACTTTTGAAAGCAGCTTAACTGAAGAAGCTCAACACATATGAACACTTTTAAAACTCGTAACCACTCGGAATGTTTGTTGCGATCCGTAACGTTTGGTTCCCCCTGCTGTATTGGCGTGTAAGCTACCGCAAACTCAGATCAGTAGCGAACAAGTATACCATCACAGCCTTGACAAACAAGCGAAAGAGAACCAAGCAAACAGGAAAACTTCGCTTTCGCTTGAAGTATACTGGAGCCTTTAGACTACTGGGGAAATATCGCCATCCATAGGTTCTCCCTAACATTTTCATGGGGGTTGGGTTGATGTCTTGTGTCGCGTTTCATTCAGAAGTGCAATTGGTTATGGTGCTGCTCGAAATTTCCAAACAGCTAATGTTAGCAGAGCTGCTGCTCGCTAGTTTAAAAGCTGACATCCTTTTCGGACTGCATAGAGTGACAGTTTCTGTTAAACTAGACAAATAAGGGTTACTAACAAGAACATATTTTCTTTTCGCTACATATCAATTGTTTTTTCTTCGTTCCAAGTTCTAATGTTAGAAGTTACAATCTGCGTCATGGACTGCCTGAAGTGAGTGAGTGAAACTAAAACAGACTGCAGCAATTGACGTTAGTTCTACCTGTAACGTTATAGCTTGACTATTTCCCCACTTCATGTGATTGATATATGCTTTTTTTAAATAATTTAAGAAAACTTGAAGCTTGAAAATCCTCTAAAGCCTTTGATACACAAGCTTTCATCTCATGCATGCCGTGTTTCTTTGCTGTATCTTTTGAAATCAATTTATTTAATCATTTAATATTCCTTATGTTTATTAAATATCTCTATTTAGATTACCACAAATCAATGTATTCATTTTTCCTTCTTACTTGAATGAAGTTCTAGTGAAACACATTTTATACTAATTTATACTTTTAAACAGACATTTTACATATACTAATTGAGTTATTTTGCCTGTTGGTAAAACTGAGATTCCTTTATTGCCGATCATAATTACATTATTAAATCCAAAGTCAGTTTGAATGTCAGAAGCTACACTTAATGATAAACTTCTAGACATGCTTCTTGAACTGCTTAATTTCCATATGTATCGATACTACACATATTCTCCATTTTATGTGCTCTTTATTGGTCTTATCATGTTTGCATTTTTTTTTCTATTTCTAGTTTGTTTCAATATTGCTTGATCAAGCAATTATGATACTGCAATTTTCCCTTCAGGGATCAATACATTTAATTCCATTCCAACTCCAAGCTGTATCACACAATGTATTAGAAGTGCTGAATAATACTTAGTTTTTGCCAAAATGTCTTAATTCTCGTCCTCCCACATGTCACTCTTTGTTCACAATGTTTAGTAACTATATTTTGTCTTATTTGTTGAAAACACACAATCACAATCTCCCTAGCTTGATATTAAAATTACCATTTTGTTCAGACAGTGAGTGCACTGCTCCCCCCAAACAAATCCTCCTAATATGTAAATGCTATAGTAACCCATTCATTGATTGAACGTAAGACATATGCCGTGGGTAAGAAAGAAGTTTCTTTTTTGACCAGGTTTGTTCAAGTTTTTTTTTTTCCTGGGACTGTGTTTTTCAAATTAGGTTAGTCATCTACTCACAAGCCTTAAAGAACATTGAAGTACCTTATCTATAGACGGAAATTAAAACAAGGGCATTAGGGAACAGAAGTTACATCCCTGCCCTCCTCTTCCTATAACCTCCACTCTCCAGTGAACAGATAGGGTCTCTCTGGGATAGTGATGCCCGAGAGACACCCACGTCTACCCCCATCCTGTCACACTCTCATATATAGACCAACCAATATTTCAAAGACTTTTACCCTACTACATTACTGACTTATACCTAATGACTGCTGGGTCGTTCACACACTCACACACAGAAATAGTGATACGAACAAGGAAGCAATTTGATTGCCTGATTGAAGAAAGACCAACGAGAAAGATTGTTTTAATTGGTTGTTTTTGTTATTGCTTTAGCTCCTTGTTTATTGATTGGTTTCCCTTTTTGATCAACCACATTGAGTGAATTGTTTATTGATCCCATGTTATAATATTAGTAAAAGCGGTTGCTCTTTATCGTACAATACTATTGAATTTGTTTACTATGTTGGGTGTAATATTGTTATGTGATATGTACATTCGGATGGTGACGATCTAAAAAATATTTAAGAAACACTGGAGCACACACAGAGACTCAATACTCCCTCTGAGCACTTTCATCACTAAACTGTGACCATTAAACCTATGGCATAAGCTTTGGCAGACCTACAAAACCCAATCCCAATCCAATCCAATATTCACATTTCTCATAGCACCAGCCATGTGCGTGCACGTGTCTCACTGGGGGTAGATTATTTTTGTTATTTGACTAGCATGCCCTTCTACGCATAATCCAAGACACACTGATGGTATGATAGTTCTCTCTGAATGGGATGGTGGATTGAGTCAGAGAGAGGAAGTGACATGGGATGAAGAGATAGTGGGAGGGGGAGTTTGAGGATTTACATGGACCGACAGCTGGGCTGAAAAACTGGCTATTTCAGGACAGGATTTATATGTTTGGTTGCTACCTTAAATCCTCCAGAGAGCGCAAGCTTAATGCAAAGGTTATTACTTGCAGCAGCCCTATCTAAATACTGTTTTACTGAAATTTACAACATAAGCAAAATTATATATGGCCTACTGCACTTAAACTTCAAACAATTAAATTTCATTCTTAATTTATGATAAAGTATAAAAACCAAAACACCCAAAGAAATGCACAAAAACATTGTTAAATTGCGTCTTATACGGTAAGTGATCAAAACGAATTCTAATAATATTAAAGCATTTCTATAATCCAGAAACAGTTTTATTTTGGAAGAGAATGTATGTTTTCATACATAATAGACCAAATACTGCATGTCTTGCCAACATAACCTACATACTTTTTTCTCTGGATCCAACAAGAGGTTAATTTAAATCACTTCGCTGTTTCATCTGGGCAGCTTCAATACACACGCGTTAACCTTAATCAGACCGCTGGGTAATACCAATGCATTTTTTAGTTCAGTTGAAATAATATCCAATAAAAGAAAAGATAATTAATTCACTCAACTCCTCTGGGTAACCAGAGTTTGATCACTTCGAAAAAGAACTGAAAAGTGAGAGGGTGTGACATAATCGCTCCAGTGGCGCTCTCCGGCTCGAGCTAAAATGTAGGCTATTGTCCGTGCCAGATGTTGCTATTTGCGAGCGTGCAGAAACACGCTACACGAAT
>JAPMUY010007654.1:102500-105000 GCA_026901105.3 Galaxias olidus | reverse complement strand
ATTATATATATATATATATATATATATATATATATATATATATATATATATATATATATATATATATATATATATATATATATATATATATATATATATATAATAAATAACGTTGATATTAGTGGCTGCGGGTCAATATAGGGTTAGGGTTAGTGTTATTTATATATATATATATATATATATATATATATATATATATATATATATATATATATATATATATATATTTATAACGCTGATATTAGTGTCTGCTGGTCAATATCTCCTACGATGATTAGAAAAATAAAAACAAACAAAATAGCCTTGATATTAGTGGCTGCACCCTGTGATAGACTGGCGACCTGTCCAGGGTGTACCCCACCTCTCGCCCTGTGTCGGCTGGGATAGGCTCCAACCCCCCCGCGACCCTGCAAAGGATAAGCGCTATAGCTAATGGATGGATTAGTGGCTCCAGGTCAATATTTTCTACGATCATTAGAAAAATATGCAAAGACATAAATAAAACGTTGATATTAGGGGCTGCAGGTCAATATTTTCCTATGATCGTTAGAAAAATATATGAAGACATAAATAAATAAAACTTTGACATTAGTGGCTACAGGTCAATATCTTCTACGATCGTTAGAAAAATGTATAACATTTAAAAAAAATAAACGTAAAAAACGTTGGTATTACTGGCTGCAGGTCAATATCTCCTACCATCATTAGAAAATTGTATAACATTTAGAAAACTTTATAACTTTAACTATAACTTTAATGATTATTGACTTCAGGTCAGACAACACTCATTATCCAAAATAAACATCAAAGCTACACAACGTTATTGCTCCAGTCAAAAAAAAATACTTTTATTCTGTTATAGCCCAGTCATCTCCATGCTTTTCAATAATTCACTCTGGTGTTTGATAGTGGTTCCCAAAGAAGTATCTACAATAAGAGAATATGGTTTTAGGACCAAAAAAATTCTAAGAGGAGAGACCAAATGAAGTGTTTTGTTTTAAATGATAACTGACTCTGGTGCTGGCCGTTGGTTCCATAAAGGTGTTTAAGGTCTAAAACATTCAGAGTAGAGCGTTTTGTTTTAAATAATAACTGACTCTGGTGTTGGATATTGGTTCTCCAAAGGAGTTTTGTTTTAAACAACTGACTCTGGTGTTGGATATTGGTTCCCCGAAGGTGTTTTGTTTTAAAATAATAACTTACACTGTTGCTGGCCATTGGATCCCTAAAGGTGGACCTGGCGGAGGAGAAGCTGGTCAGAGGTCTGATCATCCAAGGAGGGAAACACCGCGAGAACAAAGTCTTCATGAAGAAGTTCCGCCTCGGATACAGCAACAACGGATCTGATTGGAGGATGGTGATGGACGTGAACGGGAACAAGCCAAAGGTGAAGCACTGAAGGGGGGCGGGACTAATGGCAGGGGGCGTGGTTAATCGTGCATGGGGCCAATGAGAGGGGGCGGGGTCTGTGACAGGGTGAGGATACATACAGGGCAGGGCCAATCACAGGCAACAACAAGAAGGGGGCGGGGTCAAGGACAGGAAGTGGGAGGGAGGTGTAGAGGAGGTATACAAATAAAACGATTTAGAAGGAAGCATTACCATCTATGTTTGTTTTGTCTCCCAGAGCACTATAATATTTCATGTGAGGATGTGAGGATCTTACTACATGACACATTTGTTTGTTTGGATGGCGGACGTCGACGTGATGATTCCTAGATTATGATAGGTAGATAGCTGGGTAGTCCGTTACCATAGCAGCCTGGGTCCTAGCTCGGGCATTCTATTTCAGCAGCACTACTTAAAATCCCATTAGGATGAAAACCTTCTACATCTCTCATTTTCTCTCTCCCCTCATCCTCTCTCGCTCTGCCTTTCTCCTCGACCCACCCCCCCCACCCCACCCCAAGTCTTCCCTCCCTCCCTCTCTCTCTCTCTTCCTATATGTCCTCTATTTACTCCTTCCTATCTCCCCTTTCTCCTCCTCTGTATTTCAATCACTCACCACAAGCCTTTCAGGGCTCCCTACAGGAAGACAGGTAGAGCAGAGAAGGAGAGACAAAGGGAGAGAGGGGGGGGGTGAGATAGAGAGAGAGAGAGTGGGAGAAAGAGAGAGTGATGGAGAGAGAGAGAGAGAAAGGGAGAAAGAAAGAAAGAGAGAGGAGAGAGATGGTTAGAGAGAGAGAGGCAGAGAGAGAGAGAGAGAGAGAGTGATGGAGAGATGGTGAGAGAGAGAGATGGTGAGAGATAGAGAGGGAGAGAAAGAGAGAGGAGAGAGTGATGGAGAAAGAGCAGGAGAAAGAAAGAGAGAGTGATGGAGAAGATAGATGGAGAGAGAGAGAGAGAGAGAGAAGAGAGAGAGAGAGGGAATAAAAGAGGGAACAGAAAGAAGAGAGATGGAGAGAGGAGGCGACAGAGAGAGATGGAGAGATTGAGTGACACAGACGAGACCCCAGATGTAGTGTATCTGTCAGCGTTGGTGTGCTCTGAGCAAACACAC
>JAPMUY010007654.1:55000-90000 GCA_026901105.3 Galaxias olidus | reverse complement strand
TCTCTCTCTCTCTCTCTCTCTCTGTGTCTATCTCCCTCTCTCTCTCTCTCTCTCTCTCTCTCTCTCTCTCTCTCTCTCTCTCTCTCTCTCTCTCTCTCTCTCTCTCTCTCTCTCTCTCTCTCTCTCTCTCTCTCTCTCTCTCCCTCTCTCTCTCTCTCTCCCTCTCTCTCTCTCTCTCTCTACGGGGGTCCTTTTAGCTTTAGGTATGCAGTGCTGTAAGTTGTTACAGGTCGTCTGCTCTCCTTGTCGTCATGTCAACGTTACAGAACAAAACATAACAATGTTGTGTAAAAAAAATAAACACAAATTCAACTTTTCTTTTCCTACCCCCCCCCCCCCCCCCCCCCCGTAGTCGAGGAGACCACATTCTACCCAGACCTGGTGGAGAGCAACGAGATCAGCGGGCCCGGCAACATGCTGAAAACCCTGGACCCCATCCTCATCACCATCATCGCCATGAGTGCCCTGGGGGTGTTCCTTGGCGCCATCTGTGGCGTGGTGCTGTACTGCGCCTGTTCCCACAGCGCCATGTCCGAACGGAACCTCTCCGCTCTGGAAAACTATAACTTTGAGCTGGTGGACGGCGTCAAGCTAAAGAAAGACAAACTCAACTCACAAAACTCCTACTCGGAAGCGTGAGGGAGAGGAAGAGGAAGAGGAGGATGTTGTCGTGTTTTTTTTTGGCGGGGAGTAGACACAGCGCAAAAAAAAAAAAAAGTGCACAGAGCTTGCACTAAACTTTTCAGCATATCTTCTTGTGTAATCCATGAGTGGGCGGGGCTCAATGGACTGCCGATTAGCCACACTTATTGGATGACAGACAGGTTCAGGAACCAATGGGAGGTTTCGAACTGATCCGTGCTTTTTCTCAGGAGCTGCAGTAACAAGAACCTACCAGTAGGGGGGCACTGTGTATAAAATTAAAGATGAGGAAAAAAATATGTACAGATGATTTAGATGAATATTTTAAGTTTTCTATTTTGATTTTAATTCATTTTTACAATCGGATGCTGGTGTTGAGACCAATTTATTATAATGTTCAAAGTATTTATCGTTTTCTGGGAGGAAACCTGTTTTTTATGATTATCATCCTGAAGGCTATTGTTGCTGTTGTTGTTGTTGTTGTTGTTTTCGTGTTTTGAAGGAGAAGAATCAAAAATCTAAATGAACCATAACTGACAAAAAAAAAAAAAAAGATTTCGAATTTTGCCCAATCTATGAGGCATTCAGTGTGTGTCCGTTGTCACATGACCCTTGAACTTTCAACCTGTTAACCTTTGACCTTTTGGCCGCCCAAGGGGCCTTGTAATCCGTGGCAGTGTATGGTTCTCACAGTGCCTTTGCTCCATTTATGTCGACACGGGGACCTCCCTACCGTTTCCTCCATAGAAACAGAGCACGTAGACAGCACACGCCTATTGGAAGAGGTTTCACCGTAGCAACGTGGATCTTCGATCGCCGTCCTCTTTGTCTCTCTAAGGAAAAGCAAACAGAAAACGGGATTTATACTTCGTTTTAAGTCGTTCACCTCGACAAAGGTTTAAGATGGTGAAGAGTCGGCCATTTTAGGTGTGTTCCAGATCAGATTCAATGTGGAATGGCTGCTGTGCCTGATCTACCTGTTCTAGTTCTATGGTTTGGACTTTGAGGCACCTTCTGTCTGATCGAGTCTGCAAAATGGGATCCAAATCATTGTAGATCCACAGAGGTCATCTTTCTCTCTCTACGATCCCAAATCTATCCTGTTGCTGTTCTTTTCTTTGTCCACAACAACCCATTTATTGTACATATGGTTTAATATATTTTAATGCCCTTTTTAAAGAAAGAAAGTAAAAAAAACTAAAAAAGAAGCTAAAATAAACAGTGCCGTATCAGTGTGTTATTTGTGTGTGAGTGTGTGTGTTGGTGTTAGACAGAGTTTTCAGACTGTGTGGTGTAAGTTGATTGTGAAAGTCATTTGGCTGTTTGAGTTTGAGATTCTTGTGTGACATTTGTCAACGATTATGAGTTCACATTCAATGAGAACTCTCCATAACATAAAAAACAAACAAATTACACCTGATATCATTTAAACGCTCATTCACCATCATAAGACAATCTTCTCCGTTTTCATAAACATGAATATAAACAAAACAGCATTCATCCATTATGGAGAAAAAAAGACATGGAGGTTTTTAGATTAGATACTATTATCACAATTAGAAAATAAAGTCTTATTTTGTCTACTATCTCCATATTCTATTGATCTCTCATTATAGCTTCTACTATAGGGACAATGGTATATGTATGGCCCTGGAAGGGCTAAAAGATGATGTCGCCAGAATCTTTTCACATGACTGTTCCTCTGTCTTTACCAAAGGATTCTCATTGGCCAAACACCTCCTGGGGGCGGGTCTTATATTGCCCAATCAGCACTCCGTGTTTGCTGAACAGGAAGTCAGCCATAAAGCTCAACTGAAAACACTCAACAACATCCAGATTTTGACCTCTACTTTTTCCACGCACCCCATTTTTCATCGTGAAATCTGTAGTTTTAAGACTCCTTGTTAACAGATTAATGGGTGGGAAATAATCGTACTGGACAATGGAAAGAAAACTATTATGGTCTGTTCGGACTAAAGAGACTAAGGCGTGTGAGAAGGACACAGTGTGGGTACCTTTTAAAACTATGATTGCTCTCAAGGCAGAGAAAATGTAGCTATCTTAATAATGTACTGTTATTTTATGTCAAGTCTGTTTTGTGATGAAACACTTTGGGTGCGTTTCATGTTGGCTGTTGCCCTGTCCAGACAGATGGGGTTGAGTCACTTCAGCTCCTTTCAAAAGCATTTGATTTATGCACCGGTCAATGTTGATGCTCTATTAGCATTATGGGCCATAATTCAAATTGCAAGTGTGGAAGTTAGTTTCTAAATCCTTTGTCAGGTGCTCTGCTAAATAAATCTAACACAGCTTTAAAATTTGCATCTCCGTATTTAGTTGAGTTAGTCTGATTGGATAAAGGTAGCACATTCTGTTTCTCACTGATCCTTCAGGCCAAGGCAGCAATAAGACTCTACTTTAGTTCAGTCGAGAACATTTAAGGCCAATCAGCTAATCTCAGCAATGCAACAGAGCTTAGCACAGTGAGCTGCGATTTTAGTTTTTTCCGAAGCAAAATCCCTCTCCCTCTTGCTAAACACCACTATATACGTTCTGTGCCATCATTCTAATTCTGTGCAGATTTTTATTTTTATTTTAGCAAAAAAAACTTTAATTTTGAAAACTGCCTGTGTCATTTGCTGTTGTAATAAAAACAATTCGAATAAACAGCAAGGCCTTAATGGAGGAAGGGATTTTTGTGTCCATCTTGACCTTGCTAAGCCTTGTTCTTCGTCCACTCTCACAGATCAAAATGGCCACTTCACTCATACTTGATGTTGGTTCTCTCAATGCCTTTCTCCATTTGAAAACGTTAAACTTGTTACAGCATATATACATTAAAAAGAAACGTGCACTTTTATTAGGTGTAGCCTACAACAACAAACATCAGCTTTGAAACATGTTTTTGGTCTTGTGGGATATATTTTCAAAACTGAAAAGAGAAAAAAACTCATGAATAGTTTATTGACGTGCACTCGGCGCGATGTTCGCGTGATTTGTTAGCAGCTACGTCTTGTGGCGCCATGTTTTTGTCTGCAGTTTAACTTTATTGGATCCATTGAGAGCAGGATGCTGTCTCTCTTCTGCAAAAGTCTGCTAGCCTAAGTGGTGACCCTTTAATGTCTGGTCCACAATATCATAAGAGATAATGACGCAGAGAATGATTGTTAAGAACGTTGTGATTTTGCTGGCTTTCCTTTATGTGTGGGATATTGGATATCTGAAAACCTTTTTCTTTTTTTTTGCGAACTTTTTTGTTAGTGATCAGGCCTTTTGTCAGAATCAAAGAAATAAGAATTGTGAAAGAGCCAACTTTCCACACAGTAAGAGTCCTTCTATAGTGAACAGGTAAGACGAATAAGTGTGACTTATGAGGTGGTGGATAGTGCAATTGTTTTCCAAGCCCAAAAAAAAGCCACATTGGGCCTGGGCTCTAGATTACTTACATTACATTAAATTGTCAACGATCATCTATGTAGGTGAACTGATATGGTTTTGAGAGAAGATCTTAAGAAGTTGTAAATTTACTGCATGAATGACACCGTAAATGTAAAAAAGGATCATCTGATACATTCATATAAAAAAAAAAACACAGACTGCAGTTCTCCAAATCACCACAGAGGGGCTCTATTGAACCGTTCTACGACGAACCAGTGCTAACACTCGAATTTTGCCCCTGAATACATGGCTGTGTTTTGAAGTCATTGCAATGCACTTTTTTTAACCTAAGAGTATAACAAACAGTGAAGGCAAAGAGAAGGTTGTGTAAGCATGACCTTATGCGATTTACTTTTTGAGGGATTTTTGTCAAACTCCTATGTTTAGTGACAAAACCCACCACAAGGGAGCAGCAGTTCAGGCAAGACAAATGCAGATTTATTTGCACATGAGTACTCATTGAAAGTATGACACATTTAGAGACCTGGACAGGTGGGACAGATCTCACAGGTAGGTCCCTGAAACCCGCTGTCTGTGCACGTGCATGTGCCGCACTCACAGTCTCCGTGTCCGCTGCTTATTGGCTGCGAGACAGGTGGAGGTGTCTAGAGAACAGTCTCACAACCACTGTGACCTGAGGAAACACACACACACAATCAGCTGGTTAGAGAAAATAAAGTAATCAAGCTCAACATATTTGGTCCCATATTTCACATAGTTTGTGATCAGTCTTTACTTTTTTGTGTAAAATGGAACCAAACCTCAGCTGTTATAGCTGCACCACACCCTTGTTATTTGTTTTCAACAAATGCGTCTGTCGGTCTGAGCTGGTGCTGGCTATGCCGTTTCCTTCTCTCGAGTGCTGGCACCCCTTCTCTTCCTCTTCCTCACCCAGTCCCCCCCCCCTCCTTACCCAGAGTCCTCCCCATCCGTCCTCACCCAGAGTCCTCTCTCCATCCTCCCCTTGCTCACCCAGAGCATCTCCCCCTCCTCACCCAGAGTCCTCTCTCCATCCTCCCATTCCTCACCCAGAGTTCTCTCTCCATCCTCCCCTTCCTCACCCACCACCCCCCCATCTTCTCCTTCCTCACCCAGAGTCACCCCCCCCCCATCCTCTCCTTCCTCACCCAGAGTCACCCCCCCCCCCCTCATCCTCTCCTTCCTCACCCACAGTAACCCCCCCCCCCCCCCATCCTCTCCTTCCTCACCCAGAGTCACCCCCCCCCCCATCCTCTCCTTCCTCACCTAGAGTCTCCACCACATGCACCTCCTTCTCGGTGTTGTTGTTGACGGCGTAGGTGTAGTAGAACCAGCAGTCGTTGGCGTCGCGCTCCTTACAGTGCATCAGGAGGAAGGACTGGCTGGCTGGCTGAGAAAGCTTGTCTCTGTCCTTCACCTTAGAGGGGTTCACACACACACACACACACACACGCACACACACACACACACACACACACCTTTAGGTTTAAAAACAAACAAACAAACATCAAACTCCTGCCCCAAAACCTCTTCACCTGCCCCTCCTAACTCTTCGGCCTAGCTCCACCCTCTCTTTGACTCTAACCCTCTAACCTCTTCACCTGTCTCTCCTAGCTCCACCCTCTCTTTGACTCTAACCCTCTAACCTCTTCACCTGTCTCTCCTAGCTCCACCCTCTCTTTGACTCTAACCCTCTAACCTCTTCACCTGTCTCTCCTAGCTCCACCCTCTCTTTGACTCTAACCCTCTAACCTCTTCACCTGTCTCTCCTAGCTCCACCCTCTCTTTGACTCTAACCCTCTAACCTCTTCACCTGTCTCTCCTAGCTCCACCCTCTCTTTGACTCTAACCCTACACCTCTTCACCTGTCTCTCCTAGCTCCACCCTCTCTTTGACTCTAACCCTCTAACCTCTTCACCTGTCTCTCCTAGCTCCACCCTCTCTGACTCTAACCCTTTAACCTCTTCACCTGTCTCTCCTAGCTCCACCCTCTTCACCTGTCTCTCCTAGCTCCACCCTCTCTTTGATTCTAACCCTCTCTAACCTCTTCACCTGTCTCTCCTAGCTCCACCCTCTCTTTGACTCTAACCCTCTCTAACCTCTTCACCTGTCTCTCCTAGCTCCACCCTCTCTTTGACTCTAACCCTCTAACCTCTTCACCTGTCTCTCCTAGCTCCACCCTCTCTGACTCTAACCCTCTAACCTCTTCACCTGTCTCTCCTAGCTCCACCCTCTCTTTGACTCTAACCCTCTAACCTCTTCACCTGTCTCTCCTAGCTCCACCCTCTCTTTGACTCTAACCCTACACCTCTTCACCTGTCTCTCCTAGCTCCACCCTCTCTGACTCTAACCCTCTAACCTCTTCACCTGTCTCTCCTAGCTCCACCCTCTCCACCTGTCTCTCCTAGCTCCACCCTCTTCACCTGTCTCTCCTAGCTCCACCCTCTTCACCTGTCTCTCCTAGCTCCACCCTCTTTGACTCTAACCCTCTAACCTCTTCACCTGTCTCTCCTAGCTCCACCCTCTTCACCTGTCTCTCCTAGCTCCACCCTCTCTCTCCACCTGGTCTCCTACCTTGATCAGGTTGAAGTAGCTGCAGTCTCTCTCACAGGTGTCTTTCTTCTCTCCAGTGCCGAACGCTCTGCACTGAACACACTCCCTGCAGGAGGAGGAGAGGGTTAGGACCGGAGTGCACACACACGCACGCAAGCACGCACGCACGCACGCAAGCACGCACGCTCAGTCTCTGTTTCACACACACACATCCTGATGCAGGTGAGGTCACAACTCACTTGTGTTCGGCGCAGACTCCTGGACAGGTAGGACAGATCTCACAGGTGGGTCCCTGAAACTTGGGGTTGGTACATTTACAGGTGCCACACTCACAGTCTCCGCGCCCGTTACAGATCTGCTTATTAGCTGCCAGACAGGTGGAGGTGTCTAGAGAACAGTCACAGGCACTGCCCGTCCAGTTGGCATCGCAAATACACACCCTGCACTCACAACGGCCGTGACCTGAGAACACACACGCACACACACACACACACGCACACAGCTGGTTAGAGAAAGCAGGTTCATAAATACAATATACTAGTGATGAAAAAAAATGAAGAAAAAAGGTATTTGTAAGCATAACTCAAAATGATAAACATATGTGAAATATGTAAATGAAAGGTTTTTAGCGCTTTTAACAACTTGAATGAATAAGGAAAAACATTTGAATGAATATAAAGGTAAATTCAATTTCTATACAGTCCAGGTCAGGCTTGATGAAATGTTTATAAAATTAGGTAAATATCCTCATGGCTTATCAGAAAAAAATTAAAGGAAGCAGAGTTAAGAATAAAATAAAAAAAAATAAAAAAAGAACTTTAGTGTCAATTTGTACAATGCCTAACCTGGTTCCAAACTAACTACACCTAAATGTTAAGGTAAAATAATAAGGTAATCGTAGACCAGTTTGCTATTTTCCAAGTCCAGAATGTTTTCATCAATAACACTAATACAGACTAAAATGGAGAGTTCTCTCATTTTGAGACAAACCTCCACAGAGTTTGTTGTTGGAGCGGTCGCAGTTGAAGTTGTCACACTCGCAGAACTTTCCGCTGTAGCGTTCCTCAGGGTTCTCCCTCTTCTTGCACTCGCAGGTTCCGCAGACGCAGTCTCCGTTGTTACTGCAGATGTCCGTCCCGTTGTCCTTGCGACAGTTCTTGTCCATGTCCTCGCTGGAGACGTCGCTGCTGCTGCACTCGCACTGGCGGCCGATACGGCCCTCGTTGCATCTGGGGGAGACAAGAGGAGGGGGGAGAGACAGAGGGAGGGGGAGAGACAGAGGGAGGGAGAGAAGAGACAGAGGGTGGTAGAATAAAAGAGAGAAAAGACAAACAGGGAGACAGATTAAATATTAAAACTTTGGCAAACACTTCCAAAGCACTCTTACGTACTTCACATGTATACATGTTATGCATTCGTGTTCTCTTTACAGAATATATAATTAAACAATCATGTTGCATAGTGCTTATTAAGAAAGTACACCTAAATAGTGCTAATTAAAAAAAACACCAAAATAATAAGGTCAAATCGTAGACCAGTTTGCTATTCCAACTGCAATATAAAACGGACGAGTAGCTGAGAAAATTGTAAACTAGATGATAACACAAATACTGAAGACAAAGTGAAATACACATTTAAATGAACAAAAACTCATCCTTTACCACATCACAGGAGGAGTGGAGTGACTGCTCCAGAGAGTGACCTACTTGCAGGCTCCGCACTCAAAGGTGCCATTTCCACTGTGGCAGAGCGGGCTGTTCTTCTGACCCTCTTTGTGACATTCACACTCGCAGATGAAGTTGAGCAGGATCTCCACCTCTTCGGGGAAGCCCAGAGCAAGGATCCGAATGGTCTCGGGCTTACCCCCGGACGGACAGCCTTTAGCTGTTACGCTGATGGAGAAAGACACCTGGAGAGACAAGATGGAGTTTAGAAGTATGGAGTGTTCGAACGAAACATAAAAATGTGTTAAGTGTTTCGACGAAAATATGCATTTTCAATTTCTCATCTTAGTTTCTTTCTCCGAATGAATGGAACCTGGTTCCAATATATATTCCTGTATAAAGAAATAATGCAAATGTTTGAATAAGGTTGACAGTTGGTTTTAGAATGTTCAGAACATTGACAGAATAGTTGTCTGTGGAGCAAAATAGGCCTACGGAACTTATCTTGATGTTGGAGTTTTGGTTCAGTTTGTTAGGGAGTAGTTTGCGGTGGCTTTTACTATCATTTGCACACACAACAAAAGATCTGTTAACTTAATCAATTACGGTCATAATTCTTTCCTGACAGCGAATATGTAGTGATGATGACAATTCACGTTTTGTCAACCTTTGAGGTTTAAAAAGAAACGTAAAGAAATAACAAACTTGTAATAATCAGTGGGATAAGTTCTTTAGATTGTATTCTATCAGAAACAAGAACTCTCAGTAAGTGCGCGTAGAACCTCGTCGCCGATGGAGATGTTGGAACACTTCCTGCCGTTCTCTCCCGCGCTGACCAGGCCGTTCTTACAGTGTGACGTGTAGGCGATGGTCACACCCTCTGGGAGCTTGCTGTTCTCCAGGACCACCTCCGACGACAGAGACTGTGACCAGCACAGAGAGAACACAGCCGCACGGAACTCATTACTGGGCTCATCAGAAGGAGAGCCGGTTTTGCACACCCATGCAGTAATATTGGCTCGGAAACTTAATAAATAACTACATAACTTAATTAACTAAATAAATACAGACAATATATCTTGATAATTCTTCTCATATACATTTAAACCTTTTTTCAGTTTGCCGAGATTTACACACCCTTTATTAGGGCCAGAGCAGTTGGAGAAATGTGTGTGATGGAGCAATACCATGGGGTCAGCTGGGAAAGTCTGGGCCCGTTTGAACTTGAGCTTAACGTACTGTGCCTCACCTGCAGAACACACATGTTTAACATGAATAGGGGAGAAATGTGTGTGATAGAGCAATACCATGGGGTCAGCTGGGAAAGTCTGGGCCCGTTTGAACTTGAGCTTAACGTACCGGGCCTCACCTGGAGAACACACATGTTTAACATGAATAGGGGAGAAATATGTATCAGTTTGGCTGGCACCGTTACACACTTCTAAAGAATGGGGTAGGCTAGCCTGCAGTATAAACCTAATGGCAAAGCACCAATGTATGATTAACCTTATAATCAGACACAGGCCTACTGTGAGCTATCCAGCTATTGGTTTGTTTGTAAGAGTGAGGTTTATTTGGTCTTTTACAAACCTAAAAGTTTAAAGTAAAAGTAAAGGTAATAAAAAAGAAAGTACCACTCCAAAGCACACACTTTCTTTATCCAAAGATCCAAAGTGTGTGTGTGTAGATATATCGAATAATAATATATCCATATATATATATACAGTGCCTTGCAAAAGTATTCACCCCCCTTGGCTAGTTACTTATTTTGTTACATTACAACCTGTAATTTTAATGTTTTTTTAATCTGAATTTTATGTGATGGATCTGCACAAAATAGTCTAAGTTGGTGAAGTGAAATGAGAAAAATATATATAAAAAAAAAAAATTTTTAAATAAAAATCTGGAAATTGGCATGTGCATATGTATTCACCCCCTTTTCTATGAAGCCCCTCAAAAGTTCTGGTGCAACCAATTACCTTCAGAAGTAACATAATTAGTGAAATGAAGTCCACCTGTGTGTAATCGAAGTGTGACATGATCTGTCAGTATAAACACACCTTTTCTGAAAGGTCCCAGAGGCTGCAACACCACTAAGCAAGAGGCATCACACCATGAAGACCAAGGAGCTCTCCAAACAAGTCAGGGACAAAGTTGTTGAGAAGTACAAGTCAGGGTTGGGTTATAAAAAAATATCCAAATCTTTGATGATCCCCGGAGCACCATCAAATCCATCATCTTCAAAAGGAAAGAACATGGTACCACAACAAACCTGCCAAGAGAGGGCCGCACACCAAAACTCACAGACCGGGCAAGGAGGGCATTAATCAGAGAGGCAGCACAGAGACCAAAGGTAACCCTAAAAGAGCTGCAGAGTTCCACTGCAGAGACTGGTGTATCTGTACATGGGACCACAATAAGATGTACACTCCATAGAGCTGGGCTTTATGGAAGAGTGGCCAGAAAAAAGCCATTACTTAGTGTTAAAAATAAGAAGGCACGTTTTGAGTTTGCCAAAAGGCATGTGGGCAACTCCCCATATGTATGGAGAAAGGTGCTCTGGTCAGATGAGACTAAAATTGAACTTTTCGGCCACCAAGGAAAACGCTATGTCTGGCGCAAACCCAACACATCCCATCACCCCAAGAACACCATCCCCACAGTGAAACATGGTGGTGGCAGCATCATGCTGTGGGGATGTTTTTTAGCAGCAGGGACTGGGAAACTGATTCGAGTCGAGGGAAAGATGGATGGTGCTAAATACAGGGATATTCTTGAGCAAAACCTGTTTCAGTCTGCCTGTGATTTGAGACTGTGACGGAGGTTCACCTTCCAGCAGGACAATGACCCGAAGCATACTGCTAAAGCGACACTCGAGCGGTTCAAGGGGAAACATTTAAATGTGATGGAATGGCCTAGTCAAAGCCCAGATCTCAATCCAATTGAGAATCTGTGGTCAGACTTGAAGATTGCTGTTCACAAGCGGAAACCATCCAACATGAAGGAGCTGGAGCAGTTTTGCCTTGAGGAATGGGCAAAAATCCCAGTGGCAAGATGTGGCAAGCTCATAAAGACTTATCCAAAGCGACTTGCAGCTGTAATTGCCGCAAAAGGCGGCTCTACAAAGTACTGACCTCAGGGGGGTGAATATTTATGCACGCTGAAGTTTTCTGTTATTTTGTCCTATTTGTTGTTTGCTTCACAATAAAAAAAAATCACATCTTCAAAGTTGTAGGCATGTTCTCTGGATGAAATGATGCAAACCTTCAAACAATCCATTCTAATTCCAGGTTGTGAGGCAACAAAACATGAAAAATGCCAAGGGGGGTGAATACTTTTGCAAGGCACTGTGTGTGTATATATGCACACTTTGGATAAAAAAATGACACGTTTATTTTTGCCTGAATAAAAGTTGCAAAAGTTCTTATACTGGAAACGCTTAAACGTTCCTCACCAGATCGGAGGTCGAGGCGGAGTTTCTGGGGCTGGAACTGAATGACGTCATCTGGTTTCTCCGCCCCTTTTTCCGAATCGGTCCATGGCTCGTTCTTCAGAATCCACAGGCTGCTCTGCGGGTTCTCTATCGTGGCCTCCATGCAGCGCTGTTTATTAAGAAACACCGGCTCGTCACAGCGATGCCACCCGAAGAACTTCTGTAGAGAAAACAGGAAGTGTTTGTTGTCATCATCAATAACCAAACTCAAAACTGTATCCATATGTCTGCAGAATTACAGATTTAGAAAGAAAAAAGAGAACATTCTTGGAAATTCTTTTGACTCCTTGTTGTAGCTAATATGGAATGCTGACCCCCCCTCCCCCTCCCCCCACTCTCTCTCTCTCTCTGCTTGTCTCCCTGTTTCTGTCTCTCATATTCTCTCTCTCTCTCTTTCTCAATCTCTCTCTCTCTCTCCCTCTCTCTTTCTCTTGCTTCACTCCCCCCCTCCTCCTCTCCCTATCTCCCCCTCCCTCCCCTCTCTCTCTCTCTCTGTCCTGCTCCCCCCCCCCCCCCCCCCCCCCCCCCTTCACTTACCGGGTCTGTGCACCACCCACAGTTTGAACCAGCCTGGACACACTCTCCACAGGATTTAGCACTGATGCATTCGTTTCCCACTGAAAGGCAGGACAAAGTGAAGGATGGTAGGCAGAAAGAATGAGGGAATAGTTGAATTGTTGAATAGTTGGTCCTTTTAAAAAAAATTTATGTAAAGATGCATGTGTGTGTGTGTGTGTGTGTGTGTGTGTGTGTACTTTTGTGGGCGTGTAATGGGATTGACCTAAAACACTTGTAACATTTGATTTGAAAACTGCCATATAAATAAATATGTATCATAATTATCATTATTACATGGATGAAAAGCTATGGATAGAGACTCGTCTGTTTAATGGCAGCTCTGTAACACACAGTGAGACAACAACAGACCTTGTTTGCGATGTCTAGGCAACAGAGAGATGTGACTCTAATAATGAAACACGACACAGGCCACGGTCTCACCTTGCTGTGCCTCGCTGAGACAGAGCCCTCCTATCAGCGCTGACAGCAAAAGCAGCTTTAGGTCCATCTACAAATAGAAGAAAAACAGAACAAACATTAATAAGCATGATACAGATCTGAATAGCTCAACAGGAGAGAGAAGCTCCAGAGAAAACATAAATGTAGAGGAGGATAGGGTATTTGGTACCGTCTGCATTTTGTCTGCATATGGATGTTGGTGAAGAAATAACAAAAAATCAATTTGCTTTTAAAGTTTAACTACAAACTTGTTTTTGCAGTATTTACTCTGGTACAGAAAATCTTACACAACTGGACTTTGTTGTTTGCCAAAGTTAGAAGCAGTACATACCCAGGCAGTTATTCAATCTAACTTGATTCTAGATAGGAAGAGACTATACCAGCCACATTTTCTTCCAATAGCATGCAGGAAACTATAACAACCCATGACATGCATGTAACCGACTAGGAGATTGGTCTGCATTGTGTTTTGTTAATTGACTTGAGACCCTAATGCTGGTGATGATGACTATCCCCTCCTCCCATGTTCGCCCTATATTGGGGTCCAACCTGGGGTCCTGCGCTCGCTTGCACCAGAGGAAGAGTCTTAAACCAGTCAGCCGTAGGGAAAGGCACCTCCTCCCACATATTCATGGCAGACATCAAATACCATACTTACAGTGAATTATTCCATGCAAATAAATACTATACCGCCCCCTAGTGGCTGGCTGGACAAAACCTTAGTTTAGCAATTAAAAAAATAGAGTAGAATGTTGTTTGGAAAAGGACTTGTTACAGTAGGGGCTCACCTTTATAACTCTTCAGTATCTACTATGCCGCGACGTGATTCAAAACTATTTAAATGGATTCAACACCGATGTCATACAGTATAACGATGCAGGTATGGATTACTCATTACTCGCTTAGTGTTGCTAGTGTTGTCCTCAATAACCCCTGGGCCCAGGACAAAACTGAGAAGGGGGAGGCTGCAGACCTGGAGCACAAGCAGATACCTATAGACAAAACCTGCTGCATGGACCAAGGCCTTCCCTTTTAAACCACACTATTATCTGTCACATGGGCCCTCTAGGGCAGTCCAATAGGGGACTGTCCTGCCCCCTGCTGGACAGGCTTGGTAGTTTTTTTCTCTCCTGATAAAGACTTTATTGGAAAAATGTAATAGGTTTCAATAGTAATTGAAGTGTTTGTTTCAGTTTAACAATTAACAGTTGTATTGGAGGGTGTAGGAGTTGTATTGTACTGTATTGCCAATGTTGCTGAATATGTTTATTATACGTTTATTGAAGCATTTGATGTTCCTGATGGTCCTGGATAATTACCTGTTGCATTTCAGAGAAAGTGATCGGCTCAATACATTGATGAGTCAGTTAGGTTGAAAATGCTTTGCTAATGTATTTATGATATCACTGACAAAGACAAATCACTTATATTTTAATTTAATTACCTTTGTTTCAAGTAATAATTTCAAGCCAGCATGCCGAGAACTTGCTCCTATTGATAATATGTCCACCCTCTCCCACAAGAACATGTGAGTACTTGAGGCTGTAACGTTTACTCACAACTAACTAGTACAGTCAGGGACACGTGTGATGAAAAAAGGGCACCGGACTTTTTGAGTCAGACAGGGAAAAAGGAAAACCTAGCATGCGAACCCTAGCCCGCCATTCCAAACACTCACTCAGCATTAAGTGTATGACAAAATTATTTCATGGCTTTGGATAACTGAAAGTATTTGACCTTCTGAGTACAATAAATGTGTGTAACATCCTTAAAAGCACTATGCGGCCCGGGGCCCAAACATTGATGCCTTTTAAAACTCTGACGTTGTCAGCACTCAGCAACGCTAGTCAGAACGGGCTGAGCGTATGACGTAGCCAATAATTTATTTATTTTGTCAGAGGAGGAGTTACGCGAGGGGAGACTGGGAGTGGATCGCTGTGGGACCTTGTCTCTCGCTCGCCTTTATCCCGAAAAATATATTTTTTAGTAATTAAAGGCCTGCCCTGGGTCTTTTGGGAAAGTCTTTTTGGCGAAAAGTTATTTCAACTGAATGGAGATTAATATTTCATGCTTTTGAAGTCACCCTATGTTGAGGAAGAGGAGAGGAAGAATCACTAAGGGCCGCGAGGAAAATCTACCGTGACTTTTGACCGGAGAAAGTAGCTCGTGCTGCCAGCAAGGCAATTGTTGCTGTCGGTACTGCTTAGCGGATTGGACGGGAATTTATGTTGAAATTAATTTAAACATCAAATCAAGGTAACGATGTCGAAATTACTGTTTTGATTTTTAGAAGTTTTGTGCAGTTATACATTTACACACCAAAGGTAGCAAATTGGCCTAACGTTAAGTCTCTGTTACACTTCAGTCCGAATTCGTGCTAGTTCTTGCAACTTTACACAACAAAAACACAATAATGATATATGTTTGAAACATCATACTATGCCTAGATAATGTTATGCTTGTATATTCAACCCAAACTCAAATAGTATCGCGTTAAAAACTTTTCTTTTCTTTTTTATTTACAGCCATCAACTTAGAGTCTGTGCGGCATTGTTTGTTAATAATGGCCATATTTGGAATACACCTAGTTTCAACACTAAGGATCCAGTTATAGTATTCGCTCCCATGGCCGCTTATATAAGGAAAGGCTGTTGGATTGTATCGCCATTAGCTGTGTGAGTGTGTGTTGGTATTACAAGTTAATCTCTGAGTCAAGTTTGACTAGAGTTTAGAAAGTTTGGATGTGAGCGGATGTGTCGAATGTATAGGGTGTGTCCCAAGAGCAAGGCTTAAGCTAAGGGAGGTATTATAAAGATCACTCTATATTTCTGTCCTTTTCGTATTTATTTCAATATTTTAATTGGGGGTTATATTGCCACAATTAGTTGTTGATTAATGGCATTATTGTCGCTCTTTTACCTTTATAATATTGAGGTACGGCCTGCTATTTTCCTACCGTTGCATTATCTGTGAAGACTTGCACATATGTATAGCCTGAGGGTAAGCTGGCAATTACCAACCAAATCCACGGAGAGCCAGTCTTAACAAACAAGGGTTGCTCAAGTCCCAATTCAGGTGTACTTCTTAGTCATCAAAAGGTTGAGAGGAAGGACAACATGTGGCACATCGATTGGACCCCCATTTCAATCTGAGAGAGAGGCCGATTTAGAGATCATTCTGTGATCATTTTTCTTTCTCCTGGTTCTATTTGTTCTCATCGCTCTCTCTCTCTCTCTCTGTCTCGCTCTCTCGCTCTCTCTCGCTCTCTATCTCACTCCTCTTTCTCTCTCTACCTCCCCATATCTCATCTCTTTCTCTCTCTCGTTCAATCTCTCCTCTCTTTCGTCCTATCTTTCTCTCTCTCTCTCTGTCTCTCTCTCTCTCATCTCTATCTTTCTCTCGTCCTATCTCTCTCATCTCTCTCTCTCTCTATCTCATCTCTCTCTCTCTCGTCCTTCTCTTTCTGTCTCTCCTCTGGTTCTCTGCCTAACCTTGTTGGCACAGGGCTCCGCAGTGGGGCATGAGAACATATGACTCTGTTTAATTAAACTAATGGAAGGAGGTCCGCCCCAGCCACAGAGGGGGAGGGGAGAGAGACGTGAAGAGGAGGGAAGAGGAGAAGTGAGAGACGGGGAAGAGGGCTAATTAAGGCGGCAGGGGGAGTAGGGGGAAGGGAAGATGGAAGTTTATTTGAGGAGAAATTGGAGGAATGACGGGGGAGAACTCACAAGTGGCGTCTGCATGGAGGGTAACGTGTGTGTGTGTGTGTGTGTGTGTGTGTGTGTGTGTGTGTGTGTGTGTGTGTGTGTGTGTGCGCGCGTGTGCGTGTGGGGACAGTAGGCAGTGGAGCTCCTAGCTGAATGGATGTGACCTCTGCACAGCCCCCCACCCTCCTCAAACTAACAGCTGCAAATAGGGAGAAACCCCCATAGTGGTTTTACCACCAATCTGACAACACACACACACACACGAAACAGGCAGAGACCCCACCCTTTAATCGTGTGTGTGTGTGTGTGTGTGTGTGTGTGTGTGTGTGTGTGTGTGTGTGTTTGTGTGTGTGTGTGTGTTTGTGTTAGCGTTTGACTGCGTCGTCCTGTAGCGGCGGTGAGGTAGGGCCTTTCTCTGGGCGTGTTTGTGGTCTACCGTAAAGACGGAAATGACTAACGTGACCTTTTGGACTTTGGGATACTTTGGGATACCGACTCACATACACTGTACACGGAGGATCGAGAGTGGGCTAATAGCGTTTGATCCTGTTGGACTGTAGTTCTCAGTGCTGCTTTGTTAGGCTGTTTCTCGAGCTGTCTGGTAAGCAAACTGTGATATATCCCTGCAGGCTTTAACCTTGTCCACGATGTGTAGTTGACGTGTAGTTGATGTGTAGTAGATGTGTAATAGACACCTTTCAGACTAAGGTGAGAAATTTTGACTGCTCAAAAACCAGAGATATTGTTGTTACGTAATACCTAACTAACTATCTACCTAACTACTAATAGCTGCATTTTTACCAAAGTTAGTTGCGTATAATACGTACATTTCACTCGTCGGCAAAAAACACACAAGTTACTGAAGTGAATGTCAGTGTTTGGCCATCACATACAGGCGGCTGAGAGCATGCTTTTAAAGCAGCGTGGCTATGTTGTGCAACTGAAGCTATGTTAAACAAGGAGTCTGCAATTATAAAATGTATCGGCTGGTTAAAAATGCTGTTTTGGTATTTCAGTTCTGTACGTCGGTTTGCAGTCGTGGCTTGTGGTGGTTTCGGGTTTGTTGATTTCAAGAGATGGTTTAGTATCCGCAACTTGTTTTCCACGCCACCCCCTACACACACCCACACACCCGCACACACACACACACACACACACACACACTGCTCACCTTCCTCTCTCAGGTCAGAAAACTAACGTTGTGGTGTTTGTGAAAACCTCTCAGTTCTTAAAACATGTTTAACATTTTTATTCATGTATATTTTAAACAAAGCAATCAGTCCTCTGACTGGAATTAGTCTCATCCATAGCACTAGATGCAGAAATGAAAGGACACGATTGATACATATACATATCCCACAGGAGACCAGTGAAAGAAACCACAGTATGTCGGTTTCTCTGTGATGTCTGCTGGTGTCTTCAAGGCCTTCTGTGCGAGCCGTTATCTCTTCTCTTTCTGAAAAGAGCAAAAACACACAGGCGGAGTCTACAGGCAGTTGGTTGTGCAGGACACACCTCTGGACTCCAGCCTTGAATAGGACAGTGTTATTAGTCTGGGATGTAGAGTTAGAGCACATAGAGTGGACCCACATTGTCAACAGACTGAGAGTTGGAGCAGACAAAGAGACCGGGTGACCCACAACACATTCAGAGAGCTTATCATTTTGCGATTTAAGTCGCTCTCATTGTATGTGTTGCTGTTCCTAGTTACACTGTGAAACCTTATTCAAGGAATCATTCTGTTTTATTTTATTTTATTATTATTTCCTATGTTGAGACGAATGTCTGGGAAGTTTCCACATCATGGCTGATATGATTCATGTACTAGTCAGAGCTACAGGAAGAAGGGGGTCGCCGTGTGATTATTGGCGTCGCCATGGTGAACATGTTTGTACTCATCTTCTGTCCTGAAGGGTTTCACCTCGATGTTCAGTCTAAACTGTTTGATTGTTTGCATCCTGATGAAGAATGAATACTGTTCTTGAGACATAGTTCTGATATCCTGTGTGTTTCGATTTTTTTTATGTCCCCTACATTTGACTCCATCTTCAGAATAATCTTGGATCTTTTGCCCTAATCTTGGATCTTTTTTTTCCTGAAACTGCCATTTTTTTCTGATTCACATGTAGCAGGACCAAAACCAGTCTGTGTGATTTTATTCAATAACTGAAAAAGCTCTGTTTGTTGTTTCCTCAATCCGAGCTCTATAATTAGAAAAAAACAACATTAAAATCAATAAACAGCAGATGAAGCGCTGGTGTTTTGAGGTGTTCTGAACAGAACATTCTGTCCTCTGACTGAGGAGAAAGAAGAAATGAATGCTCTCTCCGAGTGGACCGCCAACATTTATTTTCTTACCGCTCATTCTTCAACGGGAAGTGGGGGGTGCTGTGTTTCAGAGTGCTCACTGTTTTACTGTTTTTAAAAACACATGGATCTGTTGTGTCCTTTCGCCCATTGAGTAGCAGGACACCCTCAGAAAAACACCGGACGTGTTTTGATGATCAATGTGTTTTTTTTGCAGCCTGCAGGCAGTACGACTGTGTGTGTTTTTTGCAGATAGGCTCAGTTTTGGGTTAGGGTTCGTAGTTAGGAGTAAGATGGGGTAAGGCTGTCTCTTTGGAAACGTCTGAGAGTTGGACTCGGGGACTCCTACAGGGGAAAACTCATGGGTTAGGGTCTGACATGTTTCATGCGTCTGTTGGAGCACGTCACCGCTGCACTCCATGTGTAGCACTTCTTTGTGATTGTTTTTGTAACTGTCCACATATGAGACCAAAGAGGAAATGGAATTTCTCCTTAAGCCAGAAGTTGGTACATTCCTTTCAGTGTTTTCTTGGGCTTCTGTTAGCTATGTACGTTTTTATTTTTTAGAACAGTATGCTGTTGGTTAGCGAAAATTACATTTCTATTTTTGGCTAGCTTCACTGAAGTGCTTCTCTGCTGTTTTATGTTGCTGTTGGCAACCATACCGGGTAAGTCCCACCTATCACGAGCAGCATGCAGCCCATAAAATAAGAAGGAGAGGACAGGACACGAGGAATATTCAATTCAACTGTCCTCATTGGAAGTTACTGATGTTGTTTATGTCAACGGGAAAAAAAAAGTCACTGAACAGTTGCCCCGGGAAATGTAACACTCTGCTATGTGGCAGCCATTTTGTGGACCCCCTACAAAACAGCTATGGTATGTCCATTTGAATTGTTCTGATTCTATTCTATGCCTGAGGTAGACTAAGGAACGGGAATGTCCACACGAGAACAATCTTAAATGTACCACATGGACTTGACAACACACAAACACACACACACCATACACAAATATATATATGTGTATATATATATATGTATGTATGTATATGTATGTATGTATATATGTATGTATGTATGTATGTATATATATATATGTATGTATATATATATATGTATGTATATATATATGTATATATATGTGTGTGTGTATGTATATGTGTATGTGTGTATGTATGTATGTGTGTGTGTATGTATATGTGTGTGTGTATATGTGTATGTATGTGTATGTGTATGTATATGTGTGTGTATGTATATATGTATATGTGTGTGTATGTATATGTGTGTATGTGTGTGTATGTATATATGTGTATGTATATGTGTGTGTATGTATATGTGTGTATGTATATATGTATATATATCTATATGTATGTATACATACATGCTGTCTGATGTATGATGCATATACATCCGTCCGTCCATCCATCCATCTATTGTCTAAGTGACTGGCAAAATGTACAAGGGTTTTCATATAGTAAGGTAGTGATTGCTCACTGCAGACCTTGTTTAGGACAAAGATAACGGTATGAGCCAGTCGACCAGGCTTTGAGGTTGTGGGATACAGGAAAAGAAAGCCATACTTTGTCTGATAATCTGCCAGCCATTGGAATACAGTAGCCTACAGTGGGAGTTTTGGACTTTGCCCCTAAAACACAGTCATTGTATTTTCACACTCAGTTTAGAGGTGAGAATCAAGTCTGAAGTGTTTAACTATGGGTGTGACTGGCACACCCATAGTAAGTTATCAAAGCTGCAGCTAGCCATATTAAAGCACGATGCGTTCAGTGTCGACCGTCCAGAAACATCTCCGAACTCACGTTGTTCCGGTCTGTACAGGATAGAGGTTCTGTGCAATGCTGTGTTGTTGACTATCTGGAAACGTGTCCGTCCTCTGACATGTTTCTTCGGTCTGAATATGGATAGAGGTTGTGTACTGTGTTGTTGACTATCTGGAAGAGTCTCTGAACTCTTAACGTCTAGGTACGGTCTGTATAGGAGAGAGGTTCTGTACTGTGTTGTGGTGTTTGGCGTGTGGGTTTTCCCATGTCTTCAGTTACAGTGGCTGAGGGATTCAGGGCTTTAGATTAGACATTGTCTGCATACTTTGCTCTTGTCTATGTTAGCAAAATATTGTAGTCTTGCTCATTTTCTCCTTCTTTCCTCTCTCTCTCTCTCTCTCTCTCTCTCTCTCTCAGTTGACTGAGTGCTTCTAATTTTTCGGCTTCAGATGTGCGCATTTGGCCGATTGCCAGGCAGCAGCAGCGGGCTGGCTTCCTGTTTGAATGCGGTTAGTTTCTCGCGGGCCAACACAGGAGTGAGGGGAGAGGAAGGGATCAA
This sequence comes from Galaxias olidus, assembly GCA_026901105.3. Taxonomy (NCBI): domain Eukaryota; kingdom Metazoa; phylum Chordata; class Actinopteri; order Galaxiiformes; family Galaxiidae; genus Galaxias; species Galaxias olidus. The sequence goes on along the minus strand of JAPMUY010007654.1, from coordinate 68,861 downwards.
ACGGCATGCTGATACCAAAGAGAGATCTGTCTGTCTGTCTGTCTGTCTGTCTCTATCTCTATATCTATAAATAAATGGCTAGCTGATACCAAAGAGATGTCTGTCTGTCTGTCTGTCTGTCTGTCTGTCTGTCTGTCTGTCGGTCTGTCTCTATCTCTATCTATAAATAAATGGCTAGCTGATACCAAAGAGATGTCTGTCTGTCTGTCTATATCTCCATCTCTATAGCTTTATCTCCATCTCCATCTAGTCTATTCTATCTCCATCTAGTCTATTCTATCTCCATCTAGTCTATTCTATCTCCATCTAGTCTATTCTATCTCCGTCTAGTCTATTCTATCTCCGTCTAGTCTATTCTATCTCCGTCTAGTCTATTCAATCTCCGTCTGGTCTATTCTATCTCTATCTAGTCTATTCAATCTCTATCTAGTCTATTATATCTCAATCTCTATCTAGTCTATTCTATCTCTATGACTAATGCCATGTGTCAACCAAAGGCTTAAACTAAAGAAGTCTGCCGTCTCTGAAGTTTATTTACTATAGGAAACATCAGAGAAAGAGGTGTGTGTGTGTGTGTGTGTGTGTGTGTGTGTGTGTGTGTGTGTGTGTGTGTGTGTGTGTGTGTGTGTGTGTGAGAGAGTGTGAGAGAGAGTAAGAGAGAGAGACATGAGAATCAAGAACAGTACAAAGCACCATCAAAGTTTATAGAGAATTCGAAAACCACAATTTCAACTCTAGTCCTGTCCTGTGAACAACTTCTTGGTTGAGCTGGTTAAAAGTGAGTCAGAAATACTCGTCTGATTCTGCCCGGCTATATTCAGCCCCGAGAACAACCCTGTCGTCATGGTCACCGGTGCGCTCTGGGCCGGGTTCCAACAGTCTCAACCTTCCTTCTCCCCCTTCCTTTACATGAAATGTTTTACCGACACTGTAAAGCAAACGTCTGTAAGATGAAGTATCTGTGGTCATATGAAGCTAAATTGTTAGAGCATGGTGCTGCTGATGACGTTAACAGAAACGTAGTCCAACATTTCTTTTTAAAGTGTCAACATTTAATGTTATACACTTTTTTTTCCCTACGCTATTGGATCTCGTCCTTGATCTCATTTGCTATGGATCCGTAACTGAGAACTACTTTGTGTAACCATACTCCAGCCAAACCACCCTCCCCTCTTATCACGCATGGACGCGTGCTAAAACAAAGGTATTTTTAGATAAGTGCCCCACAGCTAAAGTGCCTTTTAGCCCTATCCCTGTTATCCCCTCAGGCTACATACAGCGAGGCTTTGTTGGTGCTTTGTTGGTGCTTGCCCGTTTTTTCTTGCCAAGCTATTCAAAGCCGAACACGGATTTAAATCATTTCGACGTCGCCTCAGGCAGAGGAATTTTGGGAAGAGGCTCGGGCAGTGTGAATCAAAGTGAACGAGTCTGTTCGTCGCTCCGTTGTTGTTGAGAGGTTACAGTGGCTCTCCTCCTGTTCGTCCTGACTGGAGACTGCTCTATTGATTGTCGGAACGGGACAGACCTTCTGCCGTAAATCTCAAGGAGGTTTACTGGTCAATGATCTCTCTCTGAGATAAACAGCTTTATTTATTCCGCTTTTAAAGCAGAACTTAACGTTTATGCCGGAGATCGATTTATTGCTTGTCTCCTTTTTTTGGAAGACTCCTACTGCCGGGAAACACACATGGAAAAACACTGCTCCTTGGTTAAAAATGTCTCAGGAACACGTCTTTCTCTGTGAGGTTGTCCAGATTATCCCGGGACATTCCCAATGAGTGTACCGCCTCTGAGACATTATCCCTCCGTATCATCTCAGAGAGAGAGACACACCGTATCCCTCCATATCATCTCAGAGGACAACGTGATTCATCTCTTCTGTCTGGCACGAGAGGGTCAGCAGGGAGAACAGGAGGGAGGGGGAGAGAGGAACATAATTATCATGAACGAGGGGAGGGGAGGGTGGAGGTGGTAGAAGGGGGAGATGGGAAAGAGAGGGGGGGTGGGTGTCAAGCACTGTTCACCCCCTGTCAGGGTATTGTGATGTCATAGTAACACATGGTGAAGTACTGTTCACCCCCTGTCAGGGTAGTATGATGTCATAGTAACACATGGTGAAGTACTGTTCACCCCCTGTCAGGGTATTGTGATGTCATAGTAACACATGGCGAAGTACTGTTCACTCCCTGTCAGGGTAGTATGATGTCATAGTAACACATGGTGAAGTACTGTTCACCCCCTGTCAGGGTATTGTGATGTCATAGTAACACATGGTGAAGTACTGTTCAACCCCCTGTCAGGGTAGTATGATGTCATAGTGACAGACATGATGAAGTACTGTTCACTCCCTGTCAGGGTAGTATGATGTCATAGTGACAGACATGGTGAAGTACTGTTCACCCCCTGTCAGGGTAGTATGATGTCATAGTGACAGACATGGTGAAGTACTGTTCACTCCCTGTCAGGGTAGTATGATGTCATAGTAACACATGGTGACGTGCTGTTCACTCCCTGTCAGGGTATTATGATGTCATAGTGGGGTCTGACTCAGTCAGGAGGGAGGCGTGGAGTGATTGCAGAAGGAAAGAATGGGGTAAGGGCAAGCCAAAGAACGGAAATAAAAAAAATTTGGAAAAAAAGATGGAAAGAGCTGAAGAAAACCTAAGAGAGATGTAAAGAAGGAGAAGAAAAAGAAAGGAGATAGGAGAGAGAGAAAATAAAAGTGGTGAAGATTAGCAGTAAGAGGTGGGGTAGTGAGAGAAGGAAAGCAGGGGAAAAGGGGAGGAAAGAAGGCCAGAAGAGAGAGAGAGAGAACGAGCAGAAGGGAGAAAATAGTGATGAAAGCAGGAAGTGAGAGCGAGGGATGGAGAGAGCAGAGCAGGGAAGAGAGAGAAAGGGGGGTGAACTGGCTGACCCCTCCATGGAGAAAGCAGGGGATGTGTGTGGGGTTTGTTTCTGTAACACAAGGCCCCCTATTTCAACCCAACCCCCATCTCTGTAGCTGTACTTGATTCTCCTCTCTTTCTCTCACTCTCTCGCTTTCTGTCTCTCTTTCAGCAGAGAGACATAGAGACAGAAAGAACAGAGTAAAAAGAAAAGATATATGAGTTAGGAATTGAACTAAGGTGAATTAGACTGTTTAAAAGCACTTGGGTCCTAGTGTATGTTGAACAGGTTGAACTTTTTGGAGGTTGTCGTTTTTCTTTCTCACCCCTTTTTACTAAGGCCCACCTTTTCCTGTTTTTCCCTCACTTTTCCGTTCCTCCCTTCTTCTTTTAGTGCTGTAGGGAGAACACTGTGATCCTGAGTGAGACAATCCTCTTGCCTGCTCTCTCCTGTGACTCTCTCTCTCACTCTCTCTTACTGTATCTCTCTCTCTCTGTGTCTCTTTCTGACTTTTTTTCTTCTCTCTCTCTCGCTTTTTCATATTTCACAAAGCAGTCTGAGTCCTATCCCAACAGCTGCTCACAATTATCTGCTGACACTGTAATGTTAAATCATTGAAAATAAGGAAATCTACTGAAGTCTTGCCCCGTTCATTGTCCTTTATAGGTGGAAAGGCTTTACTATCTCTCAAGTCATTTATAAACCGTAGAAACATCTCAAAAAGTATACAGAACAATCCACTATTTATAGCAAATGTCTTCAGTCACAACTACAAAGGAGGACGGTTTGGTTTGGAGGAGGGCAGACAACTTTTCCTTGTCCAAATATGGCTGCCTTCACAGAGCATGGCTTCTAAAGCCTACCGTCTCCTCCCCCGTGTGTGCGTGCGTGCGTGCGCAGAGGAAAGGAATGTTTGACAGTCCAGTCCTGTTTTAGTTATGCTTCACAGTTTCTGCCATGCATCCAACACTAACATGCCAACGCTGACACTCTTTGTACACAGCAACAAGGAGTGACACAAAACCTAGGGGAGAGAGGGAGGGAGAGCGAGAGAGAGAGAAATAAAGAGAGCGAGAGAGAAAGAAAGAAATAAAGAGACTGATTAAGAGAGGGAGATACTTAGAAAGACATACATGTGAGTGTGTATTATACAAGTGCGTTACATCTTCATAATTATTTTCTAAACGCAGGTCCGCTATAACGGGTAGCCATGGAAATAATAATTTTTAGGTCTATTATCACTCAAGCTAAGATAGCACCGCCACCTCAGCTAGGTTAACACATAAGCTAAGCAAACACTCAGGCTAAGCTAACACTCAGGCTAAGCTAACACTCAGGCTAAGCTAACACTCAGGCTAAGCTAACACTCAGGCTAAGCTAACACTCAGGCTAAGCTAACACTTAGGCTTGGCTAACAAGGTTTTATTCGGCCCTGCTTTAAAGCTACTCTCTACTTTTTAACAGATCTGGTTTTGTTGTTCCCTTAGAGAACGGAAACACTTTAGTGCAATTTAGATGTTTGGTCAAGTTCCCTTGATAGTTGCTATCGTCCTCCATGTCAACATCTCCGTCTTTGGGCTGTCCTTCTAATGGACTGTTTAAGTCCCTATGTTAAATCCTATAGTATGTCCTACATAACCTTGTATCTTCTCATAACATTGTAGTTATCAACATGAACACTACTTGCTACTTAAACTATGTGTCAAGCGCAATACAATTATTTTTATTATTAGCATACATCATTTGGTCAACCAACACGGATACATAATTATAGTACCATAATACAAGTAAACAGTGTAATGTAGTGTTTAGCTCTAGCGTTAGCATTCCGCTGGCCATCTGCTAAGTCTCACACAAGATTAACTAAATCTACTGTATTTCTTAACTTGACACCTCACTGGCAAGTCTACAGGCATAGTTTGGACCATGAAACAACTGTGGAGCTCAGAGCAGGAGTCCTATGGTCAACCTCAGAGAGCTGGCATTGCTGTAAAAGCACAAAAACATCTGAGAGAACAACTAGATCTCATTTTTTTCATAGAAACTGAGAGAAAGAGAATATGTTGAATATTGTTGATTTTGTACAGAAATGTTATTGAAACTCAAACCAGCCTGTCAGTTTGAGCTGCTGTAGGGATTTGGGTTGTTTATATTACCATCTACAAATCACAATAGCAACGAACAAACCAAATAAAGGAGTGTTTGTAAGTTGCAAGTAAAGGAGTGTTGGGTCATTTGTTTGGGTTAGACTCTTCCAGAGTTTTTTCAGACGGAGGATTTGTAACCTCACACACGTTCGTACAACGGCACACTTACTTTAGAATTGCGTTGTTTTTTTTCAGAAGATTGGGGCAACGGAGAACACTTTTTTTAAACAGGTTTGAATTACATGAAAAACAATATTTGGCCCAGAATCTTTGTAGAGATTGTCTAGACATGTCTCTGCTAGACATGTCTCTTTCTGTCAGGATACCCAACGCATTTTTTACACCTTTTTCTGACATGTCTGTGAAAATAATTTTAATTTGCATCCATTTAGATTAACTGTAGAGATGGTTAACTCATGTGTAAAGCTTCTAAACAAGGTGTGCGTCCGTCCGTCCGTCCGTCCGTCCATGTGTGTGTGTGTGTGTGTGTGCCCGCCCATACCGGAGAAGCCATCTGATCTAATCTTGTAGAGTCACAGACAAGCTGTCTGCCCTGCTGTGTGTATATAGACGGGTAGACACGCACACATGCATGCATGCAACCCCCCCCCCCCCCCCATCACACACACATGCAAGCAGGCAGGCAAACAGGAACACACACGCACACAGGAATGCTTTGCTAATCACCATGCAAAGTGAGCAGGGTCAGCATCCTGTCCCACAGTGCTAGAGGCTATGAGCACTCTGAACAGGGCTTATGTACTGGGGCTATGGGCACTCTGAACAGGGCATAGGTACTGGGAGTATGCTATGTGCACTCTGAAAAGGGCAAAGGTACTGGGGCTATGGGCACTCTGAACAGCGCATAGGCACTGGGGCTATGAGCACTCTGAACAGGGCATAGGTACTGGGGCTATGGGCACTCTGAACAGGGCATAGGTACTGGGGCTATGGGCACTCTGAACAGGGCATACAGTAGGTACTGGGGATATGGGCACCCTGAACAGGGCATAGGTACTGGGGGTATGAGCACTCTAAAACTCTAGTCTGAACAGGAAGCTGATTCTCATGAGATGAACAGAGTCCAGCTTACAGAGGGACCATTGGAGAGGAAAGTTACCTTTGTGATCGAAGAGTCTTGATACAGTTTTAGTTAGTTGAGACTTATTATGCAACAGAATAAATAGTTTATAAATAGGTAGGATACAGGTCATAAAACCTCATATAAAGTATCATAAATCACACTGTATAAGCTTCAATTTACTTGTATGTAAATCATGGTGTATGTGTTAAACTGTTTATAAAGAACGTTTAAAGCTCATCTTATAAGTATTAATTTTCCAAAAGGTGAACGTTGGACTATTGTGATGAATCCCAAGTTAATGGCATAGCACCTAGCCGTGTACTGTCATTTTTGCACTCCAGAAAATACCAGTACATTTTGGTTTATAATTATTGGAAAAGTCCATGCCATTTTTACCTGAAATCATTAATTTTCAATGTAGTCAACTTCCTCATCATGTTATTTGTGAAGGTTGTGGCTTAGGGGCGTTTAGGTTTAGTCCGGAGGGGAGTGAGATTAGTCTGTGTGTTTTTCCAAGTCTGTGTCGTAGGTAGAGGCTGTTTGGTCTGTGAGAACCAGGAATGTAAATTGAGACACAAACGAGAGGGAAATTGATGGGAAGCCATGTTATGAAATTAGCCCGGAGTGAGTTCTACCCTGTGACTGTCTTAGAATAGCACAAAGTCCCTAGCTTGGCTAGCTAACTGTCCGATAGATGACTGTCTGTCTGCTTACTGACGGCTAAATTTCTCACTGCTAGCTGACTGGCTGATAGTTGACCTGACGGCTTGCTAATTTGGATGCTAGCTACCCGACTGCTAGTTTATTACCTCCAAATATTATCCCGCTTTTTACTGAGCTTCACGTAATCGTAAGAACCACCAGCTCCGCTTCATCTGACGAGTTTGTAGCAGGAAATTATAAATTGGTTCATTCATTGGTCAAATTATAAATTCGGCCATTCATTGGTCAATGTTCTTTTAACTGCTGGTGCTTAGATTGTACACAAAATACTCTGAGTTTATTTGAAAATGGCTTTAATCCCCAGAAATTATAAATGTAGGCCATTCAATGTGAGTGGATATCTAATCATCAATGCACAAGCTACAACTATCAAGGAGATATGTGTGATATTATCATCTGTTGTATCATTTATGTTACAGCTTCTCTCTCCTGTTAGAAATGAGCTATTCAGATCTGTATCATCCTTATTAATGTTTGTTCTGTTTTTCTTCTATTTGTAGATGGACCTAAAGCTGCTTTTGCTGTCAGCGCTGATAGGAGGGCTCTGTCTCAGTGAGGCACAGCAAGGTGAGACCGTGGCCTGTGTCGTGTTTCATTATTAGTCACATCGCTCTGCTGCCTAGACATTGCAAACAATGGCTCCCTTAGAGAACCAACCAATCACTTTGAATTACAGTCACACGTCAGCTCATCTCTACCCTACCCATCATAACATGATTATACCGATGTAGCCTTCGCATCGTGAACGTTCAATTTAGAACAATGGCTAACTTACTTTGCTGGCCACGCCGTCTCTGGAAAAACGAGCGTGTCTATGGAAACATAATGATGTCGTTAAAAGCCTGAATAGAGCTGCTCCAATTTCATCTATTCTGTTTTTAACGTGATGCGGTTGTTAGCCAAGTGCAGATACCATGCACTTGGAACTTAGTGATGTCAACTGCTAGAAGCGACTCCACCAAATGGAGTAATTGGAAACTCCTCATAATGGAATTTATCTTTGTAGGAGTTTCAACATTATAATCTACTTTTGCCCTTCTTTCCTCCTCCTTGTTTACCTTCTTTTTTCTTCTTTTATTTTGTCCTTCCTTTCAGTGGGGAACGAGTGTATCAAGGCCAGTGCTAAATCCTGTGGAGAGTGTATCCAGGCTGGGGCCAACTGTGGGTGGTGCACAGACCCGGTACGTGAAGGGGGGGAGAGAGGGAGAGGGAGAGGGAGTGGGAGTGGGAGTGGGAGATAGGGAGAGGAGGAGGAGGGGGGGAGTGAAGCGAGGGAGAGGGAAGAGGGAGAGATTAAAAATAGATAAAGTTTTATTTTGTGACCAAAACATTTTTAAATGTTTGTTGTCATCACATAGCGGGAGATTGTCCTAACTTTTCTTTTAAAATTATTTATTTGGTCAGATCTTGTTTGTACAAAACCAGTCTAGTTTCAACGGCCGTTTCCTTATTTGACGTTAGACCACTTCCCCTTTCTCGTGTAGGACTTCCTGAAGCAGGGTGAGGCCACGTCAACGCGCTGTGACGAGCTGCAGTCGCTGATGAAGAGGGGCTGTGTGGGCACGTTGATCGAGAACCCCCGCGGGAGCCAGACCGTTCTGAAGAACAAGACGGTGACCAACCGCAAAGGGGCGGAGAAACTCAAACCGGAGGAAATCACTCAGATCCAGCCTCAGAAAATCAGCCTCAGCCTTCGTTCCGGTGAGACACGGCATTGTTGAATTTAAAATAAAAAAAAATTGTATTTATATTTTTTATTTATTATTTATTTATACACGGCTAACCAGATTGAGACTCTCTCTTTTCCTGAAGTGCTGTGTTTTAAAAAGGCAAGACATGACAGAATTATTATAAAAATTAAAACACAAATTAATAAAAATTCTAATAAATTTTTTTTGTGAACTTTTTATGTTTTACAGTATTTGCCTTTGCAACAGATATAATTCACAATTTTACCTCAACTTTTCGTTCGAGTGTGACCTTAACCTTAGTTATATCCTGCAGGCGAGGCCCAGGCCTTTGACCTGAAGTTCAAGCGGGCAGAGGATTACCCCATTGACCTGTACTACCTCATGGACCTCTCATACTCCATGAACGACGATCTGGAAAATGTCAAGAACCTGGGCACTAGCCTCATGTATGAGATGTCCAAGATCACCTCCGACTTCAGGATAGGTGAGGCGGCGCGACAACAAAAAAAAACATGGAAACTGAAATGAACAAGGGATTTTTTGGGGGAGGAAAGCTGGCGTGTTTAAGCTATACCAAGATTCCTAGATGTGTGTTTAATGTAATTTATTGACCTGATCCCTTATAATGACTTCAAATAGATAGCGAAAAAAATCTGTTTATTGTATACAAATATGTAACTTACGTTTTTTTCCTCTGTTGTGTGTAATTACACTAAAACCAGGTAATTCAAGCAGACCGAATAAGTAGATTTTCACATTGGTTTTTTATCGTAACTCAATACCATCTCTGTGTGTCGATGTGTCTGTCCCCTCTGTCAGGTTTTGGCTCTTTTGTTGAGAAGACGGTGATGCCTTACATCAGCACCACTCCAGCCAAGCTCCTCAACCCCTGCACGGGGGAACAGAACTGCACCAGTCCTTTCAGCTACAAGAACGTCCTGAAGTTGACTAACGAGGGCAAGAAGTTTAACACTTTGGTGGGCAAGCAGCAGATCTCTGGAAACCTCGACTCCCCTGAGGGGGGATTTGACGCCATCATGCAAGTTGCCGTATGCGGCGTAAGTACTAGATTTTGTTTCTCCAGTACCACACTATGTAGTATATTTACTATACTAATATTCCAAATGGGATTTAATATGGATGGCAAATATAGCCCTATATAAGCCCACCCCCAAAAATATATTTGCAATATTAATTGTTCTCTGTCCAAAAAATGAGAGAGAGGGGGGGGGGGGGGGGTGTTAATATGGCGTCTTCCTGACTCGTCTTTAAAATGGCTGCTCCCTGACTCATCTTGAAATGGTGTCTTCCTGAACCGTCTTAAAATGGCTGCTCCCTCCCTGACTCGTCTCCCAGGACCACATTGGCTGGAGGAACGTCACTCGTTTGTTGGTGTTCTCCACCGACGCTGGGTTCCACTTCGCTGGCGACGGGAAGCTGGGAGGCATCGTCCTGCCTAACGACGGGAAGTGCCACCTCGAGAACAACATGTACACCATGAGCCATTACTACGTAAGTAGAGTTCTGCTGCTGGTAGCGGTGGTGCTGCTGCTGCTGCTGGTAGTACTGGTTGTGATGGTGGTCGTGCTACTGGTTGTGATGGTGGTGGTGATGGTGGTTGTGCTACTGGTCGTGATGGTGGTCATGCTACTGGTTGTGTTGGTGGTTGTGGTACTGGTGGTGATGGTGGTCATGCTACTGGTTGTGATGGTGGTCGTGCTACTGGTGGTGATGGTGGTCGTGCTACTGGTTGTGATGGTGGTGGTGATGCTGGTCGTGCTACTGGTTGTGATGCTGGTCGTGCTACTGGTTGTGTTGGTGGTTGTGCTACTGGTTGTGATGGTGGTTGTGCTACTGGTCGTGATGCTGGTCGTGCTACTGGTGGTGATGCTGGTCGTGCTACTGGTTGTGATGCTGGTCGTGCTACTGGTTGTGATGCTGGTCGTGCTACTGGTTGTGATGCTGGTCGTGCTACTGGTTGTGATGCTGGTCGTGCTACTGGTTGTGAGGCTGGTCGTGCTACTGGTTGTGTTGGTGGTTGTGCTACTGGTTGTGATGGTGGTCGTGCTACTGGTTGTGTTGGTGGTCGTGCTACTGGTTGTGATGCTGGTCGTGCTACTGGTTGTGATGGTGGTCGTGCTACTGGTGGTGGTGGTGCTAATTCTAATCCTTTTTCTTTGTTGTGGAGTCTTCTTTTACTGTAAATATTGAATATTACTTATTTTACTACCTCTTCCTCCTCCTCCTCCTCCTCCAGGACTACCCCTCCATCGCTCACCTGGTTCAGAAGCTGAGTGACAACAACATCCAAACCATCTTTGCTGTCACTGAGGAATTCCAGCCTGTTTACAAGGTCAGCTTCCCTCTCTCAGGAGAATTTTGAACGCTGGGTCTAACCTAAGGGTACAACCACTGTAGCTAGCTTCCTTCTCTGGAGCATTTTGAACGTTGGGTCTAACCTAAGGGTACAACCTCTGTAGCTAGCTTCCTTCTCTGGAGCATTTTGAACGCTCAATCTAACCTAACCACTGTAGCTAGCTTGAGGGGGGTGGAGGAATAGGCCAAGTGACAAGTGGAGCAGAAAGCACTACTTTATTATTCTACTGTTCCAAAAACACCCCAGTAGATTAGACATTAGGTGGAAAACATTATGAATTTTTATTAACTCAATGGATTAACAGCGTATGCCAATTTGTGCTAACCGAAGGGTACAACCGCTGTAGCTAGCTTGAGAAATAACTGAATAATTTATTTTTAACTCAATAGATTAACAGCGTATGCCAATTCGAGCTAACCAAAGGGTACAACCGCTGTAGCTAGCTTGAGAAATAACTGAATAATGAATTTTTAACTCAATAGATTAACAGTGTATGTCAATTCGTGGCTGTCAAAATGTTATGAGTTGACGAAGCGGTAAAAAATATAAACAGTTTTAGGCAAGTGTGAAGTCTTTAAAGTTGGAAGAAAAAAACAACATAATATAAATGTTAATTGTTTTATTTTTTTTATCAATTCATAAAGTACAAAGTGAGGGAGAAGCAAATCTGTATCAAATCAACGTTTGGTGTGACCACCCTTCTGCTTCAAAACAGCATCCCCTGCCTAAACGTTCTATACACAGTACTGTATATCTCATGGGTTAAATATGGAACTTGACAGCTATGCAATATCTCTCACTAAATCTCTGTCTTCGCTTAGCGGAGCACGCACACGTGTGTGTGACTTTGTGTTGTTCATGCAAGCCTAGCCCTGTAAAGAACACGTTACCACTTGGCAGCTGTTCTTGCGTGATCTCCTACAGGTTACCACTGGTCACAGTACTGAAATTTGGTGCCCGTTAGTTTCTTTTCTCAATCACTTCTGCTCCAAAAATCTCGTTCTAAAGCCGGCTGTTTGAGGAAGCTCTTGTTTGACCATGTCGTCCAATGACGACCGCGTTCAGCCTAAACTAACAAGCTCATTATGTTGATGGCCATTCTAAAAGTTGAACATGAAAACATATTCATACAACCTTTTAAAAAAATAAATAATAATGTTTGGACATCAGTGGCGGAGCCAGAATTTTTTCACTAGGGTGTCCAAGGGGTGGCCAGACATATTTCAAGACCTCAAGGTCCATTGGTTGGAGATTCCATATATGCATTATTCCAGTAGTAAGAAAACAATTGTAAACCTTTGTGTAGTACAGCTGAATTTAAAACAGGTGAAACGGACTGTGGTAGGAAGTTTTTTTTGTATTAAGAAAGAAATACGGATTTTTTTTCAGAAATGGTTCAGGAAGTGGCTCGATTAAAATCACTTTTCGGCTTAATGAACATTTTGTTGAATGATGATGATTGTGTGACATGTTTCATCTGTCCCCATAGAAACAAAAATGAATACGTATTTAATGTAATATGGTGATCAATATATATTTTGTTTAATACGTGTTTTCAGGAGCTGAAGAATCTGATTCCTAAATCAGCTGTAGGCACTCTCTCTGCAAACTCAAGCAATGTGATCAACCTGATTATTGATGCCTATAACGTAAGTATTGATTCACAACACACTCAGTTTCAGCTTTTGGTACGGTCTATCACTGACTAAATAAGAAGCAAAGAATTGCTAATCTAAAGATTAAATTTTTTTCATAAAACATTTATTTTTCAATAAGATGAATCCAGCCTTTGCTTGAATTAAAATTTGCCTAACCCATATTACTGCATGAGTGTGCAAAACCAGCTATAGCTTTCCATTGAGCCCAGTAATGAGTTCCGTGTGGCTGTGTTCTCTCTGTGCTGGTCACAGTCTCTGTCTTCGGAGGTGATCCTGGAGAACAGTAAGCTCCCAGAGGGTGTGACCATCGCCTACACGTCACACTGTAAGAACGGCCTGGTCAGCGAGGGAGAGAACGGCAAGAAGTGTTCCAACATCTCCATCGGCGACGAGGTACTTAGCACTTTTGATGGGTGGATGGCTGTCAGAATAGAAAACTGTGGAAACCACATATAACAGTATTTTGTAAGGACTTTTAAATGTTTAACTTTTGATAGTTATTATGACTACCTACTCCTAAAACACTAATGTGTAAAATCACCTTATGAAATCTAGCTGTTTTTAAGCAAATACGATTCAACAAGCTGAAGCCGGACGCCAGCAGTCAACAGACTTTGTTCAGTGTGCACCATTTTGTAGGACATTCTGAAACCAACTGTCACCTTTAGAATGTTGCCTGGGCTGAAGCTTAGAACATTCCGTATTACTGAACTCCATCTTGTCTCTCCAGGTGTCTTTCTCCATCAGCGTAACAGCTAAAGGCTGTCCGTCCGGGGGAAAGCCCGAGACCATCAAGATCAAGCCTCTGGGCTTTACCGAAGAGGTGGAGATCCAGCTCAACTTCATCTGCGAGTGTGAATGTCACAAAGAGGGTCAGAAGAACAGCCCGCTCTGCCACAGTGGAAATGGCACCTTTGAGTGCGGAGCCTGCAAGTAGGTCACTCTCTGGAGCAGTCACTCCACTCCTCCTGTGATATGGTATACGATGTTTCAATATGGCATACAAGAAAAATACCTGAATTTTACTTTTATGCAATATACTACTTTTTTCTCCCTCATGTTCACCCTTCTTACTCCCTCTGTCTCTCCTCATCCCTCCCACCCTCTCCCTCCTCTCCCTCTTTGTCTCCCCTCTCCCTCCCCTCCCTCTTTGTCTCCCCTCTCCCCCGGTCTCCGCTCTCCCTCCCCTCCCTCTGTCTCTCCTCATCCCCTCCCTCTGCGTCTCCCCACTCCCTTCCTTTCTCTTGTCTCCCCCCTCCCTCTTGTCTCCCTCCCCTCCCTCTTTTCTCCCCCCT
>JAPMUY010007654.1:17500-52500 GCA_026901105.3 Galaxias olidus | reverse complement strand
GACGGGGTGGGGGAGACTGGGGACTGAGGCGACGGGGTGGGGGAGACTGGGGACTGAGGCGGTAGGCGAGGGGAGACAGGGGATTGAGGCGACGGGGTGGGGGAGACTGGGGACTAAGGCGACGGGGTGGGGGAGACTGGGGACTGAGGCGACGAACTAGGGGAAACCGGGGACTGAGGCTATCTATCATTTTAACTTCAACTGCATTCTAGTTCTTTGACTACATCATAAGACATTTAACTTTTATTGGCCATATATATGTATTTGGTACATATATGACTGTAGTTGAGCAATTTGTAGGACATAATAAAGTAAATATTCACTACATACCAAAAATATCTTTGATTAAAGGTGTTGACTTCCTAAATTTAACATCATGTGACCCACTCTTTGCTTTTAAATACTATTTGACTGAATGCTAAATGTTGTGATTTCCTATGTTCCCCAGACTGCCCGGCTGGTCCTGACATCATCCCCATTGTGGCAGGCGTGGTGGCGGGCATCGTTCTTATTGGCCTAGCCCTCCTCCTCATCTGGAAGCTCCTCATGATTATTCACGACAGACGCGAGTTCGCCAAGTTTGAGAAGGAGAAGATGAACGCCAAATGGGACACGGTGAGTTATGATATGGTGGTCTACTGGCCAAGCCAAAGACGATGACCAAGTTTCCACTTTTTTGGCAATACATGCATATATAAAACAGATTCTAGACATTTTTATAGGTATGTGAACTGAACTATAGTTACGGTCTAGTACAGTCAAATGAACCAATCAAGATCTTTTTTTATACGGTCTTTTATATTTTTTTCCATTTAAAACTGCCCCTCCTTTTAAAGTATATAAGAAAGATGCTCGTTCTTCCGTTTGAGGCCTGTCACTGATGTCATGGATACGCCCACTTTCACATCGTCCGCCATGTTGGGGGTCAAAAATACCGGTTGCTATGTAAACAATGGGAAGTTTTTTTGTAAACTCAAGATTCAGTATACATTTGTCTCAACAGGTCTGTTTTTGATATACTCAGAATGATTCACTCTGATTTCGACAGTCCCTCGCTGCAAGTTTGTTTTTATGTGTCATTTAGTAGTCATATACTTAACTACTGGAAAGGTAGTGACTATCCCTGTCTGGCTGCCCCTTTTAGGGAATGTTATGCACTAGCCATTCCTCTGTCTTCCTGGGAGTGGCTAAAGACCCTCCCCTTCCTGCTTCCTCCACTCTCTTATCTGACTGGCCGGCCAAGAGACACAGAACAGGCCTCTATTGGTCAACTTAGCCAGTCCCCAGTGTGTCTCTGCCATCTAGTAGTGAGAATCCACAACTGCAAGCACATGTTGGATTCACCATAGATTTGTCTGGGGGTTGTGCTTGCTGTGTCATGTTTTCTAAAAGCAGTCATAGCTAAATTATATTTAGTGTTTTTTACAGAAACAGGAAATTACAGAAATTTTCCTTAAATACAAATCAGAGATATTTGAAGAACTTGAGTTTGAAGCTGAAATACCTTGCAGTGGTACATACAAGTTTAAAAGTTAGTTAGTAGCGCAGCACTCGGTTTTGTAGTTGTGATGTTGTTTAATTATATATTACATTGCATATTAGTAGTTTATTTAGTCATCAGTATTACCATTATTATCGGTTGCATAAAGTTTGATCAATTTCACTTGGGATCAATCAGGTTCTACATATCTTTTGGAGATACTTTCAGCACATTTACAAATTAGTAGGTTATCCTTACTTAAATATGGATTTCAAGTTATTCACGGTTTTGTGGAACCCAACCCTAATTGCTTCCAGGCTGTGTCTTCTGTGAGAATCTATTTGATGGACCTTTAGCATATAGCTAGCCTTCCGTGTCATTACACGTTTAGTGAGGTTATGGTTGATGTTTTGGGTGTAAACAAGATTTAAAATGAGTCTTCTTTATCTACCAGGCCTGACAGTACACTGGTATGTAGGATTGTCTGTAGTTATTTAGGTGCTGTTCTTTTATTTTTTATTCTTTGCATATACTGTCATGCTTTCTCTCATATTTGTCTTGAAACGTCCAGCTGAATTTCATTCATTCTTTGTTCTTTTCTTGACATCTCTTTTGTCTATTGCTGTTCTGTTCTGTTCTTAAACATTCACCCCTCATTCTCTTTCTGTCTGTAGCAAGAGAACCCCATATACAAGAGTCCTATTAATAAGTTCCAGAACCCACACTATGGACGCAAATCTGCTGCTCTCTAAATTGGTATTGCTTTCCTCGCCATCTCTCGTTTTCCCAGCATGCACTTTGTGTCCGTTTGTATCGTTTGTGTTTCCTGTGTGTGATTCACGTAGTTTCCTGTCTTTCACATTCCTTTCCACACTCCTTCAAAAAAAAATTTATTTTTTATTTTTAAGGCACTGGGATTTACAAATAAAATAAAAACTAGAGGCAGACGTTTGTGCAGCAGCCTGTCCTTAATGACTGAACCCTATGAAATACATTTTATAGGTCGTCTACAATGGCTTACAGTATGTTACCCAAAGGAAAGGTTAGGGTCAGTTAGAGAAAGTGTTCCAAAGGTTCCAAACCAAGAAAACTATAGTTTTTATAATTTAGTTGCATGAGTTAGCCATGATTAAAAAAAGTTGAAGCTAAACCTATTAAATCTCCACAAGCATCGACTACAGGTTATGAAAACCTGCTAAACATTCTATTTTCACAGAATATTTCAGAGTAGAAACACTGATTTTCTTAACACCGTGGATAATAATAGATGTTATGATTCAATCATCAGGTACTTGTGATTATCTTAACAATCTGGTCAGAAATACCACATGTTTGCTCCTAGCTTTAGAAGACAGATTGTCAGCACAGCCACACGAGAGATTCTTGTAAAGTTACTACCTCGCTAGCTTCCATCTGTGGGCTATTATGAGACTTGTCTATTTGCGATTTAATGGGTGGGGTTCACTTTTATAGTGTTTGCCAATTATGGAGTGAAAATGTGTGTGGGGTGTTGTATGGCGTTTGCTTTGAGAGCCAACTGGCATGTTGTGAGGTGGTGTGAAGATATTCTCTTAACAGGAGTTGAGATGTTGCCATAACAATGTCTCACTTTTAATTTTCCACATCGTCCACAATCGTAACAGTCAAAGACAGAGTCTTTTCACCTCTGTGGGAATATCACCAGGTTATTCATGCTCCCTCTATGAGCTTGACTTCCTGCTCAAGGCCACAGTGCAACAGCACTATTCTAACTTCATCTGCTCGCTGTAGCTCAATCCTCTCGTTTGTCTTTGCAGGGGGAAAATCCCATCTACAAAAGCGCTGTCACAACCGTCGTGAACCCGAAATACGAAGGCAAATGATTACCTTTTTTTTGTGTTTATTTTCAAGAACACTGTTTGCAAATATTTGAGAGAGAGAAAAACAAACTGTTTTTTTTTTTTTTTTTTGGGGGGGGGGGGGGGGTTGTTTATGTTGTGTCCCTTGCCATTTCTTCGTATTGCTTCAGTATTACAGCCTTAAATTTGAGATTTTTACTAACATTTTAAGTTCTATGCATTGTCTTTTAAAATGTAAATTATGTGTACATAATTTGAGCGGCATATTCACACACGAAAAAAAAATTAAAAAAGGTTTTTTGTTATTTTTTTCTGCCACGGGACTGGTAAATGTTAATGGCTGGTGCTTGTTGTGCTTCTGACAACGAACTTGTTTATTTTTGACACTCACACAAACACTGATACTTATGCATGTGCGCGTACACACTTTTTGCGACTGTTAGTCTCAACCAAGCCCCATTAGTTAAATTATATCATTTTTTTATTGCGCTCTCTATTGTGCCATTATTGTACAATATATTTGTTTAGTGCATATGTGAATGAAAATATCATATTGAACATTTAACCCAGGTCAAACTAATAGATTTGGGGTAGTGATAAATGGCAGACCTGTGTCCAATTATTATTTGAAAAACATACAATCAAGACTTCTCAGTTGGATTGGTCATGCCTGATGCCATGGAATCTATTGGAGCCAAAAGGTCCACACCCATTGATTGTGGCAGACCTAAGCAAACGCTCAATGTATTTTAAATACTGCTTGACAAGGGTCTGGTAGATGACAGGAAGTGGATGTAGAATTCCAGCGCGCTCAGCAGAACAGAGGTGTTGAGAGTAGTCTAAAAAAAAAAAAGACACTTCCATACAGGATTGACACAAGTATGTTGGTTAATTGTCGAGGAGCTGTCTGTTTTAGTACCCTGCTAAGAACAAACACTCCTGTTCTGAAAGTTCAGGAATGGATTCATGAAATTTGTCTGGGACCGAAGTATGGAAGTCTTTTTGTAAGACTTTCTGGGTAGTATATGATGAAGTTTATATATTAGACTGCAATCGAACAAGTGCAAGTTACCATTAGGCATTAAGAGCATTCATTGTTGAAAACGTAATTGCACTACAAGTACTACAGATAAAGAAGGTTGAAGAAATGTTGAGAAAGTACGACAATAGCAGAAGCGTATTTTTTTTTTCTTTTCACATCAAGCATTCTCCAATAGCTTTGCGATAAATAATTTCAAAGGGATGGAATACCACTTGTAATGTTGGAATATGTGTCGACGTTGAACAATCTTTGGACACGCATTGTTATAATACTGTCAGCTATTATTAATTACTTTTTGTTTTATGTTTGAAATGTTTTTAATACTACTCAGGCCATTTTCTGTTTTCATATCATGCCAAATATCACCTTGTTTGCAAAAACTTGTCTTTTTACCCTAGGTTGCATGTTGTCATTGATTGAATTATGTAAGTCCATTAAATATGGCAGATTAGTTTTACTGATATTCCTTTAGTAAGGCTGTGGAATGCAGTTTGTTTGTATAAACAGTTTTTGGCTAACAGCGCCTTTTGAAAATATAAAAACTACAGTACCACAAATCTTGTTTTTAAAGTGCCTTTTATTTCAATATCTTGTTTCCCTTCACATTGCTGTTTCTGGATTTATTTATTAAATAAAGCTCCTAAAAACATTTTAGTGTGCCTATTATTTTTTTGTCTCTTGCTTGTCTTGTTTTATTAATTCTTATGTCTCTTGGCTCGGTCTGTAATAATTTAAACATAAATTGTCTTGAGCAAACCCAGATAACACTTTTGTTTTTTCAACAGTAAATAAAAATTTAAAACAATGTCACCCCAAAAAATAAATTAAGATCTAAACCTTGTTTTTCCCCAAACTGGTTCTAAAACTGTTAATCTAAAACAACCAAACCATTACAACTCAGTCTAAATGAAAATCACATGCGTGTACATAATTTCATAACTTAAATTCAAAATAAACTCCCTATTTTACTACATAAACCTGAAATATATCAGCACCTCAAAACAAAAGTAGGTATTGTAAGCCTAATCGCAAATTATGTCAACAGACAGTTTTCATTGTAAAAACAAAGCAGCCTAAAGTAACACTCTGCATTATTTTCTATGATCAGTACATTGGTGAAATAATCAAGGTTAGGTTAGTCGATGAGATGATGCACAGATTTACACAGAAAATGTATTCAGACAAGAGCACCAACAACATGCCAATAGCTTGATATTACCATCAGGTCAAAGTTAGTCTGACTGTAAGAATGTAGTCGTCACTTTCCACAGTTCCAGCTGCTCCACACGTTCGTACCGCAGATACTGAGGAAAAGACAAAATGACCTTTTCTAACTTGAAGCTGCAGCGTCCGTCAGTCATGTCCTTCAACTCAGACAGACAGTGGCGGAAGTGGTTGTAGGCTTCACACGTCACGTCCATACACCTCAGACTGAAGTTCAACCTTTTCTCTATGGAAAAATAGATAGTGCACGGTTGGCAAAAGTTGCTACACAGCCTGTACAGAGTCCGGAAAAGCCCGTCTGTCAGGTCATCATCATAACAAACGTCCGCCGCTAGGACGATGGTAGTGTTGTCATGTAAATCAGCCACTTCACCCTCCGTCCATCCAAACATTGCACCCGCATCTGTACACAAGTCGTGTCTCAGCCAGTCTAACTCCCGGACTCTTACTTTGCAACCCGTTGATTCCATTAAATGTCCATTTGAAGTCACATTATTTTGGCACATAGTAAGTAGATCTTCCCCGATATCTGTGCAGTAAACAGTTTTGGCCGCGGTTGCCATGACAACGCTGGTGAGACCTGTCCCCGCCCCAAGTTCCAGGACAGTGGCTTCCGCGAAAGCCTTGGGCTCAGAGAGTATGAAGTCTGCTAATAAAAATGCACCCCTCCACACTTGCTTTCCAACGTCCTCCAGTGGAGTGGCCATAGTGTGCTCAATCCTAATGATGTCCCTGGGGAAACGATCTTCCTCAACTTCTTTTTTATCCTCATCATCATACTCTACTTTGGCCTGGCTGAGGAGGATGGGATGCACCTTTTCCCTTTCACTTTTCTGGAGGATCTTTCTAGGTTTTCGGATCACTTCGAGGTCCCCGTCCTTGTCTAGGTTTGATTCAGAGGATCCTTCTGCCCGTTCATCTGTTCCTTTGTCACTTGCCTTCTGATCACTCTCTTTGACCTCTATCTGGGTGTCACAGTCTAACTTGTCCCCAGAAACACACTCACTGTTATTCTGCTCATCGTCATCCCACAGAATCTTGAACTTTGAAATAAAGACGGGCTGTCCTACATTGTTGAGCCGGGCCATAAGATGGCGTGCGTTGGGTAGCCGCATGTGCACATCGGACAGCACGGTGTCATAATGAAACGTAACCTGCTCCATCATGTCTATTCCAGCATGGCCTCTACAACTGCGACACATGCACTGCTTCTTGAAACTAGGTCGTCATTCCTCAGCTATTTTAAGAAAGCTCAGACAGTGCAATTGCAATACCGGTTTTTTTTCCACTTGACTTAACTCGCCCCGCTCCAGCTTCAGACGTGAGGCTTCTTTTCTATTTCACACCGTTCAGGGAAACTTGCAAGTTACTTTGGCAGAATCATAATCGCAGTTAATAGCTGTTAGTGGACCGCCAGAGAGAACTACCTTTTCGCCTCCCTCAAAGTGACGTCACGACCACGGGTTCTAAATGCGGCGGAAGTGCAAAAACGTACTGCCGGATGTACGCAAAGTATAGACGAGTAAGAAGCTGTCAAAATATCTCTGAGTTAGCTGTCAACAGTAAGCGGTTGCCAGACTGAAAAACAAGAGACCGTTTTCGATAGTTCCTTTTTCATTGCAAACTACAAGAGATGGATGACGACGTATTAACGACACTGAAGATATTGATAATTGGTGAAAGTGGCGTTGGAAAGTCCAGGTATTTTATCGTTATTGTTAGTTGGTTAGCTAGGCTTAGCTAACGTTATCGTGCCCTGCTCAAGAAGTTGATGTCGTGGCTGGGTTTTTCAACTGGCAGTCGCAAACTAAGTCACGCCAACGTTTTGCTGTAGAACAGCTATAGAAGTACATATGTGCTCAAAATTGACAAGTTATTTTTCGCTTTGGTTCAATTAGCCTGTCTTAACAACAGTATGCCGTCGCAAAGCTTTTAATAACTAGATAACTTCATTCGCTAGTTTATCTTACTCGTAATACTAGCATGTGGTGGCTTCATCGTAGTAGATAAAGTTGAGGTGTTGCAATGCAATGGCTTGACTTGCTATGTTCTGATTCTACTTCTAGCAATTCCAACTGGTGACTCGACAAATTGCTAAATCAAGTAGCTGGATGCAGGCTCACTGCCACTGGCTTGTTTGTTGCCTGATTGTTAATATGCTAACAGCTGCTGTCTGTAATGTGCTGAAAAGCCTAGGTTAGATAAATGACCTTATTCTGGCGGTATGGTGTTGAAATGGTTACCCTGGTTTTAATAACGTTGGCTAGTCAATCCTTCAATCATACGCGATAGTCTAGCATGTATCATTGTGTCTGTGCGTTTATAAATGCTAGTGAGATCGATTCGGCTTCGTCTCGAAGTAGCAGAGCAGAAATAATAATTTTAAAAAGTGACATCAGAAGGGTCTTTTAGGTAGCTGTATTGTGTGTCAGTCTAGTTTTACTGGTATGTGTTTAGTGCAAAGCTTCAAACTTAACTTTCGCATTATTTGTAAAAAATAAATTCGTTTGCCATGGACACACTATAGAAGAGTGAAAGAATGTTAGGTTTTCTAACCACGGAGCCATCCACACTGGCTGTAAAAGTTAAGTTAAAGCGCTTTTACAGGATCTATTAACCTTAGGGGTTGTCACACTTGAATGAGAATAGGCCTAGTCCATCTTATTAAGAAAGCATGTTGTCTCAAGGTGCATTGTCATTCAATCCAGCGTGGTATGTATGACCAAATCATCTATAGTACTTGCCAATTTGTGTGGACTTTGGATTTCAGAAAGCAGTAGATTTGTGACGTTTAATCCTCTACATGATGAAAGGATTGAAGTCTAGTATACGTGCATGAAGTCAGTTGGTTGATTTGAGGAAAGGGATTGGTCAGTGCCGTTGTGTGATTAAGGTCTCTGCTCCCTCTGAGTCACTGCTGACAAGGGAAGAGGATGATGTCATAGTGTCTGTAAGAGAAGGGGAGAAAGTTCTGTTGTAATAGGAGCACTAAGATTCTCCCAGCACAGGGTTGGGTCAGGCTATTAGGTCGTGTTAGGCAAATAGCGACCTCGCGTAGTCAGGATATCTGGATGCTTTAGCGTTGCATTGTGCCACCACAATAGAGTACCAGAATGCCTGAAACAAGCTTTGTGCAACTGAGGAAAATAAGTAAAAATCAAAAACTACAAAAAATCAAGAGACTTATTTGTTTTATTTCTTCAACCAAAGATGATGTTGGTTGTGTTGTGGTGTACAGACAAAAGGCTAAGCATACAATTTACTTTCACACTGTCTTTCCCCATAACACTCCCTACTCTTTCTTTCTATCACTCTCTCTCTCTCACTCCCTCTGTCTCTCTCTCCTCCTTTCTCTTTTTCTCACTCCCTTTCCATGCCTCCCCCCCCCCTCTCTCCCTCCCACCTCTCTCTCTCGTCCTCCCCACCTCTCTCTCTCGTTCTCTGTCTCTCCCCCTTTTTCTCTCTCCCTCTTTCTCTCTCTCCCTTTCTGTGCCTCCCCCTCTCCCCCTCTCTCCCTGCCCACCTCTCTCTCTCTCTTTCTCTCTCTCTCCATCAATACCCCTTGTCTTACAGTCTCCTCCTGAGATTCACTGATGACACGTTTGATCCCGAGCTTGCTGCTACAATTGGTGAGTTGAATGTCGTCCTTCCTCAGTGTTTAGTGCTATGCACTGACAAGGTCTATTGTTGTTACGTTTATGTTTAATTTATTGACATTTATTAGCTAAAATTGCTAACATATGTTCACAGAGTGCCCGCTGGAGTCATCATTCCCAGTGGAACGCCGTTAAGAATTTCATTATTGAAACACTGCCACACACACACACTTTATAATTGTGCCGGTCATTTGAAAGAGTTTTAAAAAAAACAGTGCATTTAGCAATAAGTAGACAAATAAACCATTTATCAAAATGAACCTCTATACATCCTTATAAGTATTAATCTAAGAGCCCTGCTAAGGTGGATTCTATGTCTGTAAAATGCAAAACCGAGTAGGCTGTGCAAATGCCCAATGAACAACCAGGATTTAACTTTTCTGTGTTTCGCTCACATTTTGTATTTCTTTTGTGTGTTCAGGTGTCGACTTCAAAGTAAAAACAATCTCAGTAGATGGTAACAGGGCCAAGTTAGCAATTTGGGTAAGTTTCAAACTCATTCAAAGAATGTAGTATTAAACGTTAATCCAAACGGCATCGTGTGGCTATAATAGTCTTTAAAAATGTGTTTCATGTTTGTACCACTAGAGGGAGTACTTGCATTACTAGAGCGCCAAAAGCTTTTCTTGATAGTCGTCTGGCTTGATCACTTCTTGATCAAGTCTCACTATTGTTTGTGACAACACATCATTTTTCATATTTACCGTTACTCTTCTGTATTTTGTATATTTTTCTTCATGTTTATTTTCAAACATTGTGAGTGTGGTGTTGTTTTTGTAGGACACAGCTGGACAAGAGCGTTTTCGTACTCTCACACCTAGCTACTACAGAGGTGCCCAAGGAGTTATACTGGGTGAGACACTACCACTGTGTGTGTGTGTGTGTGCGCGCGTGTGCGTGTGTGCGCGTGTGCGTGTGTGCGCGCGCGCGTGCGTGTGCACTATGGATGAGGAAGTGTTTCAAAGGTTCCACTACCAAACTGGTTGCGGTTGTTTGTGAGGGAGTTGTTCCTCTTCCCACATAATTGTTTATACCACCTCTGTGTCCTAGGTGACCTTGAGTAAAAAAAAAAAGGATTAGTATTTTAAACTATATGGTTTGTTCAATCGGTGTAGTTTTATTAGATATATTGTTTTAGCTCTGTCATTGTAGTTTTATGAAGTATTGTTTAGCTCTATCATTGTAGTTTTATTAATTATTGTTGGGTCTTTCATTGTAGTTTTATGAAGTATTGTTTGGCTCACTCGTTGTAGTTTTATTAAGTATTGTTTGGCTCTCTCGTTGTAGTTTTATGAAGTATTGTTTGCGTCATCAGTATGGTTTATATTGGATTACTGGTTTCCCTGCTCGCAGTGTACGATGTATCCAGGCGGGACACGTTTGCCAAGCTGGACAACTGGCTGAACGAGCTGGAGACCTACTGCACCAGGAACGACCTCGTGAAAATGCTGGTTGGCAACAAAATTGACAAGGTATATAAAGGAGAAGTCGAAATGTTTTTGCCAGTTTGACAGATAAAAAAATGCCAGTTTTTGCCAGTTTGACAACCTCCATTGGTTGCTGTCCTCTCACTGGTTCAGGAACAACACTCAACGAGTGCTTTCAACAAATAAAAAACACACTATGTGTAGTATGTAACTTTTGTTCAGAGACCGAGAGACAGAAAATTATATTAAAATCCTGTCTTGTTTTTTTATTTTTTTATTGTGCCTCCTACATAAAAATGCAACCATAGAATAAACATAGATTTATGAAACAAGAACAAATAGACAAACTCGTAGATCAACAATCAATTTGGGCTGACGGAAAGAGGAAGTGACTAAAAAAAGCTTGTCGTGTGTGTGTCTGTGTGTCTGTGTGTCTGTGTGTCTGCCTCTGCCTCTGCCTCTGCCTCTGCCTCTGCCTCTGTTCAGGATGTCCATGAGGTGGACAGGAATGAAGGCCTGAAGTTTGCCAGGAAACATTCCATGCTCTTCATAGGTGAGTCAGCAGGATTCCCTCGCCATGCGACTTCATAGTTCTATCTATGCATACTACTGAATTCCACTGGTCAACTGTAACCTCCTTCGAATATATTGTATTCAAATGTCACTCTACAATTATCATTTTGATTTACTGTCCACCTAAATCTCAATTTGTATTATTCTTTTCTGAACTGTCTGATTTACTCACTATTGCATATACCATCTCCTCCCGTCTACTTCTGCTTGCTGATATTAACACTCATATTGATTCACCCACCTGTAAACATACCATCACTTTTATGACAATTTTAGACTGCTTCAACCTCACTCAACATATCAACTTCCCAACGCACACTCTAGGCCACACTCCTGACATAGTCTGCTCTACCGGTCTATCTATCAACCACGTCTCCTCCTCTCTGTTTCCCCTGTCCGAACATGTAACCATTCACTTCACTCTCCCCTCGCCTGTATCACGCACCCGTGACACCAGAGTAATTCGTTTCCGCAACATTAAATCAGTCAGCCCCACCAGACACTGTTTGCTCCGCCCTACCCCTTGAGCTCACCCCCGACTCACCAGAAGAACTCGCCACAACATTCATCTCCACCCTTGCTAACTCCCTCAATACACTGGCACCACTCATAACCAGACTGTTTCCTTCACCACCTCCGCCCCCTGGTTCACCACGGAACTTCGCTCCATGAAGCAGGCCGGCCGCCGCCTAGAACGCCTGTTCAAAAAGACTCTGCTCACAGTACACCTGGACTCTTACACACATCACCAAGCCACCTATAGAGACACTCTTGCCGTTGCCCGATCCAACTACTTTTCCACTGTCATTACCAGCACCAGCACTAATTCCAGAATTCTGTTTTCCACGGTCAGTAAACTCTTGAAGCCCCATACCAACACCACAAATAACAGCTCTTCCCCACAACTTTGCAATTCCTTTCTCCAGTTTTTCCAGGATAAGGTCACACACCTCAATGCCACCCTCTCTGCTCCAACATCTGCTCCAACTGGTCTATCACCACCGCCAGCATCGTTGCCCTTCCCCCTGTCCCCTCATCACCCACCTGCCATGCTATCCCTCTTCACCCCTGTTGACCGGAACATTGTCTCAAGAATCATCCTGTCCTCCAAACCGACCATGTTCTCTGGATCCCGTCCCCACCACCCTATTTAAAGCCTGCCTACCTGCCTTCTGTCCGTACCTCACTAATCTTTACAACCTCTCACTTGCACACGGAATCTTCCCAGCAGCATTCAAAACTTCCGCGGTCACACCCATCCTCAAGAAACCTGGTCTTGATGTCTCCATCCTCAGCCACTACCGTCCAATCTCTAATCTCCCTTTCATCTCAAAAACACTGGAACGTATCATTGCCTCTCAGATACAAACCCACATGCAGTCCAATAATCTCTTTGAGCCATTTCAGTCTGGTTTTCGTCATCATCACAGCACTGAAACAGCCCTTCTCAAAGTTACAAACGACCTTCTTACATCTGCTGATGTGGGTGCCCTCAACATCCTCATCCTTCTCGATCTCTCAGCAGCCTTTGACATAGTGAATCACTCCGTTCTACTCAAAAGGCTGCTGGAGGTGGGTGTTGAGGGCACCGCACTCGGTCTTCTCCGTTCCTACCTGATCAGCCGGAAGCAATTCATCCACCTCACTCCCCACATCTCCTCAACTGCTACAGTCACTGAGGGTGTCCCTCAAGGGTCCGTTCTCGGCCCCCTTCTTTTCATCATTTACATGCTCCCCCTTGGTCAAATCATCCGTCACTTCAACCTCGACTTTCACTGCTATGCCGATGACACTCAGATCTATCTCAGCACAAAATCCCCATCCAACCCACCTGTGGCCCAAATTGAATCTTGTCTGTCTGCCGTAACAGATTGGATGAAGAACAACCTCCTACACCTCAACAGTAACAAAACCGAATTACTTCTCATTGGCTCCAAATCCACACTAAACAAAACCGGCAATTTCACCCTATCACTTAATGGCACCACGGTCTCCCCTTCCTCTCATGTCCGTAACCTAGGTGTAATATTCGACTCTTCTCTGTCCTTTGATCGTCACGTCCGCAATACCGTCAAAACTTCTATTTTCCACCTTCACAACATTGCCAAAATCAGACCCTCCCCCTCTCGTTCTGCCGCTGAAATCCTCATTCATGCATTCATCCTCATTCATGCATTCATTTCCAGTCTTGATTATTGCAACTCACTTCTCCCCGGCATTAGCTCTCATTCACTTCATGAACTCCAAATGGTTCAAAACTCGGCAGCTAGACTACTCACCAACACAAAGTCCTGGGATCACATCACCCCTGTCCTCTGTGAACTGCACTGGCTACCCATTAACCAACGTATCAATTACAAAATCATACTCCTGACTTACAAAGCTCTCCACAATCTTGCCCCTACCTACTTGGCCGACCTACTTATCCCCTACCAACCATCCCGGACACTAAGATCATCTTCTGCCGGTCATCTCATCATCCCACAGTACAAACTACAGAGCCTTGGAAATCGAGCATTCTCTAGAGTGGCACCAAGGCGCTGGAATTCACTCCCGCCCTCAGTCAGAGAATCCGACACCATTAACACCTTTAAGTCCCGCCTCAAAACTCATCTATTCACCCTGGAGTACAACTAATGTCCCCCCCACATTACCACCCACCCTCTGTCCACACACAATGAACACGAATCTACTTCTTCCCACTTCTCTCAGTCATGTTGTGCAATTCCTTGTTGCCTGTTATTTGTTCTGTTAAGTGTTGATTCTGCTGTCTATGTTTACCTTGTAAAATGTTTTGTGTAATTAAAAAAGCGCTACATAAATAAAATGAATTATTATTATTAATTATAGTTAATGCTCCTTTTTTAATCTAATCTCATGCTCATCTCCCTCTCTCTCTCTCGCTCTCCCTCCCTGTCTCTCTCTCTCTCTCTCTCGCGCTCTCTCCTTTTCTATCACTGTTACCCCTTTCTCTCTTTCTCTCTTTTTCTCTCTCTCTCTCTCTCTCTCTCTCTCTCCCTCTCCCCCCACCTCTTCATTGGTATGTGCTCTCCCAGAGGCCAGTGCTAAGACACGTGATGGGGTGCAGTGTGCCTTTGAGGAGCTGGTGGAGAAGATCATCCAGACCCCTGGACTCTGGCAGAGCGACGTGCAGGGCCGGGGGGTGCGGCTGACCGAGTCGGACCAGAACGCGCCCGGAGGGAGCTGTGGCGGATACTGCTCCCTGGTCTAGAACCACACACACACACACACACGCACACACACACACACACACACACACACACCCAGGGGAACATACACGGAATGCATAGACAAACACTTTTGAGTTGTAGTGGATACTGCTCCCTGGTCTGGAACTCAACACACACACACACACACACACGGAAACACGGAATCTCAGAATGCCTAGAAATACACCATTGTATTTGCACCTTCAAACACTTACCAAATGCCTTTGGACTTAACCCTTGGACACTAACCCTTGGACACATAGATTTGTGCACAAACGGACAAAACAAATATATACATGTATTTCTCTATAATACACTATTACAGAATATATACAAATATTACAGAAAACACACACACACACACACACACACACACACACTCATATCTCCCTGTATTCTCATAACTCGAAAGAATCCTGCCACCTCAGTTTGTGTGGTGTTGTGCTGTGGGTGGATAGGCTGTCTCTGCTAACATGAAGGCTTTGGTCCCAAGACTACCCCTTAACCCCGCCATCATTGACTTGGAAGAGCCGTCCCTGCTCTGTCCCTAATATGGGCGCGTCCTGTGGCACTCTTCCTGGTGACATGGCTGCCCTAGTATGTTTCATCCTGCAGCCCTCGTCCCTCTGCAAAAACACACAGATCAAAGACCAGTTTGTGTGTGTGGGCTGGGGGGGTGTTTTCTGAATTATGTTTTGATTTTGTTGTATATATTTGTCAAATTAATATTTCATTAGTGAAGACCTCGTTCAAAACATTTCTCCCCCCTGTATGTTATGCATAATGTCTACATATAAACTAAATAAATCTTAGCTTGATTTATATACCAGTGTTAAACAAACTATTGCTAGAAATACAAATGCGTAATGAACCCAGGTCAGTTTTGAATTGTTTAGTTAGTTTGAAATGCCTTATTGTACACACCAGTCATTTGGCGAACGCTTTTCATTCAAAGTAGCTTAGAGTATTATATATCCTAATCTGATATACTTACAATTAATCAAATATCAGAATGAGCTATGAATCACTAGTAACGGCCTCCACCCATCCTGGCTGTGTTTCTCTCTTCCTACGTTGAGTTTGGCCTTGAACACACAGAAGCAGAATGCTGCTGTCGTTGAATGAAACCAGTTGTAAACACTTTGTGTGGGTTTGGCTTTACTAAGACCTTATTGTCTGTTTAGCTTCTAATGTGTAAAGCTTGACACTGACAATGCTAGGTAAATCAAGCTCCAACAAACTAGATAGATTAGATTTCCTCACTGACCAAACTAACCCCAAATTAAACAAAACTGGGACGTGTATTCTTGTTCATTTTTGTATATGTAGAAATGTAAGATACTTTACTCTGACCTAGGACCCTGTCTATGTTCTATGTCCTGATTAGTTAATCATGAGTGGCGGTTTGCCCTTTTCTAAAACACTTAACCAGTCACTTTAAGTGTAATTGCCGGCTAGAATCTAGCCAGACTAGTACCGGTCCTAAGAATTCTGGGAAATGTATTGTTTTTGAATGACGTGATAACTGGTGATTACACTGACACTGTTGCCTTCATTTCCTTAACAAAATATAATTTGTTTGTTATGTTTTTTGTTTTATTTGCATGGAGAATGTGTATTAGATTATTTGTGATTTTATTTTCCTCGTCAGTTTGTTCTGTTCAACCTGTAGAGAAAATTAAGCCAAACACAATTTTTCCCACTACAGTTTAGTTTAGTTTTGGAAGGCTCCTTTAAAAAAGTGATGAACTGCAGCACACTTTTGGTAGATTTTGGAAGCTATAAGTGTCTTTATTGATTGACTAGCAGAGCTATGGTCACAATATGTCTCAGAATACATGAGACAATTTATAAATACTTGTCAATTGACGTGTATTTAGGAATTCTATAAAATATGCATAATCCCTATATAAATAAGTGAATGTATATGTATTACAACTTTCAACCTAAACTATGTATTAGCCTAAATAAATACATACTTTTTTAAAGTATTTTTCTTGTGTGGATATTTTTTATTAAACTTGTGCTATGAAATATTATGCTAGCTTTGCCATTGCCTGTATAGGGGAGACCGGGGACAATTGTAACAATTTCTGGTAATTGCTCAAAAACCTCTTCAGCTATTTGGATGCAATTGTTCATGTAGGTAACTTATATTTGTGTTCTATTTGTTGGCAGTCTTTAAATTTATTTACAAGCACTGTTAGTCACAATATTTCACAATACAATGTTGACGAAAACAATACAAATGTCAAACGTTCCATTTGCCCCCTTGTAATTGGGTGACAGCATCAACCTGTACAGAGGCTATTTAACATGGCTTTCTAACCCTCCACCTGTTTCACTGACTTGTATTAGATTAAAGAGATGTACTGTTTCCCTCTGGTTTTCTAGTGGTTTACTCAGACTCTCACAGGTCAGAGGGGCACACCAGCCCACTGGGAGAGAACTCAGCACCACAGCAGCACACTGGGAGAGAACTCAGCACCACAGCAGCACACAGGATCCCCCTCATGACTCACATGGCTCTGTGTCTCTCTGTGTTACTCAAAGTCTCTGAATCTTCCAAATCGATCCTCCTGTCTCTCTTCATGTCCATGCCTTTAATTTATCTGCAGCGTTGACCAATTAAAATGTGGGGTGGTTTGTCTCTAGGAACTTCACCTTTGTGTTAGAGGGTTTTTGGGAATCCACATAGCCTGTAGCTTCAGACTTTTTTTTTCCATTGATAAATCAAGAGCAACTCTCTTTCTGTCTGTGAGGTACATGAATGCAACAAATACAATTTATTTCTTTAAAATGTGCCTCTCAAAGATTTCTATAATACAGTAGAAACCATCTGATAGATTAATAGCATTTTTCTTTCACTCCCAATCATAGATATAAGGAGCGTTTAAGTCTGATTTATGTTTATCGTGGATGTCTGGTTCCATTAGTTGAAGTACTTTTAAGCAGCAATTTGACCTCATGCTATATCACTGATGGTATTTTATAATATCTTGGTAGAATATAATGCTTACGACAAAAACAAAGTTACAAGTAATTTATTTAATTTCCGCCCATGATCTTACAGCAGGAAAATTAATCGCACAAAAAACATGTACAGATAGGCTACTGTTGACATTGAAGGTCATATGTGTGGTGACTCACTTTTAAGCTAACAGTGTGTTGGGAAACATGTTTAGGCCTACCCCATAATTAAATAAAAGGAAGTCCGTCTGTCAATATGGTGTGTAGTTCTGTCTTGCTGAACTTCAACCACCAGCTGTCACAGGGCTACTTTCCATTACAACTTTGAGTCAGAAACCTAAAACCTGTAGTCTAGAATGACTAAAGTGCTAGAATGACAACGCAGAATTCGCTTTTTGTAACAACACGACAAAGCCATTTGTTGAAAACTCATTGATGTGTTTATTCTGGACAATTTCATTTTTAAAACCGTTTCAAAATCACTTAACGGAAAAAAAAATATTTCTTGCTCAACCTATCCCAGAACAATCTATTGCATCGCAAACCAATATAAAAAAACAAAAAAACGATGTATATTGGCCCACTGTCAGTTTCCACTGTTCTAATTTGTTCCAAGTTGGTCAATGTGGTTGTAAAGTCGAGTGACAGTACTAGAGGTGAAGCCACTTGCCAGAATGGGGTTTGAAGAAACATTTGCATTGTTGTGCATGTGTGTGAGTGGAGAGAGGCAAATAGTGTAATCATACATGTGCGTGGGTTGAGGGGGTAAGGTGTGTGTGTGTGTGTGAGAGAGCGAGAGATAATGTGTGTGTGTGTGCGCTTCTTGGTACTTCTGTCTCGATCTTTGATCCTGTTTGTATAGGCAAATATTTCAGGAATATGTCAACGCTTTTTTATTTTATTTATTCTATTTTTTAAATGCGCTTGGAAATCACCCCTGCCTTTACGACAGAAGTGGAATGTTCTGACAGAAGAGTAGAGTTTATTTCAGGCATTGATGGGTTGATTTTTATTGAATTTAAATGTATTAAGTATGTACTAATGTATTGTCAACCATGTTAAAAAAGGTATTTAATTATGTATTGGTAGCTGTGTATAGGCTTTCGCACACGTTTTAATTAAGCTACAAAATTCAAACGATAACGCCTGTAACGTTTTTGAATGGTCTTTGAGGTAAATATGAACAGGAAGTCCGTCTGTCAATTTCCTCGCGTGCTCAGTTGAATTTTGCCTCACGGAACATTAACTCACAACCAAAGGAAGCAGTAACATATTTCCATTAGTCAGAAACCGGAAATCAACGTCACACTTCATACTATGTTCGAAACCACATACTTGAATCCTATCTACCATATTCTCAGGGAGTACATACTGTATACATAAAGAATACAGAAACCAAACTGTGCAAACCAAATGCATTTTATTTGTCAAAGCCATTTTGGGGCGTTAAGCATTGTCTAGAAACTCTCGGGTACTCAACATTTTCTCAAATATTGTATGTCATCCGGGAACCTTTTCCATACTCAAATTTCACAAACTATGTTCTGTTCTGTCATACGGGGACAGGCAACCAAAAACGGGGGGGACTGTCCCCGGAAAACGGGGACGTTTGGTCACCCTAGTTGAGGAGTCCTATTCGCTGTCACCATGGCAACATCGTCACCTCCTGGTGTTCCAAAATAACACTATAAATACAGTTCAACAGCATAATGATTTAACCCATGTGGGAATACTGTGAGCACTGGGTGGGTCACTCGTGGATTAAAGTAAAAAAAACGGGCAGTTCAACTGGGACCCATTACCAGCCTGGAACACGATCATGAGCCCTTTGGGCAAACACGTGTGGGCGCCGCGTGGAACTCATTTGGGACCCATAAAGCAGGTCATCTAGAACCCATTTGGGACCCATAAAGCAGGCCATCTAGAACCCATTTGGGACCCATAAAGCAGGTCATCTAGAACCCATTTGGGACCCATAAAGCAGGTCATCTAGAACCCATTTGGGACCCATAAAGCAGGTCATCTAGAACCCATTTGGGACCCATAAAGCAGGTCATCTAGAACCCATTTGGGACCCTTAAAGCAGGCCATCTAGAACCCATTTGGGACCCATAAAGCAGGTCATCTAGAACCCATTTGGGACCCATAAAGCAGGTCATCTAGAACCCATTTGGGACCCATAAAGCAGGTCATCTAGAACCCATTTGGGACCCATAAAGCAGGCCATCTAGAACCCATTTGGGACCCATAAAGCAGGTCATCTAGAACCCATTTGGGACCCATAAAGCAGGTCATCTAGAACCCATTTGGGACCCATAAAGCAGGCCATCTAGAACCCATTTGGGACCCATAAAGCAGGCCATCTAGAACCCATTTGGGACCCATAAAGCAGGCCATCTAGAACCCATTTTAGGACCACATGTAAATGTTGGCTGGGAAAGGGACATAGCAAACGTTTTTCAATCACAGGTTAAAACAGTAAACACAAACATTATGAGTATGCCACTACATTTTCCTCCACAGTGACATTTCTTCAGACTGGTATCTACGTTACTGCCATATCATTATAATACCCCAGAGCCAGCCTGTGGGTCTTTGTAAACTCTGGGTGAAGAAGAAAGCCATTGCCATCCCAAATGAGTCTCCCTGTAAATTCAGAATGCTGACCTGTACAAATGTAAGAGGCTTGAGCACAAACTTTCAACTGTTTGAAATGAATTTGTATCCTCAGCCTTTTAAAGAATTGTCTCTGCCCCTGTTTTTCTCCCACTCAGGTAGGACGTGGTGTGTCAGTGCCCTGCAAGTTGAATCTGCATTTAAACAACGCTTCCTTTTTTTTTAACCAACGTGTGTTGTCAAGACGAGTCTGTGGGGAAATAATCTCTTTTTCTTTTCTGTAGATCGGAGCTGAGCAGAGTCAAGATGGCAGCACAACAACGTAGTCTGAAGACTCCGGCATATCTTTGAACAGTTATATAGTACGGGGAAAATACAAAAGGGGTGGGGGTGGGGAGGGGGGGGGGGGGGGGTGGATAGCGACGAGAGAAAAAGAGAGAGGAAGAAAAGAAGGAGAGAACAGAAAGAGGGACAGAGATGAGTCCGTTTCATTGGACACTATTCAAAGTGAAGAACAGAACTATGTACCAAACAGAGAACTATCACAATACTATCTCTGAAAAAAAGGAACTTCAAATATGGACAACTAAAACATCATGAGCAGCATAACCGATTGTCGAGTAATCACCAATCATCCTATAACTATGGAATGGTTGGCAGCACTTCAACACGCTCATTTTACACATCCTTACTTTTCATTGTGGACAAAAAAATAAAAACTATCTGTCGAGCTGTCGATGTTGTTATATGCATATATACAAGTGGGGGAACATACAGCATTTGTTTGGGCATACTTCCTAGGTTGTCCAGAGTGCTGTTCACCCATTTATGTTACTTTGCTGTCGTTATAGGCGATGATCTGTAGTGAGTGTGTGTGTGTGTGTCCGTAAAACAATTGAATTACATACCCTCATAGTCAGCTTCTTCATCGTTGACTTTAGGGTGCGGGAGACTGAGCAAGGTCTTCCTTTTGACTGCGTGGCGGAGGTGCATGGCCAATCCCTGGTTGCGTCTTTTAAAGTGGCGTACCAGGTCGTCCAACGACTTGAAGAACTTTTCATCCACTCCTGAAGCTACCTGGAGAAATTAGGTTTCATTGAATTATATAATTTATACTTTTATATAAAATAAAAATAAAGATTCGTGTTCCAATGACAACTTGTACTAGCCACACCTAAGATGGCCGACATGCCACTGAGTAGACTGTTGCAAGGCCAACAACATAACAAATAGCTTTTTTAGTTAATACAAATAAATCAACAACAAATAGCCTGCTGAAAGATCCTTCTTTCTATAAAAATAAAAGAATGTTATCACATTTAGAAATTTTATAACATAAAATTTTATTATGATGCATTTTATTTATTAATTACTTTTTTTCTTTTTTATTTCTCATGGATCATAAAAATTATCTAGAATATGTAACGCAATGAGCTTGATTTTTAGTTCGGTACAAAACACATTTTGTATACCCGTCACAATAATTTTAGTTTTTTTATTTACAGTTAATGAGAGCAAAATCAAAAGGACAAATATACTGTACATTCGATTACAGTAAGTATGTCTGTGTGTGTGTGTGTGTGTGTGTGTGTGTGTGTGTGTGTGTGTGTGTGTGTGTGTGTGTGTGTGTGTGTGTGTGTGTGTGTGTGTTTAAATCTGTGTGTGTGTGTGTGTGTGTGTGTGTGTGTGTGTGTGTGTGTGTGTGTGTGTGTGTGTGTGTGTGTGTGTGTGTGCTTGTACCTGCAGAGTGTAGTATCCAGTATGGGTCTGAAGGAGTCTGTAAGTATACACAATTGCCTTTTTGCTGCGGATATCAACCAATCACATTCGCCAGGGAACCAGAGAGATGGAGAAAGAACAAGCATTAGTGTCTGAACCCAGAGTGGAGGAGTGCTGTTTGACTGTTCCACTATCCCCAGATCTAAATAATAATAATAATAATAATAATAATAATAATAATAATAATAATAATAATAATAATAATAATAATAATAATACATTTAATTTGAGGGCGCCTTTCAAGACACTCAAGGTCACCTTACAGTATATATAACAATCACAATAAACAATATAAATGAAAATGAATTATAAAATAAAAGGAATTCAGCAACCTAGTAACAATACAAAAGGGGAGTAGGAAACTGCAATGGAAACCATAATGACATATTGCTGAAAACATTGATAAACAAGGGGAGACAGCCGGGCACAGTACACAGGAGCAATTATAGTGAGAAGGTAAATTTTAATACATGAGTTTTTAGCTGAGACTTAAAGGATGATAAAGTGTCAGACTGTCGGATATGTGGGGGAAGGCAGTTCCAGAGCCTGGGTGCAGAACAGCTGAAAGTCCTAGCACCCATGGTGCTGAGGCGTGAGGGGGGAATGGTCAGAAGGCCAGACGATGAGGAGCGAAGGGAACAAGAGGGGGTATAGTCCTTAAGGAGGTCAGATATATATGTGGGGGGCCACATTGTGGAGGGCTTTGAAGGTGAGCAGGAGAGTTTTGAATTGAATGCGGTATTGAACAGGGAGCCAGGGTTGTTGGATGAGAGATGGGGTGATGTGGTCACTGGACTTGGCGTGGGTGAGGATACGAGCAGCCGAATTCTGGACTTTTTGGATCTATGTGCTTTGCTCTACTATAGCCTACATAATATAGTTTTTATACTTTATAGTACTATACATATATTACAATATAATATTATTTGCCAAGCAAACATTTGGCAGCTATGCTGGTTAAATGTGCTGGTTCCGAAACAAATGTTGCATTTTTTAAGTTTAACAAGTGTTTTACCTTTAAATATAAAATTCCTAGGACCTGGACAGACGTAATGTGCGCTGTCAATGACAAGCCGCCTAAATATACAATATTTGGCTTTTTTATTTTATTTTGTAAAACGAATGAGGGCATCTTGACCAGAAATATATTGTCAGGATTTGGTTCTACATTCCAATGTCATGGAGCTGAATATTAAGTAGAGTAAAAGTAGAGTAAGTAAAAAATAATACTTGAAATCAACACAGACAGACAGACAGACAGAGAGACAGACAGACAGACAGACAGACAGGTACTCACTAGACACAGAGACAGCTATGTAGACAGACAGACAGACAGACAGGTACTCACTAGACACATAGACAGCTATGTAGACAGACAGACAGGTACTCACTAGACAGGTACTCACTAGACACATAGACAGCTATGTAGACAGACAGACAGGTACTCACTAGACACAGAGACAGAGGGCTCCCTGGATGGTCTCACTGTCTCTGATCAGGTAGGCTCCGTCTTTGCCCTTCTTCCCCAACATCTCCTCACACATCTGCTTAGAGATGGCACCGTGGTAGTAGAATGGCAACGAGGTAGCCGCCATCCTATCTGTCCTACTACGGGGTAACACACACACTCAGCAGCCTCGTTTGTCAGTTCTAAAACCCCTCTCAAACTACTCTTTTTTTCCTCTCCGCTGTTCCAAGTCTTCGTTTCTCTTCTCTGAGCGGTAGAATGATGGGAACGACAATGGTCAGAGGCCAAACGAAAGAAGATTTTGATAGCAGTGTTCTCCTTGTCATAGAACTATCAGTCGATGTTATCGCTGTTATAGAGAACTCAGAAACTCTGCATGGGCTTTTTGCCACAGGAAGTGGTGGACTGGTGTTTGTGTACTGATGTGTGTTTGTACACTTGTGTGTGTGTGTGTGTGTGTGTGTGTGTGGTGTGTGTGTGTGTGTGTGTGTGTGTGTGTGTGTGTGTGTGTGTGGGGGGGGGGGGTGACATGTGAGAACAAGGTTGAAAAAGAGTGAGAGAAGGACACAACTCAATCTATAATTGAATTGTATTTTAATTTTTTAATTTTTTTATCTATACAGGGTTAAGACCAGATCTCTTTTACAGCAGTGCCCTGTTTAAAGGCAGAATATAGGCTACTGTACAAATTACAACAAAAAAGTAATAAATATAAATAAAAAATAAGAACTTTTTTTTTACAGTACAATACTTAAAGCTGTAAGTTTGAATTTCGAGCAATAAATGACATTTTTAATGTTTTTTTACGTTCATTACATACCTCCTTAAGGATATCATTAAACCAAATGCTCAGAGAGAAGGTGCGCTATATATGTGCGCCCTAGGCCCTGTATTCAGCTTTTAAAAAATCTAGGGACGCCCACCTCTCCCTAACCAACCAGGAGAGTTTTTGCATGGAGTAACGGCTACCTGCCTGTCAATCACCTCGCGTGCACACTCCTAGGTAAAATCCCTGTTTACAGCGTCACCCTCCAAACAAGCTTGTCGTTACAATTCGCGTTGCAGACAAAAGTAGCAGTGTATGAACTAGTAGTTGCAAGGCGGCTGAAGTCATTGCATGTCCTAGCAAAATACTTGGCTTGTCAAATTGCCAAGATCAGTTTTAAAATGTTAAGAAGTATCGCACAAGATTTATGTCAAAAAGGCATTATTCGTTTACATGCATGTTGGATATACTCGGCATCGTTGCTATGCAGGGTGCCAATCGCAGCTAAATAAAAACGATTGTCGTGCACTAGCTCATACTAATAGGGGAATCAAATTATGAAATTGTTTTTGTTAAAGTTAGCTGTAGCCTATCTATGTCGTTACTAGGGAAACGGTAATTTGTGTCTGTGCTCTTTGCTTTGGTGTGAACCACTCAGTTTTAGAGCATTTACGATCAGATTTTCGGGATTATTTTCTCACCTCAGAATCATACCAGATCAAAAAGCAATCGCTTTTTGCGTTGTTGGTGAGAACCAAAAATATGCACAACATACAGATGATTTATGAAACACTGCATTGCTCAGGCTCATAGTCAGAGCGCGCACAGGCATGTGTGTGGGATAGGCCGAGAGGGAAAGGAGGGACCAAAAACTCAGGAGGTTGCCCTTTTTGAGTGTTGTGATTCAAATTCTTGCAATTGTTCCCCCAATTCTCTAGAATTTACATACTGCACCTTTAAGTTTCAACCAAAACAAGAACACTTCAGCTCCAAAATCCTCCAATAAAAGTTTAAATTGTTCAACTGAAACAAACTGCTAATTTTTGTAGGCCTAGGCCTAAACGTTTTTTCTTCATTATCCATGATGGGGATACGAATTAACGGATAGTCCGGTTGAGTGACGCGGGAAACTTTCAAATTAGTATCTGTTACCAAGCAACGCATGTAACGCCAACGTCCCTGAGTTGTTCGTGCTAATTAAACTAACGCAGTTTTAGCAGGTATTGGAGTCTAGAGACAACAGTCAGTAACCTAGTACAAGTAAACTGTCGGTGTCTACAGGCTAAGCTAAATTTGTAGTTACAATTTTAAGTACGTTGCTAACTGGTAGGATAGATATACGAATACATAATTGAGTTTAGTAGTTTTCTAAAATCCCATTTTTAGTAGCAACATACAATAAACTAAACGCTATGGTTAATCGTAACAAAGTTAGTGACGCGAAGGAGGATGTCGATAAAGTCAATTTACAAGATGGTGAGCGTTTTCTTACTTAATGTCTAATTTGTATATTCTGGTTCAACAAAGCCTGGTTTCAATACGCTAACATGTTGTAATTTAAAGTTATTGCACAAATGGCTAACACTAGCCGTACATGATATCGCTAAACTTTGTTCTGAATTAGGTAACCGGGGACGGAGCAATGTTTCGACCGCTTTTGCGACCATTTTGACGCTCCTCTCTTACCTTCTCATCCTCCTTACATTCCCTTATAGTGTGTGGTACTGTGTGAAGGTAAGGCAACCTGAGTTCATGGTTTTTGACAGAGCAAAGTTGCAATATGGCACGTTGATATATTTGGGTTAATGTTAAGATACTGTATTTAAATTAGATCTCATGCAATACCAGATCAATGTGCTTTGAAGAAAAAAAAATGCTGGCAATATTTTTTGATTGGCTAGCTAGCACAATTTTTGGCCGGCACCGAGGAGGTCACTCCAGTTGGCCTTACTCACAGATAATGTGGATTTCTATGTATAATGCACTATTGATTTATTGGCTGGGTTCCACTGATTTCTCTCCCTTTAAATTAAGGTGATACGGGAGTATGAAAGGGCTATCGTCTTTAGATTGGGCTGGATGGTCAATGGAAAGCCAAGAGCACCTGGTGTGTCTAACTCCCTCTCTTTCAATTTATAATTTGATAACATATCCAACAAATTACTTGACAAATTACGTGGTTGTGGTGTTGGGAGCCAAATGACAAAAATGTGATTTTCATGCTATGTATTTAGAAAACTCGCCACATTTGACTGTCCCCTGCAGGTCTGTTTTGGTTCATACCCTGGTTGGATGTCATCGAGGTCGTGGATCTTAGAACGGTGTCGTTTGACATCCCATCACAAGAGGTCAGCCACTGAGCTCTCTCTCTCTCTCTCTCTCTCTGTCTCTGTCTCTCTCTCTGTCTCTCCCTATCTATACCTCTCTCTCTCTCTTTCTGTCTCTCTCCCTCAGCCAACAAACACTCACGCACCACACAGACAAAGACACTCACGCTTTTTCTTTCTATTTTTATTTTTCAGTCCCCATGTGTGTCTTCCTGTTTCGTTTTCAACCAGCTAAGTCACGCTTCTGAAACCACAAAGGACATATCTGCTACTGTTTTCTGAGTTTCAGAATATGTGAACCCTGACATATTCAAAGCCTTTCAACGTTCCGGCAGTTTTCGTAAAAGTCCTCATAGTTTTCGTAATATTAATCTTTCTCCTTTCTTCATTAGCACCTCTCCTCTCGCCGTCACTAACCCCCCCCCTACCCCTCCCACCCACCCCCTGTTAGGTGCTGACCGCCGATTGGGTGCCATTGATGGCTGACGCCGTCATGTTCTACCGCGTGGTGGATCCTGCTCTGTGGGTGACCAGGGTGGCCAAGGGCAGCGACGCCACACACATGCTGGCGCTGACCACCGTCAGGGCAATCCTGGGAACGTTCACGCTGGACCGCATACTGGCTGACCGCCAGAGCGTAGCAAAAAGAATGAAGGTCGGTGTGTGTGTGTGTGTGTGTGTGTGTGTGTGTGTGTGTGTGTGTGTGTGTGTGTGTGTGTGTGTGTGTGTGTGTGTGTGTGTGTGTGTGTGTGTGTGTGTGTGTGTGTGTGTGCAACGCCGGCATATGAGTTCAAATCCTACCTGGAAATGGGTGGGTGTTGGGGATTTCTGTTTCCTTTTTATGAACTTAATGAACTTCTGTATTAAGGAAGTATGTCCTGGGACATATTTAGTTTATGTAGGACTATATAAATATTAGAGGTGTGCATCATCACAGGTCTCACGATTCGATTCCATCCATCCATCCATTAACTTTACCGCTTATCCTGTACAGGGTCACGGGGGGGCTGGAGCCTATCCCAGCGGACACAGGGCGAGAGGCGGGGTACACCCTGGACAGGTCGCCAGTCTATCACAGGGCCGATTCGATTCCATTAGGTTACTATTCACCCGTCAACGATGCGAATGTATCTCCATGCAGCTCACGTGCATTCTCAATTTTATATAGCCTATTACTGCACGCTCCTCAGCCAGAGTTCCCTTGTTCAATTGTCAGGCTGTTGTGACGTAATTAAACAATTCGTTTTTTGGACTTGAAATGGAACACGAGACAACTGTGAAGCCATTTAGCAAAATGCTCCATGTTACTTCTGAATGTAGTTAAAACGGAGCGCTTGTTACAGTAGCCAAATTGTGTCACTTGAGAAGGAGGTAAATGCAGAAGTTACTTGTAAAGAGCAGCAGCTGTTACAGAAGTAACATTAGCCGAATGTTTTCAAAACAACAGAATGACTTAGGTAACCATAACAACTTTGTTGTCCAGCCGGGGACGGGAAATCAAACTCAACGTCAGTAGGCTATACTTTTTTGTAGGCTGATATTTTAATAACAATAAAATATATAAATATAATTATATTTAAAAACATCTTTTTTATTATTATTTACATACTCTCGATTATGATGTGTTGTTGCATCGCTGCAGAGTCGCTCTCTTCCGAATCACGGTGCATCTAAGAATCGAGAAATTTCCACACCTCGTGCGTTGTAAAAGAGGTGCTCTATGCTTGTGTCTTCAC
This sequence comes from Galaxias olidus, assembly GCA_026901105.3. NCBI lineage: Eukaryota > Metazoa > Chordata > Actinopteri > Galaxiiformes > Galaxiidae > Galaxias > Galaxias olidus. The sequence goes on along the minus strand of JAPMUY010007654.1, from coordinate 24,368 downwards.
TCTGCGTTGTAAAAGAGGTGCTCTATGCTTGTGTCTTCACTCTGCGTTGTAAAAGAGGTGCTCTATGCTTGTGTCTTCTCTCTGCATTGTAAAGGAGGTGCTCTATGCTTGTGTCTTCTCTCTGCATTGTAAAGGAGGTGCTGTATTGTGTCTTGTCTCTCTGTGCTGTATAGGAGGTGCTGTATTGTGTCTTGTCTCTCTGTGCTGTATAGGAGGTGTTGTATTGTGTCTTGTCTCTCTGAGTTGTAAAGGAGGTGCTGTATTGTGTCTTGTCTCTCTGTGCTGTATAGGAGGTGCTGTATTGTGTCTTGTCTCTCTGTGCTGTATAGGAGGTGCTGTATTGTGTCTTGTCTCTCTGCGCTGTATAGGAGGTGCTGTATTGTGTCTTGTCTCTCTGCGCTGTATAGGAGGTGCTGTATTGTGTCTTGTCTCTCTGAGTTGTATAGGAGGTGCTGTATTGTGTCTTGTCTCTCTGAGTTGTAAAGGAGGTGCTGTATTGTGTCTTGTCTCTCTGTGCTGTATAGGAGGTGTTGTATTGTGTCTTGTCTCTCTGAGTTGTAAAGGAGGTGCTGTATTGTGTCTTGTCTCTCTGTGCTGTATAGGAGGTGTTGTATTGTGTCTTGTCTCTCTGTGCTGTATAGGAGGTGTTGTATTGTGTCTTGTCTCTCTGTGCTGTATAGGAGGTGTTGTATTGTGTCTTGTCTCTCTGAGTTGTATAGGAGGTGCTGTATTGTGTCTTGTCTCTCTGAGTTGTATAGGAGGTGCTGTATTGTGTCTTGTCTCTCTGCGTTGTAAAGGAGGTGCTGTATTGTGTCTTGTCTCTCTGTGCTGTATAGGAGGTGCTGTATTGTGTCTTGTCTCTCTGTGCTGTATAGGAGGTGCTGTATTGTGTCTTGTCTCTCTGCGTTGTAAAGGAGGTGCTGTATTGTGTCTTGTCTCTCTGTGCTGTATAGGAGGTGTTGTATTGTGTCTTGTCTCTCTGCGTTGTAAAGGAGGTGCTGTATTGTGTCTTGTCTCTCTGCGTTGTAAAGGAGGTGTTGTATTGTGTCTTGTCTCTCTGAGTTGTAAAGGAGGTGTTGTATGCTGCTTCAAATGGGTGGGGTGTCCATGTGCAGAAGGTGGAGCTAAAGCAGCTGACCCTCCCCCTGACGATGCAGCGCAGCATGTCCTCCATAGCGGAGGCCGAGAGAGAGGCCAGGGCGAAGGTACACACTCGCACTCACACACACTCACACACACACACACACACACACACACACACACACTTACAAACTGGCTGCAGCATGTCCTCCATAGCGCACACACGCACACACACACACACACACACACACACACACACACACACACACACACAGGAGGACAGCGAGGCAGGGGCTCAGTTTACACACCACACAATACACAAACTGCATGCTGTGTGTGGTTTCAATCGATCGTACTTTGTAGACTGAAAGAACCTAATACGTGCATAGTGTGTAAGTGTAAGTTAATTTAAAACTTAATCTGTGAATTGTTGTGTGTGTGTGTGCGTGTGTCTGCGTGTGTGTGCGTGCGTGTGTCTGTGCATGCGTGTGTCTGTGCGTTTGTGTGTGTCTGTGTGCGTGTGTGTGCATTTGTCAGGTGATCATGGCGCAGGGGGAGCTGAAAGCCTCTCACTCTCTGAGCAAAGCCGCTGACGGGTTGTCGTCCACCGCCATCCAGCTGCGGTACCTCCTATCGCTGACCTCTGCAGCCAACGACGACACCCACACCATCGTGTTACCCCTCCCCAGCGACCTCTTGAGCCCACCCTGAACCTAGAGTTATAAAACCTAGAATACTCGTGTCTGTAATGACACCACTGTGACCGTAGAGTTATAAAAACTAGAACCTACGCGTCTGATTCCACTTACTTTCACCCAGAGAGCTCATGAGCCCACTCTGACCCTAGAGTTATAAAACCTAGAACCTACGCGTCTGTTACACTTACTTTCACCCAGAGAGCTCATGAGCCCACTCTGACCCTAGAGTTATAAAACCTAGAACCTACGCGTCTGTTACACTTACTTTCACCCAGAGAGCTTGAGAGTCTTTCTTTAATCTGTTTTTTTTTTTGTTGCCAGAAATAAAAGTTAAGTAATGTACTACCTTAGATGTTTTGAGTTTTTTTCTTTCAGAGATCCTCAATCAGCAGGGACAATGGCTTTGGACGTGTTTAGCCCTTTGGGAAAGAAGGTCATGACTGCCAACACAAGGCCCAGGATAGTTTAACAGTTACGTGGGTGATAAGTTATAACTTTGATTATTTCTCCTAGATAATGTAAGTGGGTATTAGTCTCGCGATGATAGAGATATTATCCTGACCTATAGAATTCTGCATTGCTGAATATAATGTCTATAGAACATTTGTTTTCAAACTAAGCCGGTCCAAAACTAGTTGATCACTATGTTTTCGTTTTTTATTGTTATTGTTCTATTCTTGTATAATTTATAATTGTATCTACCTCTATATTGACACTTTAAACCTATCAATATAGACTTCTAAAAATAGTTACAATGTTTATTATGTCAAATCTATTTGATATGGGAATTTTGCTATAATTTGTATTTCCTCTGTTGATCAGTGTGTGACCTTGTATACCTCTTTTAGCTTTCCACTTTAAAAAGGAAAAAAGCAAATTCAGTATATTTGGACATATTTATTTAAAAAATGTTGTGCATTGAGTTATTGCTATAAGTAATATTTTAAAGATAATTCGAGTTGTTTTGTTTAATGCAAGAAAAAATAAAAATTTAATTGTGAACAGGAATAACCTGAACAGTTTCGAAAAAGGCCGTGGGTGCGTGTGTAATTACAACAGGGTTTAAAAGACTAGCCTGCCTTCTGACCGGGGATTGCCTTACGATCCAAACATTAACTTGACGCTCCAAAACCGACTAAATGACCTAACTCCAGTTTCCAAAGCAAATGAATATCTGCTGGCCCCGGAGCTTTAGCTGCGATCACTTAACAGGCCGCGGCGCTGACTACTGTTTGTATATACACTGTGCCACATAGAGGCCTAGTGCCCTAGATAGAATTCTTCCCAGCATCTTGGAACCGCGTTGGGTAAAATTACCGTTAAGGATAAGCTCGTTAACGCGCTGCAACGACGTCTTCATGCTCAGCGGCTGCTCAACTGCAGCTGCTTAACGAGGGTCATCCACCAGCTATAGTTCACTGTCGGGAACCCGTGTGTGTTGTGCTTGTTTGTGGAGATCTTAGGAAGTGTGTGTGTGTGTGTGTGTGTGTGTGTATGTGTGTATATATATATATATATATGTGTGTGTGTGTGTGTGTGTGTGTGTGTGTGCGCGCGTGCGCGCGCGTGCATGTGTCTGTCCATTCGTACCTTTTTGTCTCCGTTAGTTCATAAACCTGCGTGTGAACGTGAGTAACAACACAAGATGTGCCATTGGTCCAGAAGGGACTGGTACTGCAATCTATTTTTATTTGTGTGTGACAGTTTCTCATTTTCTTTCTATTTAGCGTTCAAAGCTCCTTTTTGGACTCTACCCCTTCCTGAAAGAATAATCCCTGTGTATTACATCCCGTCAGACAGAATGGGCAATATTATAAACATTTAAGTACTTAAGTGATTAAGTAGCATGTGGGAGTACATCTCTTGTGGATTCTTACTGGCAAACCTATCCGTGCACAGAAAGCCCAAGGAAGCTTTGGGTTACAGCTAACGTTCTCAGACTGAATAGGTTTAGTGGGTGTTTGGAGAGGGGTTCCCCTTAAAAACAAGGTGAAAACATTCCTCTCAACGACTTTGCCACCAACGCATAAAGACACACACACACATACACACACACAATCTGCTTCATCCTCTTTACACATGTCGTTACCCGTGGCTATTTGCAGCATCCACATTATGTAACTCTCCATTGGTGATGTTTTATTTGAGGAGTATTTTTATGTATAGTTCTGCCCTGTACTCTCAGAGATAATGACATGTGTTTATCGCCTTCACACTGCTGGTTAACAGTAGCAGTTGGAACGAGGCCGGGCCGGGCCAGGGCTGGGCATGGCATCTGGTTGGGCTGCCATGTGGTTAGTGTGTTACTATTTATATGCATGGGTGCTACTTACTCTTGTGCACAATCGGGATTTCCCTTGAAAATTAACCGGCTGCCAGGGTGTCCAACCTGGGCTTATTTATCCATGCTAGATTTGAATCTTGAGTTTTGATTGTTTGTTCTTCAATAAAGTAGTTCTAAATTGTATGTTACAGCGGTGAAATGCATTTACAGGCCCAAAATAAACCGTGGTCTGATTTGGGTGAAGGACTTTATTTTGAGTCGGTTTGTCGAGTTTGCCTCAAATTGAAATTTCAGATCAAAGTTTTTATCGTAGCAAGGTGTGAATTAATAGATGTAGTAGGACAAAGTTTAACGATCCTGACGGGAATTATAGATGTTAGGAACAGCAGGGTTAGTGTGTGAAACCAGATACTGCTAAATAAAACCTTTATTTTAAAAAAAAGCTGTGAAGCTGCTGTATTACTGTTGTTCCAGTCAACAGTTGGCTGTAACACTTTGTGTCTGTGATATTCTATTCACCCTGCAGCCCCTTGTTCACCTAAACTTCTGACTTCAATCCACAAACACATTTTCTGTCCCTCCCTGGCTCACTCTTTCACTGCTCCCCCTCTCTCTCTCTCCCTGTTTCTCTTTCTTGATCTTTCTATCTCTCCAGCTGTCTCATTCGATAGGCGTCCATTCTCTCGTTCAGTTTCTCGACATTTCCAGTGTTTCTCTCTTGTCTTTTTTCTTGTCCTTTTATTAACTCCTCATCGCTCCCTGTCTCTGTTTGTCTCTCGCTCTTTCCCTCTCCCTCGCAACCTTTTCTGTGCGATGATATTTCTTTGAATGTGTCCCTCTCTTTATCTCTCTTTTTTAATCCGCGTCTGAGATGTCTCTCATTACGGATTAATGCTTCCCTCATACCTCCCCATCCCGGGAGTGATCCTCACGGGGAGAACGCTCTGGTCTGTTCCTTCCTTCCCCTCTCTCCCTCTTTCTTTCTCTCCCTCTCTTTTCCTCCCACCATTCTGCTGTCAGCGGACTGGATGAGCTTCCCAGTCACGGCTCCCTCAGAGCACGCTGAACACTGGTTTCTCTTTCTCTCTCTCTTTCTCTCTCTCTCTTAATCGTTCTCAACTTCTTCTTTTTTTTTGATCTTCTAAAAGATGTTACCATGGAGACTCTTGTGTCTTGGGGCGCTCATCTTATTCTGCAAAGGTAAGACGAGATCTTCTGACTAGTTACGTGTGTGTGTGTGTGTGTCTATTTCTCTATCTCTCTTTTTCTCTGTGTGTGTCTCTCTCTCGCTCTCTCTCTCTCTCTCTCTCTCTTTCTCTCTCACTCTCAGTATATGTTGGTGATTGTGTGTGTGTGTGTGTGTGTATTTCTCTATCTTTCTGTGTGTGCTTATCTCTCTCTCAGTGTATGTTGGTGTGTGTGTGTGTCTATCTTTCTATTTCTGTCTTTCTCTCTGAGTGCATCCATGTGCATTTGACTTGTTAACTGTTAATAGCCTAACAGATAAAGAATCAGGAACAGAAAAAAATATTATCTTCCAATTATTTTCAACATAAAAATTTGTTGTAGAATGAGTTGACACACACACACACACACACACACACACACACTGGGCAGAGGAAAGGCACTGTTGGAAGGGTTCTAATTGGTTTGGGTGTGATAATGATATGATATTGTTTATAGTAATTACTATATAGGAAGTACTAATAAAATATAGTTGTATACATTTATATGAGTGAATGGTAAGGGGAACCAGATTGGGACCAAAGCCCGCCCTCCCACTTTTGTAGACAACCTCCCATGTGTGACTGATGGCTGTAAAAGGTTCTATTGGATTAACTGTTAGTTTTTTTATAGCTGCCTGATCCAATTGTGATGGCGAGGGTGTGTGCTAATTACTTAGCGTGTGATCAACTTGGAAACATCTCTCTCTCTCTCTCACACACACACACACACACACACACACACACACACACACACACACACACACACACACACAGTCTTTACAAGGCTCATGCCAAGGGTCATGCTAGTACACACGTGCTACTTACTAGTTTACACACCAAGGATAGCATTGTCATGTAACATGCTTGTGTCACATGTGGCTAGGTTGTACACACTATCACACGCCTGAATAGGGCATGTAAATAGGGCATGTATGTTCTACAGAATTGTAGAGCATGTATGTACTACACAATAATAGGGCATGTATGTACTACACAATAATAGGGCATGTATGTACTACACAATAATAGCGCATGTATGTACTACACAATGATAGAGCATGTATGTACTACACAATAATAGCGCATGTATGTACTACACAATAATAGGGCATGTATGTACTACACAATAATAGGGCATGTATGTACTACACAATAATAGGGCATGTATGTACTGCAACATACTTTGGCATGCATGTGCTGCACAATAATATGACATGTACGTATGTACACAGTCATTGGATTGTTGACATACTAGACTCTAGTCTGTAGAGCAACATATACCTGCCTCTGAGTAGTTTAAAAGGGTAGAACTTTAAAAGAAAGAAAAGAAAGAAACGGATAAGGTGTGCCTCTTGACAAAACAGGGCTTAGGGTGAACAGGAGCGAGATGGCATCCTCCATCAGATTTAAACAGATATTTGACTTGAAGGTCAACGTTTGTACGTTTCATGTTGGCGTACGCGGAACTCTTGGTATCCTTGCTATCCTCCTGACCCTAACGGCACTAAGACGACCTCCTAGCCTTTGCTTGACCCCTTGTTGTTCTTGTGATCTGACCAGTGTTTTGTCTCATTTCACTC
>JAPMUY010007654.1:0-12500 GCA_026901105.3 Galaxias olidus | reverse complement strand
GGCGGACTGACTGTTTCAATTACTGGCTGGCTGGCTGGCGGACTGACCAGGGGCTGTTTAAACAACTAACTGGCTGACTGGTTAAATGAATGGCTGGCTGGCTGGTAGACTGTTTGACTTGCCGACTGACAGACTGCCAACGCAGTTGACACAGTAGCCTTCTATACTGAAGCTGATTTAAGGTATTAGGAGATATATTTTGTATAAAAACAGATTTATATACAGTATTTGAGATGATTAATGTGATGAAGCATAATGTTATAAATGTAAGATCACGTGAGATGTGAGACCAACCCTTTTATTACTTTACTCTTTGATTACATTACCCTTTTATTACTTTACTCTTTTATTACTTTCTCTCTCTGTGTCTTACCCTTGTCTTTCTTGTCACAGCTATAACAATGTCAGCCCCCCAAAACAATGAATTTCTCTACCTCTTTTCTTGCAGGTAAATTGTGGCTACTTAGTGGGAATAAAAAAAAAACTCCCACTAATGAGGAACTGGTAGTGCCCAGGCCATAAATCTAACACCTTCTTAAAAACAAAACAAAAAAACAACTCAAGTGCCTTGTTTTGGAAGGTAACACTACTATGTTGTTTGTCAAACAGCATTCATAGCCAAACATAAGCTCCTAGTGGTTCGGGTCAAGTTTGACTTCTATATAACTGAAACGTGATGTGACTGAGTAGCACATAGAAAACATATGATGTTGTATATCAGCTGTGAGTTTATATGATTTTCATAATCGATGTGAAATCCAATAGGATCAATGAATTGGGTTGTTATTTTTCTATCGACTTTTATCTTTCTAAATATTCTGTTTGGAATAAATTAAGCTACTTACTTTTGTCTTTACTCTCGTGTCACTTCTCTGGACACTTGAAAAGGGGTGTGTAAAAATAGTGACTGGCTTCTTGCACTTTGGCAAATACCACCAAATCTATTAATTCAGATGTGTTACATTTTAGTCTTTAAACAGTTGAAATTATATTACTACAGTCTATGTTAGCCTGATACTACACACTAGGACACCAAGATGACATGATAAATAATAAAATAATAATAATAATAATAATAATAGGAAATTGCAATAGTAGAAAGCTATTTCTTATTTTTGACTTTTTTTGGTAAAAAAAATCTGTCAGGCCAGTAAATTATTTTGGTAGGTTAGCCAAAAAGTGAATTTTGGACCCTGGCCAACTTCAAAACCACAATTATTATTTGTAGAAATAAAATAATTGTCAAAAAATTTAGTTTGTTATATGAAACACCTAAACTTGTTTTAGTGTCAGTAACCTTTGTAACTATTCAATTTTTACTTATTTTTACATTTTTACTTAAATTAAGGATTTTTAATGTATCATGCCCAGCGCTGAACAAAAGAAGACGCACACACTCATTAAGAAATAGCTCTTTTATTTAACAGTAGTAGTTTTGAAGGCCAAACATCAAGCTGGGGAAAACAATACCGATTATAACACAGCGCACAAAAACAATAAAATTATGACAGCCTGTCTTCTCCATGAAATAACAGTTGATCATTTGTTAAGAATTTACAAAGAAAGAGGAGCCTAAAATATTTAGTTATATTTAGAAACTAAAATATTTTCCATCAATAAGCGATCAATGAATCAATTGTTGACGTCAACAACTGTAAAGTCTTTAAGGAGAAACATGTTCTAGAACTAGAAATCACGTAGCATCTCTGAATAAACTCACACACTCCCTTTGCTAGTGTTTGTAAGACGCCAACACAGTATGTAGCATCCCTCCCCCCAACCTATCGTACGCATGGTGCTTTGAGTCTATCACATCCTCTTTTAGCCTCCCAGTTAAAACGACAGAATTTAAAACGCCGTTCATATCTCTCTCGCTCGCTCTCTCTCTCTCTCGCTCGCTCTCTCTCGCTCGCTGTGCCAGGAGATCAGACATAATTTCACAGTGCAGTAACTTTCAGCTGGTTTAGACATTCAGAGGCAGGAGTTACCCCCCTCCCGCAATATTCATCTTGTACTCTAATGGAATAGTGCTGAGCTTTCATAGTTTCTGATGCTAGTTGTATACAGAAGCTGACGTATAAAAAAGATTCAGGTGAGACAACATTTCATCTGACACAAATATTTGGTTGGCTTACCTATAACAGGTCCTACTAATCCCAGATCCGCACTACACTTCTACTCAACTTGGTAATTGCAAACCTTCGTCCATGTGAGCATAGGGAACGCCTAATTGTTCTTGTGTTTTTTTTTGTGATCTAGCCAATGAGATTGATTTGCCAGTCATCTCAGCCAATGAGAAAGCACTGTTTCAGCAGGCAGTTGCGCTTGAATGGATCCAAATCAACTGTCCCATCCATCACCAACTGGCACCTAAAAGAGACAGACAATCAAAAAAAACGTATTATTAATTTTTTTTATGAATTTATATTTTTATCCTTCAACTCATTTCTGTACTCTATTATATATAAATACTAAAGGACTGTGGTCTGACCATTGCCATTGTTGCGGTGCTGTCTTCTCATTGGGCCCTGGGGCTGGTTGCCGGGGGGATTGGATCGCTCATGAGGACCAGGATGTAGGAAGGGATCCCCTCTTCTCTGGACCTTCTGTGAAGACAAGGCGGGGGGGTTCAAAAAGTACATTTAATGTAAATATTGGGGAGCGCTGTATCACACATGTATCACCGATTACACATTCTGTCAACACACACATAACTAACTAACCATGTCCCCGCCTCTGCGGCCATCTTGTTCCCGACGTCTAGACCAGACTTCCTGTTGCATCATGTCCATCCCATCCACAGACTCCTCGACCCGTTCACTAAAGGAGAGAGGGAGAAACAGAGAGAAAGAGAGAGAGAGAAAAAAAGAGAAAGAGCGAGAGATAAAGAGAAAGGGAGGGAGGGAGGGAGGACATGGGAAAGTAAGAAGATAGAAGAGGTAGAAGCAGAGAGTTAACATTAGCATACTCAGTCTAACTGCCATCTAGGAAACATTTAAACAGACTAGGAGAAAATTAGAAAACAAAACTATACCTTTTAGGGGTTTCTATAGACTTAAAGACTTCATGTAAATGTAAGAGATTGAATAGGTCTATAATGTCATTGATTTATACCTCCTGTGTGCTAGGGGGCGCTGTGACATACTGCCTCCAGGGATGGTGACCTTAACCTCCCCCAGCCTCTCCTGTCTTCTTCTCTCCAGGTCATAGCGCAGGTCGCCTGGGTCATGGATCATTTGCTGCTGCCGCAAAGCAGGCTGTACGAAGCAACACACACACACACACACACACACACACACACACACACACACACACACACACACACACACACACACACACACACACACACACACACACACACACACACACACACACACACACACACACACACACACACACACACACAGTTTAACCAAAATGCAAAACGTAACACCCCTGCCTCAGTAAACACAATCATTGACAACGCATCGATTTATCAGTCACTATTGACAGATATCCTACACCCCCCCCCCCCCTCCCCCCCAATAATGACACAACTGTAACCAATATCACCATGTGGCTGGTTTTAAAACAGAATGCATACTTTCCATTGGTTTAAATTACCAGGGAGTTCGACCAACCACAGCCTTATTCATAAACTACCCATCCCCCCTGATCTCAACGCAGTTCTTAACAATGTGATCCTCCATTCACTCCATTGTATTAGTCATGCTACTAATAGGGTGTAAGAAAATAACTATTCACTTGAGTATCGCGAGATTATGTTAAGCGATACTGCATCGATTCTGAAAAACACAGAATCGATTTTTTTATTATATATATATAGGCAAACGTTATTTCTTTGCGCGGATTGCAGAAAATGTTGTGAAATGATGTTGGATGTTACAGGGACTTTGATAAATACAAATGGAGATCCCACTGTTCTGCTGGCATGCATGTAAAGCAAGTACACCTTTTACTACAAACTAGAACAGTTTTTGCCAATGCGCAGCCCTAACTACTAATGGAAAAATCTGATCCTCACCCCCCTCTATCCATCCATCCCTCCCTCCCTCCCATCCCATCCATTACTCCATCCCATTCATCCCTCCCTCCCATTCATCCCTCCCTCCCTCCCATCCCATCCATCTATCCCATTCATCCCTCCATCCCATCCCTTCATCTATCCCATTCATCCCTCCATCCCATCCCTCCATCTATCCCATTCATCCCTCCATCCCATCCCTCCATCTATCCCATTCATCCCTCCATCCCATCCCTCCATCTATCCCATTCATCCCTCCCTCCCTCCCTCCCTCCCATCCCATTCATCCCTCCATCTATCCCATCCATCCCTCCCTCTCTCCCTCCAGTCTGTTACCTGCATGTCTCCCAGTCTGGAGTACAGAGGCTCCCTGTCAGACATATTGTTCAGGTTCATGTTGAAGCGCCTGCATGGAGACACAAAGGGGACAGGATGCTCATTAGGACAGGGGTCCGTTTTGACCGGGACAACTTTCATTTAAGAGAACCGCCGGCCCGTTTGACTGGGGATAAGCGAGTTGGTTCCTATATTACATTTTTTTTTAGGAGGAATGATAGAGAAAGCTGATAAAAACATGTGCATTGCTGACCTACAAAAACAGCAGTAATTTCTACACCCAGCTGATCTATAGTTGGTATAATCTGTAATCTGTAGATCTATAATCTAAACACTAGGCTTATGGGTATGTTGGCGAAGTTTGACGTTCCAGCACTTTCCCTTCTCAATATTGAGAAATAGCCAGAAAAATATATAAACGTACATAAATATTGTGTCACTTATTTCTATGTAGTACATCACAAATAGCTAACTGTACCGGTTGAGAGTCAGTCTCTCTTCCACCATCTCTTCCTCGTCATCCTCCTCTTCCTCATCCTCAGGTAACCCTCCTTCCTGGGGACCTGAGAAACGCTGGTTCAACGTAATGCCGTTACCACGGAAATAGTGATCTGTGAGAGAGAGAAAAAAATTCAGGCTGATAGACTGACAACTCCAGGCACAATTTGTTTTTATTCCTAACCTCTTCATTGAACAAAAATCTACTTGGAAATTTGTGAAACAGAAGTTCTTTACAACTGGAAACATACTAAATAAACCAGAGTATGTTTGTGATTTTAACAGTGATAAAGGTTTGGGTTTTCTTTTAAACCACCCTGACCTTTGACGTGATGCACCAACGTGATGATCTCCTGGGCGAACGTGCCGGTGTGCGTGGCGTTCTCCCGGTACGTTCCGGAATGTTCCAGCATGGGCAGGAAGTCAAGCCGCTGTCGCCCCACGTTCACCAGGTCCAGGGAAAGCTGCCTGTCCGTGGAGTAGCACAGCTGACTGGAGGAGGAGAAGAGAGAGGGGTGAGACCGGGACACGCAGATAGACAGAGGAATAAAGGGGGGGTTACAATTCAGGGGTGCAGAGAATAAAGGAGGGAGTAACAGTTTAAGGATACAGAGGATGGGGAGGGGGGGGGGTACAGTTAAGGGGGAGAGAATAAGGGGGGGGGGGGGGGGGGATACACAGTATAGCACTGACAAAGCTAATGGTTGCTAAGAGTGAGAGATTACAATACCTTCTTACCTTTACCGACTCAACTTACCTGGATGAAGCAGCTTTGAGAAGCTAAAAGCACCTAGATAGCTACACTATATGCTGTGTGTATATATACGTGTGAGAATGCTTGTACAGAAATCAAATGGAAACCCATCAACCCAATTCAAAAGCAAACTTTTTTGGGGGGGTGGGGGGGCGTTCATCATGGGTGCATCATATGCCAACGTGATTTCTCGTGTTCCTGAAAAACCCTGATGAGGTACGAGTGACAGTTTCCACTTCTTTACGGCTTCTTTTTTTTTTTGCCGCTTTTCTCGTCTAATCACCACATAGGAATATCCAGGGGAGCCCCAGTGTTTCCACCAACCGAGGTGAAAAGATTGTGGGTTTTTCCAGATCAGAACTCTTGTGTGACCACCGGCTGCATTCTTGCATTCTATCCACAACTGAGAGCCAAAATGGAGTCTCAGGCAGTAGCCATCTTGGTTCTTGTGCCATGGTGTCCCACATAATAAATAGCAGCTTGTAGCTCGTCTCTCATTTGTTTTTCCTATGGTTTTTAAAAGTAGCTTCTTTAGCTAATGTTGCACTATATATGTCCAATCAACCCACACAATGTTGGAATCCTCTTATTTTGGTCGTGCATTGGTGAGGAACAGAATTAATGTTATAGCAACAGAGTAGCAAATGTTTGGAAGAGAAGATGACATGCAGCATACTTCTTAGAGCTCAAAATATACTCAGATTTGGTCCAAAAAATAAAAAGACAGTGGGGATATTGGAAGATATTTCTCATTAGCTGGTACTTTCCTTGCTCCAAACAAATCTTCGTCACCCTCAATGCAATTGTCCTCCTGTTCATTCTGAAAGCCTCTCATTGAATCCCACTGCTCTGTGTGAGAATGTATCTTTGAATCAGATTGAGAAACATTCCGTGTTAACCCTCCAATAATGCTGTTTTCTACCGATAGAAGAGTCTACAGTCAGGGCTCTCTCTCTTCACTGAGGCACACGATCCCAGGTCTATGGTCTGACTAGCTACCTCCACAGTCAGAGCCAGAACAACAAATAGAAAGGTGTTAGCGTCATCCATCCATTCCTCAGACGTCACACAGCCTTCCACGGCTATAGAACAGTCTTCTTATGCAGTGTGAAAACTCCTCCTTCGTTTAGAGAATGAAAAAATTTAATTGTTATGTTACTTTGGAATGCATCTTTATTCTTTTAAAATTAGAAGGAAAAACAAGCTGGGTCTGTTGTTGCATGTCCAAAAGGTCGCCTGGTTACAGAAATGAACGACAAAACAATGATTCGTTTTCTCAAAATGGTCTTTACTCAACCATTTCCTGTTCTTCCTGCATTAGAAATAATATGGATATTTCGCCAAAGCCTAGTTCAACTCCGAATTTGTACCAGATTGTCCTGAAACTGCTGTTGGTACTGGACGTTCATCTCAGCGTTAAGTCAGAATACAGGGAATCTTCAAAAACACAAAAATAGAATCCCTTGGTTTTCTTAACATGATCCAGAAACCCCATTTACTCTGCTGGATGGAGTCTGTTCATTCTGCTTTGTCTGGATGGAGCAGAAACATATTCATTGTTGGGTTTCAGATGTGACCTAGATCCATGCTTTAAACAGCAGCCATGGGAAACATCACCCAATCAGCACCCAATCACCTGGTGGTGGTCCTCCAGAGGTGTGCTGTTATGGTCCTGCTCCATAGAAAGGTACACGTTTAGACTGCATCCATTAACCACTTATCGTAGGTAGGGGATCCAGAGGTAGTTGGTGTGCAAAGTCGTACTAGATTCCTTCTCTTGTATTTATATGGAGGATAAAACGTGAGGTGTTCCATCGGATCAAATGGAAATCAAATTAAAATGGTAATCCAATTCCAGGCTGAATGTAGGGTTCAAGGTTGGCTTGCAAAAGAGCAGAGGAGGAATGCATGTTGGACAGTGTACATGTAAATACATCAGGATGTGTGTACAACACAGGTAGAGACGGTGTTTAAAGTTTTGTCCTTTTTCATTCCAAGGTCTGATTCAAGATTCAATCTGTTAGTGAAGGAAAACTGAGAATGTACATATGAACTTTATTTGGCCATCCTGTCTTGATTTAAGATTCAGACTGAGTGGATGAGAAAACGGGCTTTTGTCTTGCAGAGGCTTGATTTGGGATTGACTCCCCTTTCACGCTGGATGAAAAAAGGATACAGTCCAAGTCCATCTTCCCAAATTCCGTAGAGGTATAGAAAAGATTAACAGTTTTGATATTATTTCCTAATGAGAGGTAAAAGAAAATGGTGATTAATTTCAGTTTAAAAGTCCCGGAGGCGGTGGTGGTGTTTTGCCTTGTACACCAAAGAAGTGTGGGAAAAAAACAAGGGCTAAAGTCTGTTGATTAAAATAGGGGTTGATTCTACTAGAGTTCTCATTCCTTAAAAAAAATAGACCAAGCATTTTGTTTGGTTACGCATCAGTAAGAACGGAAAAAATCCATGTTCTCAGATAAAAGTTGCTGACTTCTGGCTTGCAATCAGTCTCAGTATTTGCTGACGATTCTCTCCTTTGCACTTGACAATCCTGGACACTCAGCTTGCTTAAATGGCCATGAAGCTCTGGTGACATCAGGTACCGTTTATTTGTGACGGTGTGTGAGACTCTTCAATCCTAGATGGAATATTGGAACTTTAAGAACACATTTGGAATTAGAATGCTGCATTTCTTCGGCTCTGTAATGCTGGGTAGATTTTCAGGCTTTTCTCCTGTTGGTTGTTAGTAAGTGTCCGACGCTGAAACCAGAAGGTGTGTCCTTTTTTTTCCCACAGGTGTTTTAGCTTTAAAGGCAACTCAAGTCTTGGAAGAGGAAACACACGTATGATAACTTCTTTGGACACATCCCTCTTTGCAGTCAGTTGGACTGGTCTCGGCCATCATGTGTTACAAAACAATCCGTTTTCCTGACATAATCTTTCAACTGAAGACAAATGAATGTTATGATGAGCTACACCTATCTTCTTCATTCTGAAATTCCCCTCAGAATCCCAAAAATATTTTTCTTCAATCAATCATCGATCTCCAATCCTTGTCCTTTTTTTGGGGGAAATTTCTGCTGCGGGCGGGCTTCCATTGAAAACTCAGGATTTGGAAGAAAAAAAAAACATTTCACCCTTGACCCCTCCCCGATGAAGATACATTACCTGTTCTGTCCCATCGTTCGGTTCAGGTCCACTTTAATGGTCAGCCTGTCCTTCTCGGTCATAATGGTTTCCGGCTGTTCAGCGTTCCAGCACTCGTCGTCAGCTTGTCTTTGCCTGGGCATTCTGGAGCTCCCCCGGGGGTCTTCTCTCTGAGGGAGCAGACGTCGGGCTCCTCCATCCAGGGACTCCCAGTGACGAGGAGGGGGCTCTGCGCCGTCACCACCCCAAAGAGGATGCTCATCTCCGGGCTCCAGATTCCAGTCCTCACCCCTGGATGAGGATCCTCCATAATCTTCCCGGGCCCTATGCTGGGGGCCCTGCTGGGGGTAGTAATGTAACCGGCCCTGGATCCTGTCCCTGGAGCCCGGTGGCCCCTCCAGCCTCCCTCCGCGGCCAGGGTTCCTGACTCTCCCTCCGGGTCCGGGGGGGCTATGCCGGCCCCTAGGAGGAACCTCCATCCTCGCCTCCTGGCCATGGAAGCCCATGACGGGGCTGTTGTGTCGACCCTGACGCATAGGAGGAGGAGGGCTCCGCCTGACGCTGTGCTGTCTCGTGCCGTCGTCTCCAAAACGCTCCCCTCTCTCTCTCCTGGCGCCTCCCGGATCTCCCGCAAAAAACTCCAGGTCTCTCCGGTTGTCGTGAACCGGACGACCCCTGACCCCTTCCTCCTCCTGGGCCTCCCTGACCTTTGACCTTCTGTCGGACATCCTGAAACGCTCCTGGGAGGAGGATCCGGCGGGGCCGGTGCTGCGTTCCCGCCCGTCCCGTCCCGTTCTGTCCCCGTGCTCCCTCGGGTGGTTCCCAAACGGCTCTCTCTGCGGCGGGGGCTGTGGCGGGAACGGCCCCTTCCGCCGTACGTCAGCCATGCCGTGGTCGTGCTCCACGATGAGGGTTCCCGGAGCCCCTCCATCCCTGAGCGGGGGAGGGGGTGGCCCCTTGTGGCCCCCTCCAAACCCACCCCCGGGGGGTCTCTTATCCAGGGAACCATGGCGATCTCTGAGCAGATCCTTGTCCCTCCCGTACCTGTGTCGACATAAGAGCAGTGGGTTTGAACAGTGTGACAGGGCGAGACTGGGAATCACACCCATCATTTCACTGTTCCAACTAAACATATTTATTATTTTCATTCAAAACAGTCTCTCGCTCTGTCTCTCCCTGATTAGATAATAAGATATATCTTAGAAGTTACTAGATTACAAAATAGATAAAAATTACTGTAGAAACACACAAAACAGAGCTAGTAACAAATTGTGTATCATTGATTTGACAAGTTTTATATGACAGGAATAAAATGGGCATTCACAAATTTTAAAGAGAGTGAAAGAACTTTTGCCGATATGTAACACAACACATGACCTAAACATTGTGTTGGCAGACACTGATCCTTCAAAGGACAGGAAGTGGTCAGGTAGGATTACAGGACATCTTCTTGTCGACTTTTGAACTTGAAAGTGGCCAAAATGGGCCTGCGCGCATTGCTCAAATTTACCCACGATGCACCCCGTCCTCCATTTCCTTCCTGAGTCTGTCGGGAAAGGGACTCTTCTCCCGCTGATGAAGAAGATGATGATGAGGATTATGGTCTTCCCTGGGTCTATCTTGACCTCCACGTCCCATCTCCCCACCTCCCCTCTCCCTCCTCCGATCGTCAGACATCTCCCGGGGGCTCCTGTCCCTTGACCTCCCCTCCTCTCTCCCCCAGCCACCACCACCACCCGGGGTCACACCTCTCTTCCTCGACCCCACCGACGGCAGCCTCTCTCTAGGCAGCCTCTGCGGAGAATTAGTAGCTTCCCCAAACTTCTCCCGCTGCTGCTCTTCTCCTCCATATCTCTGCAAGTCTTCTCTGAAACCTCCCCTTCCTCTTCCTCCTCTTCCTCTTCCTCGGTCACGGCCACGGAGCTCGAGGTCTGGCGAGGGCCGCCTGTGATCTAAAATCACAAACGGTGGAGAGGGTGTCCTGCGTCGGAGCTCTTCGAGCGGGGCGCGCCGATGATGGTGAGGGTCCGTTGGTGAACCGGAGGGTCGTCTCCGGCCGGCTGGGCCACCCTCTTCCCTAAAACGAGCCCACTGTTTTTCCGGGTCTTCTTTGGGACGAAGGCGGTGGTTGTCAAGCCGCGGCCCGTTCCAGTGGGGGTCAATGTCCGGCCTGTCCGAGGGAAAGTTCCGAGGCGGACCCCTGCCGCCGCCTCTCCTGTCGTCATGCCAACGAGGACTTAGCCTGCAAAGTGAGACAGCGGATATGATGGCTGTCGGATATGATAGCCTATACACTGTGCTTTCTTATAACTCATTCATATAATAACACAAGGTTTAGAGAATACATTTACCGGTAGTGAGGTGATCGAGACCTTGGTCTTGACATTTAGTCCACCTTCAAGCAAAAAGGATATTTATTACTGATTGAATCAACCTAAGCCGTAGCTAGGGTCAATACGTTTATTTAAAATTTACATACAGGATATATGGCTAAGACATTTATCCAAAACGCCTTAAATAGATTATAATTATAGTAATAAAAATAAAAATAATAATAAAAAATAATGCACCAATAAAACAAGATATGAATGATAATTACTTTTAAAGTGCAGTTTCCGCTCCTACTTTCTCCCAGCTCCTTTTCCCACAATGCCTATCTCGCTTGCACTCTTCTTGTCTACTCTTAATCACATAATGCAATTTAAAAATAATAATTTCATTTGTTAAATGTAGAGCCAAATAAAAATATTGCAGTCTTTTGCGATATGTTTAACCCACAAGTTGATTTCGCGATAACGATAAAAAAAACAATATATTGTTAAGCCCTAATAAGATTTAACAATATACCACATGGCTTCACGTGCAAAGCAGATTTACTGTGAATAGATCAACGTCCAAAATAAAAGCATTTGCCACAAATTGACGTTACAG
Source organism: Galaxias olidus (assembly GCA_026901105.3). Classification (NCBI taxonomy): domain Eukaryota; kingdom Metazoa; phylum Chordata; class Actinopteri; order Galaxiiformes; family Galaxiidae; genus Galaxias; species Galaxias olidus. The sequence continues at coordinate 816 of JAPMUY010007654.1, read as the reverse complement.
ATTAGATGTATGAAGTACGCTGTGAGTAAAACATACTTGCATAGTAAATATATGAATTAACGTTCCACTTTTTTCCCTCTCTCTTTCAAATAACTGCACTTAAAGTTAAAATACATCACATGTTGTATAATATAAAACCATAATGTACCGGTGAAAAATTGATTTTTAGTGGAAAAAATTATGTGAATTAGTGATCCGAGTCTTATATTTTTTTTTTATCCTCTCAAGAAAAACAGAAAATGTCATGTTTTTGAGGGGTATTTATTTGATTTCAACCCATTTTGTGCGCAGCTACTGAAACCCGCCGGGGCAGCGCGTTAGCTTGCTAGGTACGTTACCTCAGCCCAAGTTCTCCTCGATAAGGTTGTAATTCGTGGAAAAAAACACCAAAATACCAGCCACTCACACAACAATACAATTAACTTAATTGCTAGCTAACTAGGCACATATTTGTAAAACATATTATAGACTGTTGTTATGATTGTAGAATTGTCTTCTCTGTGTTTTGTTTTTCAACATAGCCTTGCTCTTGGAAACTTCCCCGCGCTTGAACCGGAAGTACTTTGGTGCATCGCAAGAATTTTCTAAATTGAAATATCGCCACCTAGAGGGCACAATACATATTTTGTTGTAGATTTGGTCGATAATAAAGAAATTTAAATAAATTACCAAACCTAAGCATTTCAAGACCATAACTAAAATACCTCTTATACTCGAATAAATAATTATTAATGTTTTTTGTGCGTCTACATGTAAAGAGTTCATTACTGTACCGCAATATTTTGAAGAGAGGATCTACATGTATGTATATGTACG
>JAPMUY010007653.1:7500-10000 GCA_026901105.3 Galaxias olidus | reverse complement strand
AGAGGGAGAGAGAGAGGGAGAGAGAGAGAAGGAGAGAGAGAGAGAGAGGAGAGAGAGAAGGGAGAAAGGGGGGATGTCAGAGGTGGCAGACTGACAGACAGCACGTACCTCCTCCGTGACCCGCCGGTCTTCGTCTCTCTTTGAACCAGCCCGTCACCCTCTCCTCTTCTTCACTTTTAATCTGGGGCAGGAGTGACCCGGGCCTGGACCGCGCCTTTGGTTTCACCTGCCCCCCCCCCCCCCCTTCTCCTCCTTTTGTTCTTTCGTTCTTGCGGCGGCGGCGACTCCTTTCATCCCTCGTTCGTCTGTCGACCCTCCCTTCTCTCCGCCCTCCCTTCAAAAAGTCACTCCGCCTTTCTCTCTTTGCTCCTGCCTCTCTCCTCCGTCTTCGTATCACACTCTCTTTCTCTCTCTACTCACTTTGGTCTTTTCCTCTTCTCCCTGCCGACTCTCTCTGCTTTCCGAGTTCCTCCTCTTCAACTCCCTTCCCTCCTCCTTCTGCCCCCCCCCCCCCCCCCACCTCTCGTCCCTCTTTCCCCTGCTTATCACTCTTATTTTATTTCATGATTTGGTTTTAAAATCAGTCAGTGGTTATGAAGTCAGCACACCCTCTTGTTCCATTGACTTTCTTTCTCCTGTCCTCTTGTCTCTGCGGCACAGACACTGCTGTTAGCGTCCCCGTCCATCCACTAAGATGGGCATTAGCGTTAGCCAGACACTGCTGTTAGCGTCCCCGTCCATCCACTAAGATGGGCATTAGCGTTAGCCAGACACTGCTGATAGCGTCCCCGTCCATCCACTAAGATGGGCATTAGCGTTAGCCAGACACTGCTGATAGCGTCCCCCGTCCATCCACTAAGATGGGCATTAGCGACACTTGATAGCGTCCCCGTCCATCACTGCTGATAGCGTCCCCGTCCATCCACTAAGAGGGGCATTAGCGTTAGCCAGACACTGCTGATAGCGTCCCCGTCCATCCACTAAGATGGGCATTAGCGTTAGCCAGACACTGCTGATAGCGTCCCCGTCCATCCACTAAGAGGGGCATTAGCGTTAGCTTAGCGGCTTTGAGACCGAGCTCCATGGGCAGACAGTGAGTGTACAGGATTCGGTGATGCAATTTCGTCGCCATCGTTGTTGTTCTGTCCTTCAGGGGGGAGAGAGGAAGGAAAAGAGAGGGATGAGACGGCAGAGGGGATGGAAAGGGGGAGTGGTGGGAGAAGATGGAAAGAGCTGGGGGGGGTGATAAGAAGAGAAAGACAAAAGACAGAAGTGAGAGAGAGATGAGAGAGAGAGAGTGAGACAGTTTTGAGTGTGCAGGATTCGGTGATGCAATTTCTATTAAAGAATCTACAAGCACACACACACACACTTATACACACTCACACACTCACACCCTTTAGGGAGCGCTGAGTCACCGGTCAAAGGGCACGCGGGTCGGCAGCGGGTGGATGCCAGTGGAGCTGTCCCGGTGGCCGACCTTCCATCCATCCATAGGCTCAAACGACCCCACCACGACCCCAGAAGGGTGGGCGGGGATCTCATGAAGTCTCGGTACCCGCCCCCGCTCGCTTAAAAAACACCAGAGCTGGGCTCTTTAGTGCTGCTCGTTTCCTGCTCTGTGCCCGCTCGTCTGGTAAAAGCCCGCTCGGCAGGAAACAACCAGCACGCACAACGAGATGACAGCCGTTGGCCTGTGGACTGTGGAGGATGCCTGTTCTTATAGGAAGCCCAGCAGCTGCCTGTCTGCCAGTCTGCCTCTTTTGTTTTTCTTAACCCAGGAAAACGCCTACCTCTCTGGGGTAAGTCTGGGAGGCTGTCATGGTCTGGCTACGGAGCTCTCCGTCCTTAAATGGTTTCGGTAGTTGTCATCGCCGCAAGGAGATAGACAGAGGAGGGGGGGGGGGGGGGGAGAGGAAGAAGAGGGGGGGACAGAGAAGAGGAGGAAGGGGGAAGACTGGGGAGATAGAGGAATGGGGGGGTAGAGAGGGAGAGGTAAGGGGAAGGAAAGGATTTCTGGTAGAAAGATATATCGCCGTGTCACACGAGAGAGAAGAGAGAGTGATGAGCGGAGGAGAGGTGGTCAGAAACAGCTTGACGGGTAAAAGGATAGCAAATGAAGCGGGAAATAGGAAGGGAAAGAAAGACTGAGTGGATAAAAAAGAAGAGTTGAGAGTGAACGATGAACCCCCAAAAAATAAAAGAACACCGGGAAAGGGAGGGAAACAAAATGTAACACGAACAGAAGGATGGAACGGGGGATGGGATGGGGAGCACTGAGAGGGAGAAAGAAAGAAAGAAAGAATGAAAAGAAGAATGGATGGAGAGAAAAAAAGGACGAAAAGACGGAGAGATGGACAGAGAGGAAGAAGCTGCTGGGCCAGAGAGGGGAGTCACACCAGAGGAGGAGAAAAGCGAAGGATGAAGAGGGTGAGGCGGAGGTGGAGAGGTTCACTAAGTGATTGATAGAAAATAAAATGGGTATGACAAGGGTTTAGCC
>JAPMUY010007651.1:0-11242 GCA_026901105.3 Galaxias olidus | reverse complement strand
GTTTTACACTGTGATTTGCACGCCATCCACGGGCAAACGCTCAATCCCCTAGAGCATTCCGGTGTTAGCACACCACACAGCGGTTTGATTATAGATTAGAGAAGAAAACAACATTGTGATCCACGGACTTGAAAATCCTCCTAGCTCACTTGGCATGGGAAACATTTGGTGAGATGATATGCCACAATACTTAAAAACAGCAAGATTTCTATTAATTTATCTGTCATGCCAATAGCAACATTATTTTGCCATCCCTATTTCAAAGTCACTCTTTTCCCCTTCCCTCTCCTCTGCTCTTAGCAAGTGATTCATACTAGTCAGGAAGGGTCTACAGAGCATTTTGTAAGCATTCAGCTTTTCACACTCCAGACTGCTTCTGTGTTTGTGTGTGTGGGGGGGGTGTGCATTAGCAAGACCGCGTTAACCATTCGCAATGATTCATCTCGTTGTGCCGCTCTTCGTGTCTCAAACTACCTTATGTAGCATTAGTTGCCAGGTAGACTAGCACCAGCAGTCCGAGTGGTTGACGTAGGAGAAGCCGGCATTGTTAAATGAACCCCCATGGCACCAACCAACCTGGCATGCACTGGACTCACATGGTGAGAGGCGATAGAGACACTGGGATATTCAGTAAAGAGACACACTGAGTGGGAGTTGCTATGACGATCATTCAGGATCAGTTTGATCGGCTTAGGTGTAGAGTCCTGTTTCCAGCTGGCTCAACATTGACCTGGAGTACAAACTGCATAGCCAAAAGATGCCAGACACGATTGTATCCCCAACAAGGTTATTCTGAATAGAACACAGAACCCACGGTGTTTCCAGGAATAACACTGTTCCAAGATGAGTTCTCGTGCACGGACAAGGTTGCAATGACAGTGAGAATGAATACATGTTCAATGCCTCTGCCCACCTTTTCCTGGAAGGAAACCTCTTTGTGAACATACATGTAAACTAACAGCCTTTCTGTGACCCCCACAAATGGAAAGTTTAAACTGCAGGTTAGCCATGAACCTGTACTTACTGAATGCTATAGTGTCGCCCATGAAAAGAACTGGCTTCACCTCAATATGCAAGGAATTTAGTTTAACACGTCAGAGCTAGGCTATATAAAACAATATACAAATGATTGATAAGGATTTTGCAAGCAGCTTGAGACAAAGGTTTTGTTAACATTTACCAGCCAAATTGAAAAGCAAAGGAGCAGGGTCTTTGGAGGTTATTTTGCGAAAAGGTGTTGGTTGTCGGGAAGCAGAAAGGAACACAATTCTGCATTCGACTTCAGGCCCTGCATCAAAGCTCCTGTCCTTTCAGCATTGGTTGCCATGGGGACACCATCATTCCCTTAATTGATGCTGAAATGCTGGTGAACGATGATGGCCGATCTGACGACACACACACACACACACACCAATTACACAATTGTTCTACAAAACAGTGTGTATGGCAGCTACACAAAGATGGGCTGGTGTTCTGACCTGATGGCATGCTCATGTTCCCAGGAAGCCTTCAGCTGCTTAGACAGTTTACAAGCTTCCTCTTAAATTAAAACAAAGGCCACCGTCCTTCATTTCCCCAGAAAAAACATAAGCAGTTCCCCTGTGAAACACAAATATAAGTTTCACAGACATTCACATTTAACTTTTTGCTGTATTAACTCAAACATGTACTTGTGCACACAAACACAAACACGTAACATCCTCAGAATCCTTAGTGTAAGAGGAGCCACTCTCCAGTAGCTGAAGGAAGAGAGTTGCATTGCGCCATAGGTGTTGGCATGACCCAGACCAAAAGAGGCCAGTGAATTCTGTTTCAAGCGGATGTGCTACTTAAATGGTTGGACCACAGGGATGGTAGAGTGTGAATTCAGTTTCAACACACCCATCCCTTTATGTGAACAACAATGAAGCCTGACCAGATATTCCCAGCAGCCTTATTGCAAAACGTACTTTGATGTGGTGCTCAACACGTTTTTTATAGAGATAGTGAAACATTTTGTGGGACTGGGTGAGGTAGTGGCATGTATTATGCTATCCTACCACTTGGTCTAACTCAGACATATTTCACCTATCTCACATGTACAAAACAATCTAAAATACAATATATCTTCAATTACTTGGCTCACTACAGCCGCTCTCCATCTCTCTCACGACCGCTCATTCCGTAGTAGCAGTAGCAGTATCTAGAGGCAGTGGCTATTGTGTGCTCATTCCGTAGTAGTAGCAGTAGCAGTAGCAGTATCTAGAGGCAGTGGCTATTGTGTGCTCATTCCGTAGTAGTAGCAATAGCAGTATCTAGTGGCAGTGGCTATTGTGTGCTCATTCCGTTGTAGTAGCAGTAGCAGTATCTAGAGGCAGTGGCTATTGTGTGTGTATTAGGCAGAAGTCTGTCTGGGTGTTTCACATTCTCAAATGTCGGTGATGCCTCAGTGTACACTGCATATAATCTGTCAGCGCATTGTTTTCACCCTTACATGCAAATACCACTCCCATTTGCTACAGAGTATCAAATGGAAAGACTTTTGTAATGTAATGTGTTTTTTGCTGAATTGTTGTCTTTCACTTAGTTTGTCCACTTTTTTGTGGCTTTTAGCAAAAGTTCAGGCTGGTAACTCGAAGTCTGTGCATCGCTGACGTTGAAATAATCATATATTTCCATATTATGATTTGCATAATTATTGTTTATAAATAGCCATATTAGTTATTACAGTGACACAATCAACTTCATATTCTAAGAATACTTGTAGACTACCATGTCCTTTCAGTTGGTAAGTGCTGAAAGTGTGGCTTCACTCCTTTACCACTATCACCTGTTTATACTGCGCGCCAGGAACATGCTGATGCCTGGGTAGAAGTATTTTGTGAATGTCCTTGTGACACCACTCTCATCTTAGTTAAAGGCTGGCATCGGAGGGCCCATTGACAAACAAATTATATTTACTTCATGCTTGTGTTATGATTAATTCTGAACAAAGTCTTACATCCTAAAAAGAGCCTGTGTGCTACATCCACTAATCATTGGACACACCTGCTCACAATCAAATGTCATGTTAATGAGATAGGGGGGATTTAAAGTTAGGTTCTGTGCTTGTCAGATGAGGTAATGGGAAAAGGCTCCCACCTCCACTCCAACTGCCCCCTTGGGTCTGCTAATCAGTTCCAAAGGGGGATTGATGTATGCAAATCTGTTCCAAAGGGGGATCGATGTAGCTTCAGAATACTTATCAGAACCAACCATGCCAATCTGAATTGTATTCCCATTTAACAACGACAGTTGAGTTTGTCTGCCTAAACCTGTTTTTGCATTTTAACCAACAGTAACACTTTCACCAGATGACTGACAAACCTATATCATATATTTTAATTGATAGACATGTTGAAAAGCAGCGTGAATGTAGTTATAAATGAGACAATATTCTCACTCATTATTTTGTATTTATTTATTGTTCCCTTCCAGTTGTTGACATTTGAGCATAATAATGTTTTTGCTATTTTAACATTTTTTGTCATCCTTGCCTCCACTCACAACTCTTAAAACAGAGAGAAAGTCATTACATTCCAAACACCAAAACAAATTTGGAAAGAAAAATACCAGACTTTTGTCACCGAGTGAAATCGAGCGAGCACTCAAAGAAATACCTCTGTGGGAACATTCAGTGAAAGATTTTGGAGTTCCAGCACCAACCTAAATGGAAAACTACCGGAGGTTGATGGAGGTTGATACGTTATTGCTTTTCATTATGATGCTGCCGCTTCAGAACAGAACTAAGGACAATGGGTGAAGTGCGTGAAAGGCCACTTTCACTTGAGAAAGAGGCTCTGTCCATCACTTCCCAAGCAGGTGGTACCCATCAATTATGGTCAGCACCTTCAGATCCCTAAGCACTGCAAGGAGAGCGTGGTCAAACTGACAGGGTGACATTCTCCCTAACGACTATACTTTCCCCGAAGGCTCGCTCTAAATGGAGCATTTGCCTCTCTTCATATTGTAGATAGAGGGGTTTTATATCATAGATTTGATCTAGATTTTAGTCTTCCTTGTGTTAATGTGTGTGTGTGTGTGTGTGTGTGTGTGTGTATGTGTGTGTGTGTCTGTTTGCGCATTGGGTGGGTTTGGTAGCCCACCATGACAGGCGAGGTCCAGCAGGACAGTGTGTCCAGCAGAAGCCTACACTGAAACCAAATGACCCAGTTAGAGTTGAAAGCTAATTGATTGCCCACCCTCAAAATGTCAAACATAGAAAAGAAGCTTAAAAGATTTATCACTCCAAATTGTAAGATTTGTTTGCACTGCATAGAGTCAAAAATGTATTACTCTTGGCCAAAACCTGTCATTTTATGATTGCTTACGGAAAATTCTCTGAAACAATTATCGCCCAAGAAAGACTCCAAACATAAAGTGTCTCACTCTTTATTTTTCTTACAATGTCAGTGAACCATGATAGCTTAAAAGGCAATTACTAAAATCTGTCTGAAGATTTTGCTTTGTAGGTGACATTTTAATCAATCAGCAGTTAGCTTTAATGGTTAAATTTTTTTCCTAATAAATTGGTGAATTATGTTCAGAATAAATTGCAGTGCTACGTTTAGCATTCCTCAGATCAGTTGCTTTTTTACCACTTTCTATCAAAACATAGGTGTTGAGCTTAAATAGGTTGTTCAATTTCAGGTCAATAGTATTATGGCTGAAGACGTGGGAGTCGGCCTAATTCATCATGAAACGCACACACAGCAATTAACAACATTCACACCAATGTAGAGGTGATCCAACCATGAGGACAGAAAATGACTATACATACCCAACGCACATTGACAAAGTGACAATCCCAGCATGATTGGTTTTAGAAAAGTACTCCTACACACACTCTACAGATAATACAACTTATTTCATTTTATTTATACAGGAGTAACTGACCAGACCAGGTCTCTTTTCCAGCAATGCCCTGTTAAAAGGCAGAAAATATAAATTACAACAAAAACAAAGACAAATGAAAATGCATATTGAAAAAAATGAAAATGTGTTACAATATTTACAATACGGTACGATATTTAAGTTTCAATCAACACAAGAACACTCTTCAACTCCCAAATTTGTCATAAAAAGTTTCACTTGTTCAACAAACTGCTCTCATTTCAACTCCTGTTGAATCTTGTTTATGGGTTTCTATGATCAATTGAAGTAAGATTTAACTAATTATACACAAATGTTTAAAGTCATCAACAGCTTTGGACATTAAAGTCCCCCATAATAACAGCTTTGGAATTAACCAAAGAGATAAGTAACTGGACAAAATGGTTTTGGAGCAGTATAATTAGCGGAAGGCGGACGGTACACAACAAGAAGAGGTAATCTGTAATTACATTACGTTACAGTCATGTAAACATACATCAAAAACTGTTCTGAGAACCTAATTAGACACTCAAAATGTGCAGGTGTCCGCTTCAGATTGCAAAGTGGTCTATAACGTATTTTGATGTAGACTTTCATGTGCATAGATAAACAGTGTATGAATGGGCTCCAGTGCAAAGGGATTTAGGGAGCTATATGCTGCCTGCATATGTCAGCATGATCCGCATGATAATAAGATGCACGCGATGGAGATTTGGTTTCATGTTGCCAATTAATATTAAAATTGGGACTTCAACAGGTTCCAGAATTTGATTCCAGCACTGTTTGAAAAGGTTATTCAGTTATTAAAGGGCATGACAGACTACTGAGCAAAGTACAATGATAGAAATAATTCTCTTTATTGCACTTATTAACAAAAGTGATAGAATAACACATATGTTTTTTCACTATCCTTTAGGTGAAACAATCAGCATCCCTGAAAAGCGGGTTAAATGGAATATATGTAATTGTGCCCCACATCATTACCAAATGATAGTAGGAGGCCGCACGTCTCTCTGATAATGGTTCATCAGACACTCCACGTTAATCATGGTTTCGTCTAAGGGTCAGCCTGGTGAGCCACAGCTGTAGCGCCAGTGACAGGACAACGGTGCTATTGGAGCAGTCACTCAAGGTTACACACACTATGCAGCAGATACCAGCACAAGGGCAAAGAGAAAGTAGGCTTCAGGATGAATGACCAACTGCACATAAAGAGTCTCATTTCTCATCCACTTGCCTCTTTCGCTCTCTCTCTCCATCTGTCTCTTCTTGTACACAGTGTGTGAGTGGCTGAGTATCAGTCATCCATGCAAGTTAGTTTATTTCCTATTGCAATCTTGTTGCTAGGAGATGGAACTGAAGACTATACACCACTGAATCTTAGGGAGGGTAGACATCCTATACTGTAGACATACAATGAAAACGTAAGTATCGTATGGTAACCAGAGTCAGAGTCAGTTTTTAAATATCCCTTCCATCTTTCTTGATTTAGCCCTGCACCTGTGTTGTTACTGGTGTTGTCCCTGTCCCTGTAATCTCAGTGTACGTCGCTCTGGATAATAATAATAATATTAACAATAATTATAATGATTAATTAGTTTTAGTTTCTGGCACTTTTTCTCAGGACTCAAAGCGCCTTACAAATTGGTCGCCAATTAGGTACACACAACAAACAGACAGACAGCTATCACACACACAACAACCAGTCTGGGTGATACCATGGCAGCCAATTCGCGCCAGACTTGCTCCCCCAACATATCACAACAGATAGTGGTATAAGATACATTTCCAAAATGTAAATGAGTTGGAATCCGCCTTCTCATTCTAACACAAATAGGCATTTTACAGTTTTTCCACAATTGTTTACACACGTTTTCTGAATCTTTGGCTCATTTTCTCAAAACTCTAAACACAAACCTCAAAACCACAAACACAAAATGCAAAACTCTACAAATCTCTACCAAAAGCAAACACTGCATTCATAACTGTTTTATCTCTTACCAAAATGTTTTTTTGCATCAAAATGGCACACACGCGCATCCTATTAATAGATCTTTCTACCAACCAACAACACACTGATGTGCTTAACACAAAACACTACTATCAATATCTTCTCATTAGGTTTATGGCTTTTGCATTTTCAGTGTTACACTGCAGCCAGTTGTAAATGTATGTACAGTAATGTATGTCTACTCAAATATATAAAAATAAACACACACAAATGCAATACAGAAACAAAACCATTTTGATTTACATGTATTTCCAAAACGCAGTATTATGGAACACTTGTGTTTTGTATGCCACATTTTCACATACACAACAGGAGAAAACCAGGAAAAACATTCAGTAAGATAAAAAGGTTTTCTGTAAAACCAAATAAAAAGAGCTCATCTGTGGCCTTTTTTATAGTGCTAAAGCTCTGATTTCTAAGTGAAGAATTAAGCAACTAGTGTTTACACCCGTGAGGAGTGGGTGTTGCCAATTGGTGTGTAGTGTTTTGCAAAAAGTGTGATTTACAATTGAAAACTGAGCGTAAAGCAGAAATTGTGCTTACAATTTTGCAGACTTGGTTTAGGGATTTGGTACATGAGTTTCAGGTTTCAGTGATTGCGTTTCAAGTTCCAATTTTAGTATGTAATCAATTGTGAAAAACTGTAATGCAATGTAATTGTGGTGTTGCAATAATAACAAGCTCATCATATCCCTTTCTCTTCTCCTCTTCTCCCCTCTTCTATGCCTCTCTCTTCTCCTCTTCTATCCCTCTCTCTTTTCCTCTCTCCTTCCCTCTTCTCCTCTTCTATCCCTCTCTCTTCTCCTCTCTTCTCTCATCAAAGTCTCTTCAATATTGCACAGAAAAGTTAAAACATGTATGTGAACAAGAAATACGTCCTATACAGTTAAGAAAGAAACTATTTAGCCTTTACTGTTTTCAGAAATATGCACATTCTCAAGGAAACACCACAGAAATATTTACAGTGGAACATTTCAATTACCAACTAAATTGAAGATTCAACAGTTTTAATGCCTCCATTTTCAGAATGTAATCTTCTATCACGCACACGTTGCTTGGACAGTTACAGACCTCAACCAATGCTCACAAAAAAAGTTCTCTTGATCATTTTTCACTTGATTTTGGTGATTTTTTAAACTACGTACTTTAAACCAATCTAACTGCTTTTAGAATGAGAACTATTCTAGGTCTGTGTCTGCTGAAAGTGTCAGGCTACGCTGGGCTAAAGTCATGGTGCCATACTGTACACACTCAGAGGCTCATCATCAGAGTGCAGGGGAGCACACAACCCCACTTCCTCCCCCCTTCTGCCCCACTCCTCTCCCCCCAATCCCTCCCTACATCAACCCCACTCCCTTCCCTCCTCAACCCCACTCCTCTCCCCCTTAAACCCCACTTCCTCCCCCCTTCTACCCCACTTCCTCCCCTCCTCAACCCCACTCCTCTCTCCCCATCAACCCACCTCCCTCTCCCCCTCAACCCCACTCCCTCTACCTCTCAAACCCACTCCCTCTTCCCCTTCAACCTCACTCCTCTCCCCCTCAACCCATCTCCCTCTGCCTCTTCAACCCCACTCCCTCTCCCCCCTTAAACCCATCTCCCTCTCCCCCTTAAACCCCACTACCTCTGCCCCTTAAACCCACTCCCTCTTCCCCTGGTCTCTGAGGCCTACCCTCTCATCTCCTCTCCTCTTCATCCATTTCCCCTCCACTGCTTTCTAACACTATCTTCAGCCAGCAGCTGTTCAATGTGCATCCAGGCCTTTACCACCTTAGTCTTGGTTTGGATTGAGAACCTAATGTTTTCTGGTCGTTTCTCTTTCCATTAATTTCCCGCCTTAGTGACGTCCCTCCCTGGGAAGAGATCTGTTTCATGCTGGCGGTCTACCAGACAGACAGGCGTAGCGTGAAACAAGCCTTAAAAAATAAGTTGAAAGCTTTAGACAGGAATGAAATTTATTGTTTTTCTAGTCGAGTAAAAACTTTTTTTGAAACATTGGAAAACGGCAATAGCCCTGATTCTATGAATCTCTAAATAGCCCTCATCTGTTAATCGCTGAAGTTTATCTTTGAAGGGTGATGCACTGACTCAAGGTCCAAAGGAAGGCTTATTCCATATTGTTTGCGTAGGTTGAAAAAGGACTGTGTGATTTCTTGTGGTCTGTAGCCTGTGAACCCGTGTGATATGGGACGTGAGCAGGATGCCTCAGCCACTTCAAAGGCCAAAAGCAAAACAGGAAGGGTTGAGAGGAAAAAAAGGAATGAGGGTAGAGGAGGAAGGCTAGAGGGCAAGGATAATTATGCCTGCAGTGCCTGGTGCTGCCTGGCATACATAAAGTCTGCCAGCTCCCAGTTTGACCGCAGAAGGGTAACTTTTCTGGGAGACTTTAGACTCCCAGAACTGCTCTCCAATTCTGAGCTCTTCTCTGTTGCTACTATTGCTACTTTGTAAAGCATTGTGAAACAGAACCTGCTGATGGAATCGTCTGACTCACTTTGGTACAAACAAAGAGTTGTGAGTTATGAAGCAAACACTTTTGAGTCTCGGAACATTGAACAGTAATGCACTAGAAACATAGTGCTGAGTTTCTAACTGAAAAGAGCGCATTCAACTTTTCTCTGTTAATAACCAATCCACCCCAAGGTGTTTGGCTGTGCAAAGGACATCAAGAACTATTTGCCTGTTCATTTGGCAGCTCAATCAGGTATCCAATAAGCACCCGTTTCCAGGTAAAAGAAAGCACGTTCTCACATGCAGTTACCTAGTAATCTACAAAAGGTTTAGGTCCAAATTACTGCTATCATTCTTTGCTCTAATCAGCAGATGTCATCAACTGAAGAGTTCACTGACATAAGAAAAGCCTGTCCAATGAGTTACACCTCACAGACCATATCTTGCTGTGACATTGTTTTTCGTAGTTGTACAAAAACAGTTTATGTAAAAATAGGAACATGACACTTCACGTATTCCCTTGATTGATTTTTGGATGAATCATGTTTCCACGGACGTCTCATACAGTATGCATGAGTGGCTTTGTGTTTTTGAGTCCTACACCATCGGAATACCAATGATGGGCCTCACAAGTGGTAAGTTTCAAATATGCATACTTCGAGGACTTGTAGCTTGGCTAGTCATCCTCCTCCTCCACTCACTTCATCAATACAGTAACCTAATGTTCTAAATGGACTACAGAGGGATATATAGCGTGATGTTAGTGTGGAACGCTTCCTGTGCTTTAGTCTGACGTCGATGTTCTCAGAGAAATGATCAACCCAACACTTTCAAATATCAACCATAGCCGACAATAAGGTAAGGGGGGTGGGAGAGGAAAAAGGAAGAGTGGGGGATGGACTGGGTAAGATGAGAGAGAGAGAGAAAGAAAGAAAGAGAGAGAGAGACAGAGCATGACACATAGGGGCAAGGGCACTGTGAGAGAGATAAATGATAAGAGTGTGGAAAAGAGAACCCAGAGATAGGAGGACGAAAGAGAACAGGAAAGCTGGAAGAGGGGGAGCAAGAGAGAATGCCGCGCACACCAGCCAACCGACTCACTACCTCCTAAAGAGAAGTAGAGAGAGAAAAGAAAGGGAAGAGAGAGGGAGATGGGTGTGGGGCAGGGGCGCCACCAGGCATTTGGGACACCAAAGATATAGCATCGGACTGCACCACCCCAGGCCACGCCAACTGCACAATTGCTGTAACCACACCTCCAGAACCCAATGGACCCATTCAAAGCTTTAAATAACTACCTTTGCAGGCCTGCAACTATCTTGTAGTCCAATACTTATTGTACAATATTTACTGACCGTGGGCTGTGAAAAATAAAATTCAGTGCAGACATGCATGCAACATTCTGCATACAGTGGAATTCACTGTTGATGCTATACTGATAGCCTCTATAAGAAATGTGCTAAAGCCCATCTTCTACAGTCTAAATGCCATTTTAATGGTAACATTCTGCTATTGACAATTCTCTTAACATGAATGAATAACCTAAAATAAATATTAGAATATTGACCCAAATTACATGTTGTTGCGTAGCCTATCGCCACTACTAAACCATCAATAAAATGACCAGAGACATACCGTACCTTGGCCAAATGACTTGAATGTACTATTGTAACATTGGCTGTCACTTATGCAGACTGAGTCACTCAATGCTTCAAACTGTCTAGCATCCAATACAAACTACAGGCTGTTTTTGTTTCATACAATGATCATTATGTGGATTACAGTGTTAATAATGACAGTGTTTGAATTCTTATAATTGAAAAGTATTTAATATATACAGTGCATCCGGAAAGTATTCATACCCCTTCACTTTTTCCACATTTTATTATG
>JAPMUY010007649.1:0-11236 GCA_026901105.3 Galaxias olidus | reverse complement strand
TGAGGGACTCGGAGTAGAGCCGCTGCTTCTTTGCGTAGAAAGGAGCCAGTTGAGGTGGTTCGGGCATCTAGTAAGGATGCCACCTGGCCGCTGGGATGCCCTTCTTGAACTGCTACCTCCGCGACCCGACCCCGGACAAAGCGGATGACGATGATGAAATAAAATTGTTTTAATTTGAATGTCTGGAGGTAGGAGGGGGAAGGAGTGACCCTCCGCTGAGGGGTCAAGCTCCAAAGCATGGAGGACTTTGTTGCTGGCCGACCTCTTGCAAGTCTTCCTGACCTCTGAATTTTCCTTGTTGGCTAAATTAAGGCATTTTTGAGAATGAAAAACATGCATGGGCATGACCTAGTTAACCCCTTTTGACATTTAAATGAACTGTATTTTTGTATTTCATTTATAAAGTTAGGCAGAGAATCTGTAGGTGAATTTGGCAACCGCTTAGTGTCATTTTACCCAACAGTCCTAAAGAGACATGCAGAATGCCTGTGGTCACTGCATATCGCTAGCATGAGCAACTGTACTGTATGGGCATCTCTTCCTGATTTAGTGACACACTTCCTTGTGCCAGAAAGCAATGTCAGTTTCACAGGAGACCGTACCTGGTGCCAGACAACGTGTTTAGAGGACTGATCTGAACTACGATTCTTTCCATTCTACCAGAGACATTACAAAGTGCGTTAAAAAGAAATGTGCTGATAATCCATAAAACCTGCCTATAATGGCTAAATATTGTAGGTGCTCTGTGATGTCATGAACTAAGCTCATTTGTGTTCCAGAATTTTTTTTATCCATTTTCTCAAATACGAGCTTTTGATGCAAGGTAAACCATGAACGCAGACTGCTTGTACTGGCAGCTGAGTGAAGGTTTAAGGATTTGTCCATGTAACGTGGTATACCATGTGGTAAAGATGACCATACGACTTGCAGTGCAACAGTCTTATGCTAGGGCTCCGCTACCCATGCAAGTGGAGGCCCAACAGCAAAGCATGCACGTGATTACAAGTAAAAAAAATCTTTAAAAAAAACCATTCTAGAAGATTACAAACCAGAGCACTAAATCCAGCAATTTGTATCACCCCCCATAAATAATGTTTGACAACCCCTAACAAACTGTAGCAAAGCAGAGAAGTAACACGAAAAAGCTTCAGATATAAAACATTTATTCCGATTCAGAAAAAACATCTGAAAGCTGCGTGCTTAACTGCAGTAACCATCAGGTCCTGTGGGGGCAAATTACAAAGTTCCGGAACAGGAAGTCGCCACCAAAGATTCAGTTGTCTAGGGTCCCATTGCCAGGGGATTCAAAGACCACACCTGGGGGCAAGTGGTAGTCGCCGCCCGGGACAATGCGGTCATGTCTTGTGAAAAAGCCGTCGGCCAGGGTGGCGTCGGCGGTCGGCGTCGCCTCGTAGTCGGCCAGGGTGGCGTCGGGGGTGGGGGTCGCCTCGTAGTCGGCCAGGGTGGCGTCGGCGTCGGGGGTGGGGGTCGCCGCCTCGTAGTCGGCCAGGGTGGCGTCGGCGTCGGGGGTGGGGGTCGCCGCCTCGTAGTCGGCCAGGGTGTCGTCGGGGGTGGGGGTCGCCTCGTAGTCGGCCAGGGTGTCGTCGGGGGTGGGGGTCGCCTCGTAGTCGGCCAGGGTGGCGTCGGGGGTCACCTCGTAGTCGGCCAGGGTGGCGTCGGGGGTCACCTCGTAGTCGGCCAGGGTGGCGTCGGGGGTCACCTCGTAGTCGGCCAGGGTGGCGTCGGGGGTCACCTCGTAGTCGGCCAGGGTGCCGTTGGGGTCGGGGGTCACCTCGTAGTCGGCCAGGGTGGCGTTGGCGTCGGGGGTCACCTCGTAGTCGGCCAGGGTGCCGTTGGCGTCGGGGGTCACCTCGTAGTCGGCCAGGGTGCCGTTGGCGTTGGCGTTGGCGTCGGGGGTCACCTCGTAGTCGGCCAGGGTGCCGTTGGCGTTGGCGTCGGGGGTCACCTCGTAGTCGGCCAGGGTGGCGTTGGCGTTGGGGGTCACCACGTAGTCAGCCAGGGTGGCGCTGGCGTTGGGGGTCACCTCGTAGTCAGCCAGGGTGGCGCTGGCGTTGGGGGTCACCTCGTAGTCAGCCAGGGTGGCGCTGGCGTTGGGGGTCACCTCGTAGTCAGCCAGGGTGGCGTTGGCGTTGGGGGTCACCTCGTAGTCAGCCAGGGTGGCGTTGGCGTTGGGGGTCACCTCGTAGTCAGCCAGGGTGGCGTTGGCGTTGGGGGTCACCTCGTAGTCAGCCAGGGTGGCGTTGGCGTTGGGGGTCGGAGTCACCTCATAGCCGGCCAGGGTGCCGTTGTTGCTGCCAGTTCTCTCATCATGAACAGAGAACAGATCAGCTTCAGCAAGGTGAGAGGAGACCTTCTGATTCACTTCTTTGGACTCCAAATATACTAAGGACAAAAACCAAAAGCACATTCAGATCATGAAAATCAGGCAGTGTGTTCAGCCCCACTACCAAGTGCCAGTAACATGGCTTAAAGGACCTATTTCCAAGAGCTGTAGGGCAACTTCAGCATCGTGAATGGTCGTGAACCTATTTTTAGAAAGGACATTCTTTAAAACCTTCACTGATATGACCTTTAAACCCCCCCAGCTTTTTCAAAACGGCCATCTCTGAATGGAACAAAATGAGGATACTAAAAAACAATCATTTTACCTTTTTGATCTCTGAGAAACGGGACTTCATCTTGTCTACCCAAACCTCCTAGAGGCAAGCACAAAACTGGGGGGGAAAAATTTACAAATATTTGAACAGTAGCTTGCTAAAGAGGAATTTCAGTAAAAACATGTTTTCTATGCAGTTCAGAAATGTGAGCAAGCATTTTTTTTTTTTTTTTTTTTTTTTTTTACATTTCACAAAAAACAACACACCTTGAATTAATGGAGGAATAACAGTCAAAAGAAAAGAACAAACCTTTGGCAATACAAACAGCCAGCAGATAAATTGTGAATGCCCAGCGAGATGTCATTGCGTGGCTTCAGGCAGCAGAACATTGTTTTTCTCCAGCAGAAGAAGGGTTTTTAAACCAAACCAGCAGCGATGACACTGCATCCTCAGCTGGTGCCAATTGTGTCCTAAGGATCACAGTAGACCAGCCATCTTGTTAGTGTGAGGGTGAGGGGCAGAAGGTGTGTTCACCCAAAATGTTTGCGTTCTTTTACTTTACATAAAATGGTTATGGTTTTATGTGATGTGATAACAGTGACAGTGATATATTCAACTAAATGAATTACTGGATTTTTAATGTAAGCCTATGTAATGTAATGTATGAATATACAATGTATGAAATGTCTTTAAATTTCTCCTCTAATTGGCATATAAGTATCCGTCTGCAGGACATGTAATAATTGTAAACAATCATTTGAATATGTTTTTTGCTGATGTTTTGTTTTTTATTAGATTATTTCAAAATAAAGAACAGCAAGCCCATGTTTACATAAGAGGTGTGAATACATTGCAGTATGAATCCAGATTGACAAGAAACACATTTTATTCAACAGTCTAGAAGAATAAAACAAACCAAATCTTTCTTTGTCTGTTGTGAAATTCAATATCATAAACATAATGATTTAAGTAAGTTAACACTCTCAGTTAGGGATATACTTATAAATGTTGGGATATTGAAATCATATTTAAAGTGGATAGGGTTCAATTCAGAAAGGCACATGTGCAAATAATGTACAAATGTTCCTTTTGCTGTGTTTGAAATCGTCTACTGTGCGTACCTAACGCACTACATTTGACAACAAAAATATGAAAAAATATATGGAAAAAAAAGTTCCCGGATGACATACTATATTTGGGGAAATGTTGAGTACCTGAGAGAGGTTAAATATCAATGTTGGGAACAGATTAAAAGTGAATAGGGGATAACTACAGGCACATATGCAAATAGGACCTAACGCACTACATTTGACAACAAATAAATAACGAGTATGAAATATGTCAACGGTGCATAGTATGTGAAATATGTCAACGGTACATAGTATGAGAAATAAGTCAACAGTACATAGTATGTGAAATCTGTCAATGGTACATCGTATGTGAAATATGTCAATGGTACATAGTATGTGAAATCTGTCAATGGTACATAGTATGTGAAATATGTCAACCGTACATAGTATGAGAAATATGTCAACGGTACATAGTATGTGAAATCTGTCAATGGTACATAGTATGTAAAATATGTCAACTGTACATAGTATGTGAAATCTGTCAATGGTACATAGTATGTGAAATCTGTCAACGGTACATAGTATGAGAAATATGTCAACGGTACATAGTATGTGAAATCTGTCAACGGTACATAGTATGTGAAATATGTCAACGGTACATAGTATGTGAAATCTGTCAACGGTACATAGTATGGGAAATCTGAGTATGGAAAAAAGTTCTCGAATGACATACTCAAATTGGGGAAATGTTGAGTACCCGAGAGATGTTACTAGACGATGCTTCATGCCCCAAAATGCAATCCGGCAAGTTCCTTCTGGCTTTGACAGAATTATAAAAATGACAGGGTTTTGGTCACATGTTCCAGTTGAGTATACTAACAATATAAGCAAATATTTGTAAAAAAAAGGTAGTATACTAGATTTCGGTTTAAGTAGTCAGTATGCAGTTTGTAATCATTGAGTATGCAGTAGATAGTATTTAAGTAGGCGATTCCAAATATAGCATTTATGCGTGTGTGCGCGTGTGTGTGTGTGTGACCGACCCTTAACCCTCACTGTGCCTACATCCTGGTAGTTAGCCTTTAATCCTCACTGTGCCTACATCCTGGTAGTTTACCTTTAATCCTCACTGTGCCTACATCCTGGTAGTTTACCTTTAACCCTCACTGTGCCTACATCCTGGTAGTTTACCTTTAACCCTCACTGTGCCTACATGCTGGTAGTTTCCCTTTAACCCTCACTGTGCCTACATGCTGGTAGTTTACCTTTAACCCTCACTGTGTCTACATGCTGGTAGTTTACCTTTAACCCTCACTGTGTCTACATCCTGATAGTTGACCTTTAACCCTCACTGTGCCTACATCCTGGTAGTTTACCTTTAACCCTCACTGTGTCTACATCCTGGTAGTTGACCTTTAACCCTCACTGTGTCTATATCCTGGTAGTTTCCCTTTAACCCTCACTGTGCCTACATGCTGGTAGTTGACCTTTAACCCTCACTGTGTCTACATGCTGGTAGTTTACCTTTAACCCTCACTGTGTCTACATCCTGAAAGTTGACCTTTAACCCTCACTGTGTCTACATGCTGGTAGTTTACCTTTAACCCTCACTGTGTCTACATCCTGATAGTTGACCTTTAACCCTCACTGTGCCTACATCCTGGTAGTTTACCTTTAACCCTCACTGTGTCTACATCCTGGTAGTTGACCTTTAACCCTCACTGTGTCTACATCCTGGTAGTTTCCCTTTAACCCTCACTGTGCCTACATGCTGGTAGTTGACCTTTAACCCTCACTGTGTCTACATGCTGGTAGTTTACCTTTAACCCTCACTGTGTCTACATCCTGGTAGTTTCCCTTTAACCCTCACTGTGCCTACATGCTGGTAGTTTACCTTTAACCCTCACTGTGCCTACATCCTGATAGTTGACCTTTAACCCTCACTGTGTCTACATGCTGGTAGTTTACTCACTGTGTCTACATCCTGGTAGTTGACCTTTAACCCTCACTGTGTCTTCATCCTGGTAGTTGACCTTTAACCCTCACTGTGTCTACATGCTGGTAGTTTACCTTTAACCCTCACTGTGTCTACATGCTGGTAGTTTACCTTTAACCCTCACTGTGTCTACATGCTGGTAGTTTACCTTTAACCCTCACTGTGCCTACATCCTGGTAGTTTACCTTTAACCCTCACTGTGTCTACATCCTGGTAGTTGACCTTTAACCCTCACTGTGTCTACATGCTGGTAGTTTACCTTTAACCCTCACTGTGTCTACATGCTGGTAGTTTACCTTTAACCCTCACTGTGTCTACATGCTGGTAGTTTACCTTTAACCCTCACTGTGTCTACATGCTGGTAGTTGACCTTTAACCCTCACTGTGTCTACATCCTGGTAGTTTCCCTGCTCTGTGGAGAAACAGAAGCGGCTGCACAGCACTGCTGGGGAGCGTGGCGTATATACTGGTAAAAAAAGCCAAACAGGCGTTAAATGAATCCAACACACTTTGTAAAATATACAAATAAAGGATTACTACCATGAGCAAGTTCGCCACCAACGTTGCTAAAATGGCTGTGATGGTCCAAAATGCACGATGTTTTGATTGGTCCCCCCTCTCCCTGTACCCGCCCCCATCCCCCGGCCCTGGACGAATCAGAGCATGGAGGACGGTCAGACAGCAGAAGGTGATGATGAGGAGGGAGATGACAAAGACGCTGACAGACAGGACAACCTGGATGCTACTTGGGGACCAGTTGTGTAATCCAACCCACCCAAAAGACAGCAGCCAAACGCACCCTGCTGCGACATACCATACTCTAGCCTCGCCCCCCTTCAGTCCCAGGTACTTGACTGGCTGCACCACGGCCAGGTAGCGCTCCACACAGGTGCAGCAGTGGAACAGGGGCCTCCCAAAGTCACCCAGTTGGAAGGCACTTTCAGACAAGAAGGACAACCAGGAAGGAACAGGCTGGGTCCATACAATCAGGTTCATCGCCATGGACATGTAGCATACGCGTTAAGTATATATTGTCATTGATATAACAATTGATAATAGGGCTAACAGAAGATCGATTCGGCTCAAGGAGGTGTTGGGTAGGCAGATAATAAACACACAAAGGCAGGTATATTAGTTTAGTGTTGGTACCGTATATTAAGTGAAATTAAAGACAACAACAATAACAAATAAACCCCAATATTTACAGTCTGCAGATTAGGTTGGATTAGGTTTGACAAAGTGCACTTTAGAGTAATCACGAAGTTTGAGTCAGTAGTATACAGACAAACCAAGAACAATAAACAACCCAACAAAAGATTCCTGGGTTAGTACTCTTGAATCTAACAGTTCACAATGCACACGTTAGTGTTTCTCAGTCCATGAGTAACCACGGAACAAACGTCCATTAACGAAACAATCCATGTAACGCGAATCGTCCTTGTAACAAGAATGATCAACGTATCAATTATCGTCCATGGATGTGTGCGCATGTGAAGGAGTAGTGGACGGGGGAGCAGGGCTACAACAGCCTCCTATCAGACCCGAAAAGGGCGATGTTATGTCCAGCGAAAGTCCTTAGTTCTCTCCAGGGTTAGTGGCTCGCCATCGATCGACCCGTCTGGCCTATTCCATCCAATATTCAGCCCACCGCGGTACCAGACGGCTTCTAAGGACAGCGGTAGTCGGCACGAGTGCAGCTGCTCCGGTAGCTTCCCCCTCACACACTAACTCATTACCCTCTTGAGGAAACGCACGGCAGCTTGTAAATCGCGCCACGAGCACAACTATTGGTTGAACGGGATCATGAGGCATAATCACGTGACTCTCACACTACCACTCACTGAGGCAGTACAACCACATTATCACTCACTGATAGACTAGAAACACATTTCCACTCACTGAGAACATAAAAACACATTACCCCTCACTAACAAGGTAGAAACACATTACCACAACATTTTGTTGTGATTGACATGCTATGAATGGGTTACAGACACAAAAAATCAGCTCCATGGCAACCATGTGCAGGGTGAAGAGGTCAGAGTTGGTTGCCGGGGCGACGGGGCGTGACCAGCGGCCGTAGGCAAGGTGGAGGATGCGGACGTAGAGAGGGAAGAGGAAGAGGAGGGTGACGATCAAAAGAGAAAGGAACATTTTGAAGTCTATGCCTGTGCAAACATCAACAGAGGGGAGGGAGGAAGAGTTGGAGGAAGGGGGAGAAGAGGAGTTGGAAATCGTGTCCATGACTCGCTTTAGAGAGGGAGAGAGAGAAGGAGAAGGGAGGGAGAGAGAGAGCGAGAGGGAGTGAGAAGGGGGGATAGAAAGAGAGAGAGAAAGTGATGAGATAGAAAAAGAAAGAGAGATGGGGGAGAGAGGGAGAGAGAGGGAGGGAGAAAGAGAGTGGGAAACAGAGAGGGGGAGAGGGAAAAGGAGAGATTGCAAACAGAGAGAGATTACAGATAGTTAGCGAGAGATAAGATGTTATGCTACATAAACTACTTTACACAAATCCAGTTTACATGCATTTTAATGTCGCTAGCAGAAGTAAAAAAATGTATTATAACTCTATAAATCAACCAATTAATCATTCAATCCCTGATATATAAATAAAACAGCTGATCAATAAAATTATTAATTCATGACGTCACTTTCATGACAAGGGGGGGGCGAAAGATTAAAGAGGTAAAAAGTAGTGTGGGAGGGGTTTGGAGGTGGGAGGGAAAGAGGTGAAAAAGAGAAAGAGAGAGAGAGAGTGGGGGGGACAGATGGAGAGAGAGAGCTAGAGAGAGTGGGGGGGGGGGGTTGGAGAGAGAGAGTTAGAGAGAGTGGGGGGGGGGAGATGGAGAGCTTGAAGATTAAAGAGGTAAAAAGTAGTGTGGGAGGGGTTTGGAGGTGGGAAGGAAAGAGGTGAAGGAGAGAGAGAGAGAGTGGGGGGGACAGATGGAGAGAGAGAGCTAGAGAGAGTGGGGGGGCAAGATGGAGAGAGAGAGCTAGAGAGAGTGGGGGGGAGAGATGGAGAGCAAAAAAGATTAAAGAGGTAAAAAGTAGTGTGGGAGGGGTTTGGAGGTGGGAGGGAAAGAGGTGGAAAAGAGAAAGAGAGAGAGTGGGGGGGGATGGCAAGTAAGAGAGATTGAGAGAGAGTGGGGGGGGGGTGGGAGAGAGAGAGAGAGAAAGAGAGAGAGAAAGAGAGTGGGGGAGATGGAGAGAGACAGAGGTTAGTTGTGTTTAACATTGTTTTGTTTTCATTCTGTCATGTAAAGCGCATTGAGCTGCACTTGTATGAAATGTGCTCTTCAAACTAATTATTTAATAATTATATGAACAGGGGGTTTTTGAATTTGCATTCTGTCTCACCTGATGTGAAGTGGGATTGATGATGTGTGATGATGATTTGCATATTTATCATTTCAAATCACATTACATGATGATCCTGCAGCTGTGTTGTTATTTTAACAGATGTGAAGCAGCGGACAAGAGGGTCTTCATCAATAAACAGGCATAAAACAACGTCTTCATCAACACAGGCCAAAAACAACTTCATCAACATACAGGCCTAAAACAACTTCTTCATCAACATACAGGCCTAAAACAACGTCTTCATCAACACACAGGCCTAAAACAACTTCTTCATCAATAAACAGGTCTACAACAACGCATCATCAAAACACAAGCCTAAAACAACTTTTTTCTAAACATACAGGCCTAATACAACTTGTTCATTAATATATCAGCCTATAACAACTTCTTCATTAATATACATATACATACGTACTATACGTACGTATAAATACACAGAAATTCAATATAATATTTTTCCAATGTTGAAAATGAACATACCGGCATTTAAAATTGATCACATTGAAGTAGGGAATGTGGCTTCAGTTATGAGGCAATTCTACAAAGACTTTAAAAAAAAAACTTTATTACAAGCTTTACAAATAGAAATATTATTAATTATTATTAATACTATTATTATTATTATTATTATTATTATTATAATTATATTAATTATAATATTATTATAAATCATCATCATCACCATCGTCTTCATCATTACTAATTTTAACTTAATATTATTATTATATAGACTTTTCCTGTTCAAATGTTCTGCCAAACAAAATGTAGTCTTGCCAAATACATGTTTAGAATAACGTAGAAAGCACAACCGACACAATCAACATTACCACCAAACACTAGTAGCCTACCCTTGAAACCGTTACCTGCCCTGTGCCGACCTGTACCTAACCCTATCTATATCTGTTTTAGGTTTTCACCGCAAACAGCTAGGCTACAGGCCAAAATGTCGGTGTGAGAAGTTTGCGAAAGCAAAGTGTTTTTCAAAGTGATGCACATCTGGTCCGTCAATCGTTCGTCATCTTTTGGTAATGTCTTGGGGCTCCACTTGGCGTGCTCCGCTCATAATGAAGACGACAGCTGCGTGTTTGTCATCCTGCTCCCGTTTTTATGATTCCCTGGTTTAAGGTAACATTTGCGAAGGAAGCACTATAAATGTATAAGCACATGTTAGTGATAGTTTTCTTCTGTTGTCCATGTTTAATTTAGGAGAGTAGAATGCATGTTTAGTTGTTTTATTGATGAAAGTTCTGAGAAAACTCCGGCTACGTAACATGGCCTAGCTAGCTAACGCATACTTAATCTTCCCGCCGTAGAAAAGACTGTTGTCTTTGTTGTTGGTCTTTGAGTTGGTTACTGTTGTATTCGTATGGTGTGCTCTAGAACATCAGTGACTGTTTTTAATAATTAGTCCTAAAGTGCAAGCAATCATCATATATCATATACATAAAATTATTTAGATTAGATTATATGTAATCTCTGTGATATATTATTTCTGTAAACCTAGTTCATATGGTCGGCGAAAATGTATACATTTAAAAATACAAATATACAATAATTCAGGTTTTATGTTGTAACAAGTAAAAAGAGAAATTGTTTAAATTTGAAATATTTACAATGGGGTAACCATGGCTACTATAGCCATGGTAACTATGGCCTTGAGACTCAGTTCATGATTGAAGTATGGGACCATAGAGATAGAACACTAGAGGCGAGATGTGATGCAATAGTGCTATACAATAATGTCCAAATTTGGCAGCCATCTTACCTGGGTATACTTTTAAATCGATTATAATGGGAGTCAATGGGGAAAAAGGCCGGTTCTTGCAAGAAAAGCCATTTTCAAGTATAAATAAAAAATTATATTTTTGACTATTGTAGCATGTATAGGACCCCTGTAGCTGTAAAAATGTGTAATATGTTAGTTTGTTACTGGGATATATTTTTATTTTAACAGCTATCAAAACAGCAAACTAGTTTTTGTTATGTTAATTTGAATAATTTTATTGGTAAAGGCAGAAGTATCTTACAACCAGGATATACAATATTATAAAAGGTAATACTTTGCGACATCCTTTGCATGTTCTAATCATACATTAACGAAAATCACTTAAAAGGAAAAAGTATAAATATATTACATTGGACCGTTGAGAATCAAATATAATCAATAATATACAACTACATTTCACATATAGCCT
>JAPMUY010007648.1:0-5000 GCA_026901105.3 Galaxias olidus | reverse complement strand
CATTGCGGGATTACGTATTTGTAAGATCAGCAGATCAAACCAACACCCTTTAGAAACAGAAAGCCTGGCAGGGACAGTATTTCAGCCAATCTGCAAATACATGATTTCGAAATGGGAATAAAAAAGATGACATCACCATCTGAGTCATGTGTTCTCTCTCTAGTGTCTTCTCCCTCCTCTCTCAGAAGTTGTGCAATATAATCATCCCTCTGTTGTCACAGAGATTGGGGAACATTGGTTTTGACTATGGTTACCTCATCCAGTGATTAGTGGAGTTCCCGTAGTTTGGTAACACTTGCCCATTTATCAACTAAATAGTGGCTTATCTGTATAAGTGTGGACATACTTAATGATGATACTTGGATGACTTGTGTGTGGATGATGTCAACCGTGCTAGATGTTGTGATGTGACTGTGTTGGTTCTTTGTCTCTGACTGTTAGGCTAGCCTGGCAGCGGGCTCCTCTGGTGTGGCCCCGTAGAGCCATCACCGCGTCCCCACTAGCAAGCAAAGGCCCACTTGAGAGAATTTAGAGGCTCATCCACACTTATTGCGAAACCTCGACATCGACCATATGAAAGAAACTTCTGAAATCACACGTCATCTCTAGGTGGGAGAAATGGTTGAATAATAAAGACAAAAAGCCTGCTGGGGTGCTGGATTCAAATGTCAGACTACCAGCAGGCATGGTTATTCATCTTGTACTTGATAGGGGTCAAACAGATCATGTTCTTAGAAACCAGAGCCTGGTCGCCATGCTCCTCATTCCTCTCTGTAACGCCCAGACCCCATGGTCTCAGACCCCATGCTAGGCTGTTACAGGCGGTCGCCGTGGCCCAGACTGGTGATCCTTTCCTCCCACGTAAATCAGACAGAGCCTTGGCGCGGCTCAAACACCAACTCGCCTCCTCGCCAAGCTAGCCTATATTGATTACGTCTCTGTTTTGTAAACAGCAGCACAGTATTTCTCAATGCGCCACGGCGCTCGGGACCATTGTGTGCACATGGACTGTAACCACGAGCACGTGCACATGCTGACAGAGTTCAAACGGGGGTGGGGGGGGGGTGGGGGGGATGATGGAAAGGCCTGTGGCAGAGCGGAGTGCCAAGCGGGCGGTGTGAGAAGTTTCCCTTTTTGCGTGTGCTTTGCTCGGGAACGGAGCCTGGGAAAAATTCCACCTTCAACTCCCAGGTAAAAAGCCCCACAGTAAGAAAAAAGTAAAAAAATAACAGCCAGAGCATGCTTGGGAGGCACTCCTACCCGTCCCCGAGGCGAGGGTAGAGGATTGGGGAGCTGGCAGAAGCTGGCAGCCAAGCCTAGGCCTGTCTGGATGATGCCTCTGGAGCTGGGGTGAGTTTCAGGACAGAACAGGCCCTGCTCTGAAGGCTGGTGGAGAGGGTGGGTGAGTCACTCCCCTGTGGGCCTGACTCAGGGATGCTCTTCCACCAGCGCTAAGGTGGCAGCCCTCGTGAATAAACCATTCCAGAGTGCTAGAAGGTATCCCGCCGTTGTCTGGGGTGGTGTGCACTGTTGTATAAGAAGTTATCTGCCCAGCAACCCGGACATGTCAGGTCAGGTTGTTTTTCTCTTGGCCTAGTTAACAATGTTAAGTGTGTATAATATTCTACGCCTACTGGTAAAATATGCCGTAGCCTTTAGTGTGCTTTTCAAGTCCATGCTGTTTTGTGTAAATCCGTTGAGTGAATCAATAGTAGAGGGTTACCATATAAATACAGATGAGGTAAGAAAAGAAACGCAGAATCCGTGAGTGTTTTATGTGGAGTTTCCATGGACATGTAAGGGAAGTGTTTTCCGGAAGACTGAGGGATTTGGGCTGAGCTGAGCTGTCTCAGTGTGTAGGTGAGCAGTGCCTCTCTGCCCGGAGATGCTGAGAACATATGCTTCATTGCATGACACATTGGAGCTGGTGTCAAACAAGTCAGTGATGATGAGCAAGGCTCAGTTGCTTCTGGGTAGGAGGGTGTGTGCGTGAGTGTGAGTGATTAGGGGTGTGTGTGTGTGTGTGTGTGTGTGTCCCTTCGTTGACTCCTGCTGCTTTTAGCCAGATGAGAGTCACGACCGACGCAATAGCAAGGACTTTGATGTGTATGTACTGTTTGGGTGTGTACCGTATTTGTGGTTATGAGCGTGCGTGTGTGTGTACGTTGAAACACACACACTTGCACACACACACTGTATGGCGTCATAAGGCATCTCTCGGCACAGCCCAGCAAGGCATGGGATAGAGGGGCACAGGACAAAGTATCCGTTATAACACATCACACAGACACATAATTGGAACTGCAGCACATGTCAAATAGGCTAAGGGGACTGCATTACCCAGGATGCTCCAGTCAACCGGCTGCTAGCACAATACAGTACCAAGATGACAACAGGAAGTGGGTCGGGGCCTAGCGTGTCCCAGGTTAGTTCCACTCCCAGTGGGTCCTGCTGGCTGAATGGGCTCGGATGCGTCATTCAGGTCCGACCTCTGCCCACACCGACTCCGTCACTGCGTGCTCATTGCATCCCATGTTGGAAGCCTCGCGGGAGTCGAGCTTAATTGGGGCAAGCGAGGGGGGATGAGGTGGACATTTATATTTTGCCTCTTAAGGCAGACTTTCCATAGGAAAAGATGTCTAGAGGAAACCTCTTCCGTGATTTACACAGGACCTACACAGGTCCCCATTTGATTTACTCTCTCCTGTCTGGATAGGTGTTTGGTAAAGTAGTTGGTTAAGGCGGTCTATGTGTGTGTTTCCATCCCGCGTATAATTTCCCTTTTCATTGGCCTCAGGGATTGGACTCCCCCTATGGTGAAGTCAGCCTGGCTGCCCCTGCTGAGATCCCCCCTCCCTGGCTGTCTGCTCGGTCCAGAGGCCTGTAGATGGGAGCTGATAGGGGGCTGTGTTTGTTTAGGCCTGCGCCCTGTGTGGACGGGGTAATTGGTGTGAGTAAGAGGAGCCCAGTGGGCTGGTGTTGACATCAGGCCGTTTACCAGCGGAGTGCACGCTGATGAACTCCTCTTTTCCCTTCCCAAAGCGGCTCGGAATGGGGGGGGGGGGGGATTAGGGAACGAACACCACCGTAGAGGGAACTGGACAGGACACTGGGGACATAGGCAGAGGCAGGGCTGGGTGTGTGTGTCCCGTGATCTAGCCCTCTATAGACCCGTTTCATTTAGAGAGGCTGGGCCCGTGTGGTCATGGTCTCCTGTGCTGTTGGCTGGCTCGATCTGGTGCTCGATGGAAAGTAGAGCCATCTACTCAGTAGTGTCAAATGGCAGATTGCAGCCTGTCCTTGGCCTAGATGCTCACTGTCGCATGTCAGTCCTGCTGCCGCCTGCCTGCCCCCCCCCCCCCCCCCCACACCCACACACACACACACAGCCAGGATAAGGGGTGCTGATTTGATAAACAACATTCCTGCCAGTGCTGGACTGGGTAACTGATAAGGTGCGGGTGAGTGCCTACGTGCTGGCCGGCCAGTGATGCCCTCTGTCCAGGCCACACCATGGGCCACTCACACACACGTCCCGGGCAGCCCCCTCACAGACCGGCCTGGCCCCAGCCGCCGGCGACTCGCCCCTCGGCTCTCAGAGTCATTAGTCCCACTTCCTGTCCGACGGGCGGGCGGTTGACGGAGCGCTCTTTGATGGGTTGATTAAGTACTGTACGTTTTGTCTGTGGCGGGGTCCATTGTTAACGCTAGGCTCCATGGCCGACTAATCTGGTGATATTTGAGTGTGTGAGTCACCGTGCCCCCTCACGTCCCTGGCAGTTTGTCACGTGCCAATGTGTCGTTCAGGAGAAACGTGAGGGGGAGACATTTGACCGTCGCGCGTAATGTCTAAATAAAATGTCAGACACAAGGCTGCCCCCTTCTGCTGATTCAGAAGAGAATCATTGAGAGAAAATCGGTGAGAGAGAGACAGACAGGGAGAAAGAGAGAGACAGACAGACACACAGAGAGAGAGAGAGAGAGAGAGAGAGAGAGTGGGTGAGGATTAGAGGCTGGTTTTTGCTCTGGTACCTTTAGTTGAAGTCAAGTGCGTTCACTTCACCTTGTGTGGGAGGAACATGACACACTTTCAAATGCTATATCATAATCTTAGTCTATATTTGAATATTAATTGCAGTCTTCCTAAATGCCAAATGATTGTGCTACTCCCATTTATGTGAAGTAGCGTGAGTCCTAAATGTGAAGGTGTGAAATGTCGTTTATATCTGTGGCATACAGCAGCATTTGCTCTGTGGTAAACAGACAGATGTGTGTGTGGCTTTGTGTATCTTGTTGTTGTTGGGGCTTCGTACTCCTAACACATTGTATTTTAAATCAAACAGTGACCAGAAGGTTGAAGTGCTTTATTTAAATAGACATACATAGGGCTGCAATTCAAGTTCATCTCATATGAATATAAATACCTCCAAATTAAAGAGGGCACCGTGTATAAGAACACATCATAGTCATTGATTTATTTGTATTCAAATCTGGAATACAGCAAACACATGTTAAGGTGTTGGCACTGTATTTTGTTTACCGTCTCTATAGAGGCGAATAGAAAAAATAGACTGACAAAAATAAGTGAAGGATAGAGTAGAATGATGATAAGCAACCAGGAGGGGGCAGCATATGTCCATTTCACGGAAGCCTCGTTTCAGGTTACGCTCTATTTCTTACTGCTAGACAATCTATTTACTTGTCATCAGGGATGGGGACTCGAGTCTGCGACTCTCGAGACGCACTAAAGTCGCTTAAACAATGACTTGAGACTTGACTTGGACTCGTCCCCAAAAGACTCGAGACTCGACTCGGACTCGAGATTTGGGACTCGTGAACAAACTGAATTATTTTGTATACTTTTTGGGCGCTTTTAACATTGAGGAAATGTCTGACGACTGACGAGCTGAGTGTAACGTCTGCAGTATCAAAATAAAGTATTCTGAATCGCGCACATCAACATATATCATTTTTTTGTTCTCCTACATATATTATCTTTT
>JAPMUY010007647.1:107500-110000 GCA_026901105.3 Galaxias olidus | reverse complement strand
ACCAGGTCCACAGACACCCTGGACTAGCCTCATCAGAATACCAGGTCCACGGACACCCTGGACTAGCCCCATCAGAATACCAAGCCCACAGACACCCTGGACTAGCCCCATCAGAATACCAGGCCCACAGACACCCTGGACTAGCCCCATCAGAATACCAGGCCCACAGAGACCCTGGACTAGCCCCATCAGAATACCAGGCCCACAGAAACCCTGGACTAGCCCCATCAGAATACCAGGCCCACGCAGAACCGCAACCCAAACCCGCTGCACTAGGCAAGAAAAAAGGCAAAATTTGGGACCAAGTGGCACTTTATCCCAGACCCAGACTTTATTTTGGCCCTTTAGGCCAAAACCCAGAGGAACCAGACCCGACCGGACCAGATCTTACTAGACTAGTCCAGACAAGACAAACCCACCAAGCATAGAACTATCACCACTGCCCTGACCCTAGACCAGATCAAATCAGCCTAGCAGGCAATATAGACTAGAACGGTGTTGACATAACCACACCAAAACAAACCGAATTAGAGCAGCTTGACAGGACAAGGACAGAGTAGACTGCAATGTAAAATACTGGAATATACAGTACTAGACCATACAGGACTAAATGGTATCTCACAACACAAAGAAGTACTTAAACTACTTACTGATCAAAGTAACCTGTGGCAAGACCAAGTGAAGCCTGGCTCAAAGTAACCTGTGGCAAGACCAAGTGAAGCCTGGCTCTGTTGTTTAATGTAAAACTGTTACTGTAGCTGGATACCTGAAAGCAGACCCTTGAAGCTAATCGATTCTATCAACCGTTGTTGTCTGGCGTCCACGTACCTAATGTGACTATCAAAAGCTTAAGGAACCCCTATTGAATGTAGTTTAGAACTATTGCTTTCAATGGCTTTGGTTCATGGGCCCTTGTACAATCTGTAAAACAATGAATCTATCAATTGAATTGGAGAAATGGAACATGAAGGTAGTCTTGCTTTAAGAGAGTATTTTAAATCTTAACCAAGTTTATGCTTATGTTGCCCATTACCTTGTTCTACATTGAAAGTGCTTATTGTAAGTATGTTCTCTATTTATTTTTAATTCAATTGTTGCATAACTGGTAAGCCATAATAGCTTATAGAAATCTAGTCAGCTAGCATGTCTCCTATTTTATATTGTAGTGCTTTCCACGGACGCTGAAACCTTATCTGCTTAAAACATATTTTTCTTGAAGTTTCTGCATGTGCATATTTATTAAATATTATCCAGACCCTGATCACACAGTTGTGTTGATTGTTTGAGCACATACTAATACTTTAATGTATCACCTAATCTAAACCGTATAATTTTCAATTATAATTGATCGGCAGTATCTCTTTTCTATCTCCAGTTCTTTTTTTTCTCATTTGTACACTCTAAACTCTTTCCACTGAAGCTGGATTTGCAATTACAGGTGAAAGGTTCCCTAAATGGCTCTAATTCAGAGTGGAAGAATGAGTTTGGCTGTTACCAAGGGAACAGTGTATAGAAGGGAGACATATATTTTTTTATAATCAACAATTACAACAATTTTGCTGAACATTGTCAAAGTGGCAAAGTGTTCTATCAAAGAAACATACAGATTTTTTTTTGTAAATGTTTCTTTTCGTTTTCAACTATAACGTTTCTATAAATAATGCTCCACAATGGCCAAAGGCGCCTTCTGGATGAGTTTAAATTGCAGTTTTCAATCATAGAGCATTCAAATTGTCCCACAAGTGAAATTGCAATGCTTTCTGGAGAAGCTAGGTCCACATTTGAACGTCACTGCTGTCTATATACACCATATTTATATAAAATATAAAATATAATATAGTTATTATTTTATTTATTTATACAGGGGTGAGTAACTGAGAGAAGGTCTCTTTTCCAGCAGTGCCCTGTTTAAGGCAGAATTATATATATATATATATACAAAAACAACAAAAATGTGTTATAATATTTAAGTCTCAACCAAAACAAGACCACTCTTCAACTCCCATATCCTCCAATACAATTTTAAGTTGTTCAACCGAAACAAACTGCTCTATTATCAAAACCTGTCATGGCTTCATCTCAAACCCTGTCTTTTTGAAAGAAACGCAAGTCAATATCAACGTCCAACCATGTCCACCCAGAGGGGTTTTATTTACTGTGACCTAGGGCCCCGTGTCCATCAGAAGCTCTCTGTTTCCTGGTGAGCACAGCACTCCTTCTTAATGCCCCTGTGACACCACCTGAATGGCTTCAAATGTGCCGGCAGCGCTTCTCCCCCAGTGCCTCTCTAAACCTTCTGGTACCACTCCGCTGGCGTTACATCAGCTGGCCAGAACTTCTGTGTGAGTGGGAAAAAGATGCACTGAGCTGTCAAAATCATTCATAGAGGCCTCGGGTCGCCGCTAACAGCCTGGGGGTGTGTGTGGACTCTGCATCCCCCCCCCCCCCCCACACACAGACACACTCTCTCTCTCTTTCTTTCCCTTTCTCTCTCTCTCTC
>JAPMUY010007647.1:2500-102500 GCA_026901105.3 Galaxias olidus | reverse complement strand
AAACACAGGGTAGAGGGGGAAGGTTGTTGTGACGGATATTTCCTCTGGTGGCAATCTGTCCTTTAGACAGATTTCAAGGTACACAGAATTGAGTTGGGAGCTGGGTTGCATGTTTGTGTAGACATTATGTAAATAGGCTGTTGACAGGCTCCTCTTTGCAGTGAGATGTTCAGAAACATGGCTGTTGGGGCAATAACGCTCCGTCAGTCTCAGAAAGTGCAATGGAGATGGAGTGACGAGGAAAGGACCGACAAACTAGTAAACCACGTTTTCTCTCTTGGAATGTGTTCCATACTCGTAAACTATGTACTTGGGGAACGCCATTGCTGTATTGCTGGTCCTTGGGGATGACAAAGATCTGCTGTAAAAACCGATGAGCTGAGTGGAGTCGAGTCACACAGTTACCTGCTCAAGAGGGAAGGAGGGACAGAAGGAGTTTAAGGGGTTTCTTTGTTACTCTTCAGATGATGTGGATGTGTCTACTGCTGTGGGCTGTGTGTGTGTGTGTGTGTGTGTGTGTTTGTGTGTGTGTGTGTGTGTGTGTGTTTGTGTGTTTGTGTGTGTGTGTGTACGTGCGTGCGTGCGTGCGTGCGCCTGTGTGTAAATCGTTATGTCACAGTCTAGACAGATCCTGAGAGCACCTCCGTTGAACTCATTAGCCTCCAAACCCGATGATGATCTTCCTCCGGCTCCCTCCCCTCATCGCACTTCTGTCTCTCCCTCGCTTTCACAATTTCCCCCCTCCTCCCATCTCTCTACTTCTCTATTACACTTACTGTCTTTGCACCTGTGCTTCCAAGCTTTTCCGGTCCCTTTTCCTGTTAATCTCGAACTGTACCACTGCGGGTCTCTTTCCTGTATTTAATGAAGGTGCAACCTCTTGCTGCCTCTCTGTAGTGTCATCCAAAGTAGAAACCCTCAACCTCCTCTATATTCTCTTTGAAAGAAGGCTAGCTAAAGAGGCAACAGGCCCCATGTTGGTTCCTCACTACTCTTCACAACAATCCCACACTGATTGAAACCCCAGTTCTTTCAGTTGACATTTCCAGCTTTAAGGCATTGGCTTGATGAATGGCGCCTGCGTCTCCATGGCAACTGGGTCAGCCCAAGTGGCTGGTGGGAAGCCCATAATGTGTCTGATTTGGCCGAGAACTGCGCCCTCCGAAGTTTACATTGACAAATGTGAAAACCCATTTCCACACACACACACACGCGCACACACACACACACACACACACACACACACACACACACACACACACACACACACACACAAACACACAATTAGACACACATGGTAAACAAGGTGCTTTACTTTTCAAATTTCATTTGATTAGAACTGTCATATTGAATAGGTTTACTTTAATCTTCAACAAGCGCTGTAAGGTGAGACCCTGCATTTTAAAATGTCACCTCCCTCACCACAATATCCCTCTGCTAGCAGTGAGGTTCGATTTCATTATACATTATGCAAGAGCAATCTGCTGTTTTCAGTTAAATGGACATGACACCTGTCTGAACTCCTGCTACAAACCGCTGTGGAAGGACCCTGTTGCCACAGGATTGTGGACAAAGAATAGCCGAGGGGTTTGTAGCGCAGTCAGTCTATAGACACTGTTGATATGCTGAAGGACCACTCAAAGCAAGCCTTAGTTGGACACCTCTGACGATGCACAAATTGGCGCTTGATGGATTCGACGTGTAACTATGGGAACAGGACTTCCTACTGTAGCGTCCGTCAGTTTGGATAAATGTCATATCTGTTTGATTGAGAGATGAGTGACGTGATGACAGAGGACATGTCCACATATCGTATGTATAGGGATACATTTTGACAACGTGAACAACCGAAATCTACAGATCTATAGATCGCATGTGCGTCGTTCTTAAACTGTTTATAAACTAGTAAAAACCTCATTTAATAAGGCAATGTCTTGGGTTTTGTCATTTCTTTCAAATATCCTGTGTTTTTTCAGGCTGCTGACAGCTGTCATAGAATTTATGCAGAGATTCTGGCCTCTAGTGAAATAACCCACAATATTTGAGATGTTTACCATTTAATAGAAAACAATCCAAACAATCTCCTTTCTAACAGCACACTGAACATCCGCAGAAATATGCATATGTATATGTGCATGTTTTATGTGGACCATTCATCCCTAACAGAAACTTGTAGTATATGTTACTGAAATATCTAAGTTTCGGTATTACCATCTTAAACTGATTTCAATGTTCGTCTGTTGTTTTCCGTTGACTTTCTACCACTTGAGGCCAACCAGGTGTGGCCACAGTATGAAAGTGCTGTTGTCCCTTGCTACCGTGGCAACAGAGACAGCCTGGCATTTAAAGCAGAGCAAGTCACTCACCTCACCCCGTAAACCCAGATAGGGAAGATTTTCCGACCGCTTTAACTGTAAATATCCACACCATTAAAGTGCATGAGCAGGTTAGCGGGTCACCTGGAATTCCCATGGGAACAAGATGAGCTAACATAAGCTGGAGTGGAGACTGAGGCAACATTCATTTTGGATTTTGACCCCCACGCTGGTCGAAAGAAAGTAATGTATTGTAAATTGTATCATGAATAACTGGAGTTCCAACAGTTGCTCTATTTGCTATTCTGGACCCAAGACCAAGGTAATGAGACTGGTTGCAAAGGCTTGAACGTACAGTATTGACCAGCTAATGATATTGTGTGTGTGAAGCAAGAAGAGCGGGTCTCTTAGCAACAGATTATCCTCGCTGCCAGCCAGTCCAGGGCCCAGCCTTTAGCCAATTTTGTAATGCAAGCTTGTGCATGTGTGTGCGTGTGTGTGTGTGTGTGTGTGTGTGTGTGTGTGTGTGTGTGTGTGTGTGTGTGTGTGTGTGTGTGTGTGTGTGTGTGTGTGTAAAAGAGGGAGAGAAAGAAAAAGAGGCAGAGTGAGAAGGGGTGACACAGAGAGAGAGACAACCTGACCGATCCTTGGTATTAAAATCCAATGTTCTGAAACATTTCATATGAGTTCTTGGTTGCTCTAAGCAGGCGCATGCCGGCTGTTTGATGCAATTTCCTTGCTTTATCCATTTAACCGTTGATTCTGCATCTCCCTGAGAGGATGTTCAATGAGCAACTTGACTCCAACTCTACAGGAGGGCCATTTATCTAACTTTGCCCGCTCCAATCAATTTACTGCTCATACTTGGGGATAATTGGAGCTGGGCTCTGTCATAGGGAGGTGGCTCATGGCCACTTTTTGCGCCGTCATTGTTATATAATATTTTTTGGAAGGCTGCAAAGAATGTCCTGCTACATTTGAAGTATGTGTGTGTGCGTAGACTAACGGTATTACTGTGGGCTGTGAGCACTGTGTGTGAGTGCATCCGTGTGTGCACATTTCCTTTTCGTGTGCTGTGTGTGCGCGAGGCGCTCATAAGAGAAACATACACGTCCCGAAACACAGAGCAAACTCAAGCCCATTGCACCCTCTTGAGTCGGAACAAGAAAACTGTGGTGCTCTGTTCCCTAAATCAAGCGCCAGCGTCCCCTGGCAAGTGGAGAAATCAAATCGAACACCAGCATCCTGTGCTTCGTGATCCAGGTCCCGACATCAGTACATTACATTACATTATACAATGATGTCAGTACAGAACACATTTCCATGAGTTCAAGTATCTTGGGGTCTTGTTCTCGAGTGAGGGTAAAATGGAACGAGAGATGGGCCGGAGAATTGGAGCAGCGGGTGCGGTGTTGCAGTCGCTCTATCGCACCGTTGTGACGAAGAGAGAGCTGAGCCAGAAGGCAAAGCTCTCAATCTACCGGTCTATCTTCGTTCCTACTCTCACCTATGGTCATGAAGGGTGGGTCATGACCGAAAGAACGAGATCGCGGATACAAGCGGCGGAAATGAGTTTCCTCCGGAGGGTGGCTGGCATCTCCCTTAGGGATAGGGTGAGAAGTTCAGCCATTCGTGAGGGACTCGGAGTAGAGCCGCTGCTTCTTTGCGTAGAAAGGAGCCAGTTGAGGTGGTTCGGGCATCTAGTAAGGATGCCACCTGGCCGCCTCCCTAGGGAGGTGTTCCAGGCACGTCCAGCTGGGCGGAGGCCGCGGGGCAGACCTAGGACCAGGTGGAGGGATTATATCTCCACACTGGCCTGGGAACGCCTTGGAATCCCCCAGTCAGAGCTGGTTAATGTGGCCCGGGAAAGGGAAGTTTGGGATGCCCTGCTTGAACTGCTGCCTCCGCGACCCGACCCCGGACAAAGCGGATGACGATGATGATGATGATGATGATGATGTCAGTACTTCTTAAACCATGTTGGTGAGCAACTGTTGTCCTGATGTAAGTACCCCTCAAACAGTGTTGGTGAGCACCTGTTGGTCATCACCTGACCCGCCAACTAGCTCTTCCTCCTCCTCAGTAAGCTGGTTTGCTGTGCTTTGAGGTATGTCCTTCTACTTCTGTGCTCCTCTGGCTACAAGATATTCACCTTTAACCCAAGGGTATGCCCATAAACAGTGCTTGAACCACATAGTTGAGTTGAAGTTTAAAGGAATCTGTACAGGAACCATCTATAATGATTAAGGAAGTGATTTTTTTTTTTATTATAAGTGTCAGAAGGTGTGTGTGTCTGTGTGTGCTGGGAAAATGGAGAGAATGTAATGTAATGTAATTTTAGTTTGTGTGCAAGTGCAAAAAGAGGGACAGACAAAAAGCGGGTTTTGCATTTATGTGTGTGTCTATTTGTAAGCGTGTGTGCTAGCTTGTGCAAGTAGAAAGAGAACCTAATGTAAATGCTTATGGTCCACTCCATCTCCTCACACCTGGCTGGAAAAAAAAGACAAAGTGAAATCTAACAAAAAGTAGATACTGACATCTAGTGTTTTTCAGGAGTAATGCAGTTTGGTCTGACAATTACGCGAAAAAAAGGCCTATGGTTTATACTTTAACATGTTAATACACATTTCCATGATTTTTCAGTTGTTTTATTTTTATTTTTTTAAAGCGAAACATGCTTCTGTATCTGTTAATACTTATGTATGAAATGATGGAACATACAATTCAAGATATTAGACAAAAGTGCAGTACCCTGTAGGCTAAATCTGTGAATGTCAAGTCAAACAGTAAGTCAGGTTTTGTTCAAGCGTGCCAATTCTCGAAAACATTTTCTAATGTTAATGACACTTGTTATTTGGGCTACTGTAACATGCATAAAAACACAAGAATAGAGAAATTGATTGCGTAAGTAACAGCGCCTAATTACTGTTATTCAGCACCATGGTCAGAGCCCGTCAGAAACAAAAATGTTTTTTTGCAATTTGCAAATTTGCAAGAAGCAATGAGTCATCCTACACACTTTAAAAATAAATATTTGTTTGTTAAACAGTTTCATATTTAACAACGCTACAGGTATTTCATAAACCATTACTGTGATTTATAGTGTGCAGGTCCTTTTTCCGAGGAACAACGCCAAAATAAAAGTCTAGCAATGTTTTAAAATGAAAAGTTACCAAATTTGAGCACGAATGTACGCAGGTTGTCTTGAAGACAGCAAATATTTCATCTCACAACTCTAGTCAATTTCTTAATTATGAAGCTGATTTGGAGTCAGAAAATAGAAATGCGTTTTTTCTATCAAACCTAGGCTATATTTTTTTTTTATAAAGCGAAATGAAATAATTAAAATAAAAAAATTACACTTGTCATATTGATCAATATTCCGAAAGCAGAGGTTCGCATTGTACTATGAATGGAGACCCATGACTGTTAACCGCTGCCCTGGAGTTTAAAGCCCACTGACAGACTTCATTCAGACCTTGCGCACAGTGCTCCAATCGGCACAATCAATTATAAGTGGATGAAACGTTTGTAGCGAGGAAGGCAGAGGGAAAAAAGCAAATACCAGATTGGTTTCCAATTGGGTATAAGTGATGCAGTTACGCTTCATTCTTTTATATACTATACAAATATACTACAGGGACGGACGGTTGAAAACCTCAAGATAACTAAGCAGGTTTATAGTTTCCCAGGCTTCACCTCGGGAGCGAACGCTTCGTTGTGCTGAAAGGATTGTGTTTAGAGGAATTTGGTGTGTTTTGCCACTTTACGCGGATTTCCTTTTTTTATATGGTGTGCTTTACATAACAGGGACGCCAGTCGACTTTAATGACGGACTGATTCAGGCTTGAATGCTTACGAGTTTGCAGTATAGGTTTTAGCAGCTCTGTCTCGCATGACGGAGATGCGTTCATACACTCCTTGTGGAGTATTTTAATTGCGCTAGGGATACATTTGATGCAGTGATCAAAGAAGGGGGAAATCTGGAAAACAGTTTCTGTCGTTTGCCGCGAAAGAGCCCAGCTCTCTTCATGAACTAATTTTATTTGGTTTACGTTTCATTCGTGTTTAGATAGATCGTAAGTGAACTACTTTTCGCCTCCTACACTTCTGAAAGAACTGGCTCGGGAATATGTTGATGAAGGAGTACAGAATATGTATGCCACTCACAGTGGAAGAGGTAAGTATGTTTTTGTCCTGTCTACTCCTTCTCTTTAACACTGACTCGGCTTTTGTGTTTGCGAGTGTTGTAAATTTTCGACGCAAGGCGGAGTGAATATTTCCACGGGGTGGTGCTGTTGTTATTTTTTACTGGAATTGTTGACATTGGCATCGCCAATGGTTATGGTTGTATGAGATTCTTTTCTTCATGAGGCTATATTTTAAAACATTTAATAGACTTAGGTCTTAAATATATATATTTTTTATATTTTTTCATAATTCTTTATTTTGGCAGCAGAAAGTGTGTGTGTGTGTGTGTGTGTGCGTGTGTGTGTGTGTGTGTGTGTGTGTGTGTGTGTGTGTGTGTGTGTGTGTGTGCGTGTGTGTGTGTGCGCGCGTGTGTGTGCGTGTGTGTGTGTGTGTTTCTGTGCAAGTCTGAGTCTATACTGTTTAAATCAGTGCATTATGGTGCATGTACTGATCGAATCGCAACAGATTTGTTTTTATTGATTTTTCAATGTGCTTATTTTTATGTGTATGTGTGCACATGCCCATATTCCGGCTTTCTTGTGTAATCTTAGACCTGTTGTGTAGGCTGGTTTGGCTGGGAGGAGATACAGGACGTTTGATCTCACACCCACGGACTCCACATCTTCAAAGAGGCAGCCCATTTAAATTCCCAGTGAATTAGACCTGTCTTTCTTCACACTCCCTTGGCTGGCTGCAGTCTGTCAGAGTGAGAGAATAGCCTTGCAGGCCCCAGTGGCTAAAACCCACACAAAGAGCGGATCCTGTACGGCTGTCTTAAGTACTCTACTGTACTTGTGTTGTGACAACAAAGATAGCCGTGTGCTTGCCTGCTGACAGGATAGGGGTCAACGGAGCAGAGTGTATATTTGTGCACGTTCTATGGCTCTGAAATGGATATCATATTGATATTTCAACTGAGATTGCAGCAACACACCTGCATTCACGGTTCCCATTGCCAACAACAGATGTTCCTCCTGGGTGTAATTTCCGTATATTGCGGAGCAATGAAGCTGAGGTTTAGGCCTCACTTAACTTATGTTTGGCATGGCGCCACTCAACCTGAAAAGGTGTAGATGCCGGGTGGCCCAGCGTGTTTCTGTACAAAATAACACCCCCCCCCCCCTGCTCTGAGAATTGGTTCATTTGATACCTGAGGTCCTGGATAGATTTGTTTCTGTAGTGCCAGGATCTCCCTCGCATGTGCATGAGTTTGCGAGTTACAGGGTCACCATTGATGACAGTAAGGGGCCTTCGTAATAAATGTTTTTTTCACTATTGATTTCATCATGTGTGACCTTAATGCTCAAAGCACTGACAGCCCATAGTAATCCTGACTTACAGTATGTATTCATTTTCGTTCCCTTCAGCAGTGGAGAAATGGAGTCTTTGTGTTCCATGTATTTGTCCTGTGAGGTACAAGTCAATGAGGCTTTCCCTTTCCTTGTTGAGGTTTGTGTTTTTTTCTCTGCTCAGTGATGTACCCGTTATTCCATGGCTGTCGGTTCTTCTTTCAGTGACTTTGGTTGCACCTTTTCCCCCTTTGCCTTACGTGTTATTGAAGATGCCCTTGTCTACCACTTTAGCAGTAACAGTTGACATTGTGTTTTCAGATCAGATGAAATTGCCCTAACCTGTGAATACAAAGAACTGGCGGTTGCTACTCATTAAGACTTCATCACATAGACTTAGAACGTCCTTCACATTCCTTTGAGAGACATACAGTATACGTGATTGGGACTGGACAGTTCATGTCAGAGAAGAGCCCATCTTTTAAATTGTTTCGGAGGTCGTCCGTGATTGAAGGGTTCTGGAAGATAATCCATATGGTGTCTTCAATACACCAATCAAGTGTTGATATAACTACAGCCATGCTGTGTGTGTGGGGGGGGGGGGCTGTTATTCTCCGGCACGTCAGCCTTGGATGAAATAAAGGGAGTCGTAACGTCACACGGCCCCAGACAGACTGTGGCGATAGATTTGTAAGAGGTGTGATATTGCACCCTTTGAGGCAGCTTGGAACAGCCTGACTGATAGCACAGGACTGGGTGAGAGCCTTTGTGCTGCACAGTCTGTAGGCTTCAGAATCAGGCTGAACGCGACTACTTACGGCCTCGGAATGACCCCGTGTCCAACAATAACAGTTGTTTGTTGGTCCAGTATTATTTCTTCTGCCTGTTGCTTCATGGTCAGATTAGGTTACGTTTTCCCCGTGTGGGAGCTTCTGCTGATGTTTGAGGCAGCTCCTCTGTGGTGTGAAGTGCAGACGGGGCTCTGGAGCTTCTGTCCGCGTGTGTGGCTGATGTCTCAGCCTAGCCTTGAGCCAGTCAATTGAATTTTGCCCTCAAACAAGTCCTTATCTATCGTCGGCTGTGTTCATGTCAGCCGGCCTTAGGGGAAATCACTCAGGAAACGCACTCAATGCTTCCATGGCAGCTGGGAGAGATTGAAAAGCTGTTCCCTTAGCTGTAAATTGAGCACGTGTTGGTGTCTGTCTGTCTGTATTTAGGTCTGGGTTTAAGCATGTTATACATGGTCCAATGTTGAAACATCCCCACAGAGTATGATGTGTCTGTGTTGGTTCGAAACTCCATGTTTTGTGGATG
Organism: Galaxias olidus; assembly: GCA_026901105.3. NCBI lineage: Eukaryota > Metazoa > Chordata > Actinopteri > Galaxiiformes > Galaxiidae > Galaxias > Galaxias olidus. The sequence goes on along the minus strand of JAPMUY010007647.1, from coordinate 93,391 downwards.
GTACAGCAGAGAGGTCTCTCCCTCGGGGATCCAGCTGTTTGTGGAAGGCTACGTCTCATAGGTGTGTGATGAGCACTGTGGAGGGGCTGTTTAGCATGCGCCCGAGCTCTGTGGACGTGGTGGTCCTGATGTTCCGGCACAGCTACAACACGTCCTCTGCCTGTAAGGTCATCATCGCCCTGATCATCCCTCGTCTGGAGTCTACACCGGTACACTCAGGACAGCCTGGTTCAAGTGGCAGCAAGAAGGATGCAGCTTTGATAGAAGAGAGTGACTTTGGGAAGTTGGTACTGTTCCAAAAGGAACCCCAATCTGCATTGTAGGTTGTGAGCAAGCTTTGCTTATTATTTTGCCTTCTATGTGCAGGAGGACGTTATCCAAGGTTCACATTGTGCTGCTTCCTTAACTTGGGTTCCCTGCTCTAATGTAATCACTGGTTGTTAGTTACCAAACATTTGTATTTGTATTTTCCACAGTCCTATATCGACAGAGATATCTTGACACAGGGTTGGAATATCTTTTTTTTTTTGGTCAGTTTCTAGCTTGTCTTGATTAGTTGCTAGCTTGTTTTGTTTTGTTTCGAGATCCCTGTTGTAATACTAACCTGGTTTATTGAGCACAGAAGGTCACTCTTTTGGGAATTCTGACATGCACATGAATCAGCATAACATTGTCGCGATAAATTTCAGGCCCAGTCCCATAAGTATACAAATGTCCCCAGGGTATATGACCTGTTCTCTGGCTCAGAGGTGCCGGTTTGCTATCGTCCCCCGGAATACCAGGTCCAGATGGTGAATGAACTGGCACATACAAACTAGATGGAGAAAGGCATGCCATGCAATTTTCTGTCAGTTTCAAAATGTATCTTGGGTCAAGTATTTCGTTCAAATGGGGGTAAGTGCCACAATATTTGCACTAACACACAGTATAAGGTGCTGGTCATAGTAGCACAGTGAAAAAACATTGTCCGCTCGTTCCGGTTTTTGTATTCTATGACCTTGGGCCTCTCCGAAGCCGTCAACAAAGATTGCACAGACTGGAGAACATCATGGCTCTATTGTGTTGCGTATTTCAATGCATTTAGTTGTCATTCAGAGTGCTGTTGTGTATACCTGAGTGTGTGTGGCGGGGTGAATAGTCTGTTTCTACTCCTTGGTGTGCTCTGTGGTAATGAGGCGGCCTTCGAGCCAGCTAAGGGGTGAGGTAACAAAGCCAGAGTGTTATTGTTACTCTGGTAACAGTTCAAACAGAAGATATTACACTCAGGCAGTCTGCTCTGCATATTCTGTTAGTCAAGCTTGGGTCAAAATGAGGACATTAATAGCCCCTGTACTATTTAGAGTAAGGCCTTGTTGGCATCTTCTGGAGTTGGATTGGAGCCTTTTTTCCAGCATACAGTATGTGATATGGAATGGAAGCATTTAATCCCGACTAACCGCTCACGGTAGACTTTAATGATTGAGACAACCAATCGTGTTGTGCACATGTGCAGTTAAAAGGCACACTTTGCCTAATTTGATATAAATTACTAAAAGATGGGTAGGTTTAAAGGTTTAAGGGGCAGTGTCTAATTTGATAAGTGTTTTCTATGCAATCCCCTTACCTAATATAACCTCTTGTTTACTATGCTAAGCCACGAAGCGGATCAAAGCAGAGGTTGAGATGTGAAGTTGAATGTACAAACTCGGCTAGGTGGACGGGGACATACACAAGGAGAGGAACGGAGCTTGTTAGAGAGTCGTCCTGAGATAACAGCTTGGGTTCCTTCTGTTCAGTTGGACTAGTGGATGAATGGATGAGGAGTCGGCACGGGTAATCAGCTGCAGGCGATTAGGCAGCAGGGAACCACGAAGAGGAGCACACCACAGAGGAAGATGGCTCGGGGGGGGGGCGTCAACCCAAAGAAAGGGGATGAGATGGAGGCAATGTTTGACTAATGAGTACAACATATGCATGTGCACACATGAACACACACTGTACACATACACACACACACACACACACACACACACCCCTCCAACCCTCTCACCTGCACTAACACTGTAAATCTGCATGTTCTTTAAAAGCCTGAATCCGTTGAGTTATGTTTCACTTATTTACCCTAAGAACAGATACTCTCCATGGCACTTCATTCTGTTTGTTTGGCTTTGAATGTAACAGTAGTTTTACAGGCTCTTCCCGGCTAAGTGAGTCTTCTTAGCCAAAAAGCTAGCTCACCAACTAGCTCGGCTCAAGGGCATACGTCATCCCTTCGATGATTCATTCCCTGATGCTAGATATGCTCACATTTGCAGCGAAGGTTATGGATCTTCTGAAAGCAGTTTGGGGCTTCAGCGACCATTTTTAACACACGCATACGATTGCATGGGAAAGGCGAGTCGCTGCCAATTCCAGGTTTTTTTTATAGTTTAGTTCCCTTCCCACATAGAGGAATTCTCAGATAACGATAGTATCCATTTGCTATCATCAGGACTAAACCTCTCCAGCGTGCTTTCATTTTCTTTCTCTCCACATCTCTCGTTTTCTTTTTTCTCTTTGTCAGCTGTGTCAGTGATGCATTAAGTTACGTCGCCTTCACTTTGTCTCCTTCTGACTCTCCTTGTTCCATCCTTCTCTCTCTCTCTCTGAATCTAGTCCCCCTCTATCAGTGTTAAAGAGAGTAAGGTCACCCTCTCTCTCTCTCTGGGTGCGTTCTGAGGACCTGGCTCCATTAGAAGAGGCCGTAATGGACTCTGCTCAACAAAGCCAGGTGCTTTCCACACTAATCCACTTTCCGTCCAGACAGGCTGTTAGTCTCGGCCTCTCTTTTGTGGAAGTCGTCCAACGTGCTTGTGTGAGCAGGAGCAGAGTGGAGCTGCAGAAGCCTCTTCGGTCGGGGCGCCTTAGCCTGGTGATTTAGCTCTATCAAACCTATGGCAGACCATTAGGCAAACTCAAAGGGACTGGAACACACAGAAATGAACAAAGTATCCCTTAAGTATGTCCCTGTTAAGCAACAAGTGGACTGCACTGACCATTAGCCAGTTGAATGATCAGCCCGAGAGGTCCAAAAATAAAGTCACCCGTCTCCGTTGACATGCACAGGTAAGCAGCCAGTGGACGGAAGGCTACATGGTGCGGTGATGAGTGGAACCCCCCCCCCCACGCGGATGAGGGTGGTTAAAGGGGACTAGATGTTGATGGAGGCGGGAAGCCACAATGAGTCACACGCCTTTAGTTGCAAGCCAGGCTGACTTTGGTTACAACGGGGCAAGAGGTGGAGTGAGAGATTTGACGGTGGAAGCATGCCAGTGGATCTCCTATACCTGTGTGTGCGCATTCTCGGAGTTAATGAAGAGTCCCAGGTCTTTCATTTTAGTTTATGCCAAATCTGCTCCTGCATCCCAGTAAGAAATGACAGCTCAAATTGAACATCTGAACATGATTTTTTCCCCTTTTCCTTGCAAACGTTGATCTTGATCAGACTACTGAGACCCCAGCTACTTTCAGAGTAGTACACCCCTAGGTAAAGACCAGCCTAAATTACACCTCGGCCTAGGCTCTACCTGCTGAAAATAATAATGCTGCAAAACCTTTGAAGGTCATAAAATGTCTGCTGAGGTGTGTTCCTTCATTTAAATCTTCACACCACACAACTACCATTTCTCACTGCAGTAAGAGACACATGTTTAGATAAGGTATCTACACATCTTTGAATTTGGGAGAGATATAGACATATCCTTTTAACTTTTTAGCCATAATTTATGGGAACAGACGTCCCACTAATACTCTTATTCAGAGAAGCGCACAAGGTTAAAACATTTAATAAAACAGAGTAGTGAGACGCGTATCCGATAACTGGGCGATACAAAACCATAAATGAATGAGTACAATATAAGAGGAGTATGTGTAAAGACAGGGACCTCGGTTCTTTTATTTTTTGCATGCGCCGATTTCTGAAGTGAAGATGAGTGCCATATTCTCTGTCGACTTACAAATATCTCACCTCTGGGTTGGGAAAGCAATGTAAAGGCATCCACCAGTCAAATAGACAATTATAATTTGTTAGTGTTTTTCAGTCATCACTCTTTCAACAGGATTTCGAGTTGGGGGTGTGGGGGTGGCGGGGGGTCGGGGAATTGTCTCTTGAAGGTTGTCAGGGTGGTTCAGGCAAGATTGACCTCCGACCTTTGAGTTAATCTCATGCTGAAAAGCTGTCACCAGTTTGAGGAAAAAGGTGTTTCAGAAATGTGAATTGTTACACAGTGTGAATGCGCTGTGTATTTGGTGGATTTAGCACACTGTCACCGGCATATTTATAAAAATTTATTTATATGTCTCTCACCGGCAGTGTCTTGTTTTAAAAGGCAGGCGATGACAGAATAGACTGTATACAAATAAAAACAACATGTACAAATTCTGAAAACTAAGAAAATCGAAAAGAGAAATGTGTAACAATATTTTTCAGGTTTTTAGATCTTGGGGTTGATGAAAGTTACCATCATCTTCAAGCTTAACACTCTCTCCCACCTTAAAGATTGTTAACACGTAAGTGCTAGGCATGTCAGTGTTGATCAGCCCGTAACATTAGAATATTCACACTTTAGGTGCCCCTATTATCGACTCTTAATAAAGTGAGTGACAAACTGACTTACTGTAAACATATCTTGTAGGGTCCTGTTCGTGAATCTTTTGATGGAAGTATAGTCAAAATTTACCTTTATTCATTATACAGTTTAATTATTTGCATCTTTTGATTCAGATTTTAGACATTTTTAAACGTCAGCACTGTTAGCAGAGGATGAAAATCCCATTTCAATGTGTCAAGCTGTATGGTGGACCTATTCATTTCTATAGGCATCGTCAAAGGAGAAAGCTTGGCACTGGTGTTTGATGTTCCTCTTGCTGTGTGGTCTAAACTCGGCTCAGGGGTCCTTTGCGCTTCAAGTCAGGCCATTGAATATAGATACTGTGGACCAATAATTGCTCTGGGATGTAAGAAGACATTAATTGTTTCTTCTTGGTTGAGCTGACTATAACACATTTTTATTGTCAACTGGCAGATATACATTTTAGCTGACAACGCAGTTTCCATTTAAACAAGGTCTGTCACTGTATGTTAAATGTTGTCAGTAGAATCGTAAAGGAACTCTTTTGTATTTCCTGCAGAGATGGAAGATGCAATTTTGAAATGTTTGAGCCTCCATTTAATGTAGTTTCTCCTCATATTTTGCATTCGAACTGCAGAGACAAATAATTTTGTCAACTTAAGCACGTGTACCATGAATTCCCTTTAGGCCAATCTCTTTTCACTGCACCCCTTTTTTCTCCTGGTTGGAACCAAATGAATACGGAGCTACATATCCACATTCCTTCTGAAGGGGCTAAAAGAGGTGATGAACAATAATTTAGATTTACCATGTGGTGAAAACTGTCCCATCAATGTACAATCAGAGTTTGTTGTGTAAGACCCCACGGAGGGTAATGGCACCATGATGCTTTCATCTAGGGCCTCAGTGGAAAGTCTGTGTGCCGAGGTGTTTTGGAGGTTGAGTGAACTAATGTTGTATTTTATTTCATGCGGAAGCTTCTGTCAGAGCCCTATGAACTATGTTTTTAGATTTGCATTTATTTTTACCATACCATTCCAGTCCTTGATCAGTTCAGGATATTTCAGTAATAACAGGCTATGCACTGGCATCAATTCACAACTGTTAGCTCGGCATCGGCACATTGCAATTTTACATGGATGTCATTTAGGGCCTGCTGCCCCAGTAAAGCATGTCTCTGAACAGTCAGTGACTACAATGCCCACAATAAACGCATTTAACTGAGTTAAAAAATACTAGCTCCCCTCTAGCGCAACTTCTTTTTCTTTTTCATGCTATGATGATACAGATGATGCATAGACGTGAACTGCATTTTGCCAGTTTACCTGGTAGTTTACTGTCTCAACAGTACCTGTTAAATTAGCTTGCCGATTTTATGTATGATGTTGTCCAAAAGAAAACCTGCCTTTTAATTGCTTGGAATCAGGTAGCAGCTTTGCACTTTTAAAAACCTTGAAGTTTCCCCTGTTACATGCACTCCAATATGAGCTATCAAAATTGATGCTAAAGCCAAAAAAGCAATGCTTCCTGGTTTATCAAGCATCTCTGGCACCAACACATGCATCATGGGGTGGATGACGCATGCCTGCAGGCTAAGCTAGTGAGCGAGTTAGGTTGTGGTCGGTGCCGAGGTAAATGTTCGTCCGGTAGTACCAAATACTTTCACAGGTTCATTCAGGCCTTTGGAAATGTGCAGATAATAATGGTAGTAGGGAGCAGCAAGCTTGTAAGTGTGTGGATGATTATGGATAATTTGTAGGGGCTTGCATCTCCGTAGCCACAAAGCTCTGCGTGGGGTTTAATGTTGTCCTCCATGTTATCCTAGCTTTTATAAATACATAAAAGTTATAAAAATATATATAACTTACTCTGACTTTTTTGTGATTTTACTTATTTTCCACGACACGTTATACTTTTCCACCCACATACTGTACATAGAAACGCACAGATGTGGCTCTCCATGGTTATGATTGATATTACTCACACACTTCCCATTCCACGTTTCCCAATATCATCCCTGCAGCCATGATTCCCATCTCACACTCCAGAGGCTGAGCTCCAATTGAGCACTGAGTGCTTTGAACCTGGTCCACTCCAGCCATTGCGGTGCCAATTAGGATGGCTAACCAGTAGCTGTCTTCCTCACACCTAGCTTCCACCGGTGGCATGAATATAGATCAAAGCTGGGGTGTGTCAAGAGGCCAGCCATACTTCTGCTACTGTATCTCAAAAACTACTAAAGATTAAAAGATGTGGCCTATGGAGAGTTCTCTGTCGAGGGCTACAGCTCTAGGTGAGGAAGACACATCTGTCACACAGTTATATGAACACTCTTGAAGACAGGGCTGGAGATTGGGAAATAGGACTCGGTTTTAAATTGTTAAAATTTCTCAGAAGCGTGTCAATTTCTGTCTGTCTCATCAGTGCCAACTGCTTCACCTTGCTTCTCTGTTCTGTGTATTGCAAACAATGATGCAACGTGAAGTGGTTTCAGAGAAATATAATTAAAAAGTGTGAGTGCTTTAAAGAAAATCTGGAATGGGCAATAATTTGCCATAGTATAGCAATCCCATCAATATGCTGAAATATTTATCGACAGGGCATTCCATTATATTAGAACAATGCCCTTTTTTTTTAAAGCGTACATGCTGCATTCCCTTAAGCCAGCAGGATGGCTTCTGTTTCCTTAGATACAGTCCAAGGTTAACAATAGAAGTACCAAGGCAGCAGTCGCTTCTTTCCTCTGTGACTTGGTAAACCTAAGTTAACTTTATTCATGTTTTGCTTATGTATCAAATGTTTCCCTATGTATCCATGGTTTTTCAAGATAAAAATATTGCACCATTTCTGTCATTGTATAACCCTAATATTTTGCTTTGATAGAAATTACTGAGCAGGATCCATAACAGAATTTTAAACAATGAAATCCATTTCCCAGCCCTTATTTTAGATACAGACACACACACACACACACTCAAATGCCAAGAGTGCAGAGACTTGTCCCTGGTTACTATAGGAACGTGGGCAGCAGCATAAAGCTGATTAGTTTCTTTCATCATAAAATGAGTATTGAACGTTTGTGTATCTGTTTAGAATGAGTCGTTGAATGATCGTTATCAATGTGAGTCAGGGTTGACTGTTTACTTTAAAGTGTAGTACTTCAAGTTTTATTATTTCAATTATGTTACAATAGAAAGCAAAAATGTTAGTGTGGTAAACATACATCAAGGGATTAATCAATTCTGCCCGAGGGCCTAGTTTGTGCTTGGCTAGTTGGTCAAATATCATCTGGCAGAACAACGTGTTTCAAGCAACGGCTTAGCTATTCATTTGCCGCCTAAACCAATATACTCAAACCCCACCAACGAGGGTCTGTTTACTTTAAAAAGAGAATTAGGGTGAAAAGTCACGCGCAACTTCTCAGAATCATGCTTTGAAATAAATTGCAGATCATGTACATGGACGGTCAATGGGGAACAGCGAGTCGACCATCAAAGTTATGCATTTCTACCTTAAGAGGCACCCTTCTGGCCTCAAATCACACACAACTGTCACAGCTCTTATTTAGTATCTCTCCTCAGTTTTTTGACTGTGCTTTTTTGGTAGTACAATGCTGTGTGACCTACTTGCCAAATCTAATTCTAAGTCAATCCTTTGCTAGCTAACATTTACTTGTTTTGATGAGGTTCACATGAACATTATCAACCACAAAGCTCTAGTATGCTCACAAATGGCTCAGCTGACACCAAGACTAAATCTGTGTGCGTGCGTGCGTGCGTGCGTGTGTGCATGCGTATGTGTTAACATCTGGTCAAGCTAGCGCTGGGCGATAGGGGAGATGAAATGACATATCTCACCTCCATTTTGACTGACCTCGTCATGGCGTGAACGCATACACACACATGAACACGGAGAAGACAGAAACACACTCAAAGACCGTATCAAATGCACCCACATTATGGACCTCAGTGATTGGCTGGCTGAGAGGAACAGGAGATCATAGACTTCTTTTGATCATTTTACCTCTCATGATTTCCTTGCAGCTGGAGAACCAGCATAGCTCTTGGCATGTGACAAAACAAATGCTGTATATTAAAATAAACACCCATGTAACCACGCATAGCCTGGCCGTCCTGGAACCCATCACACATCAAATACACACCCGATGGCTGTGTAGAGGATCCACTTTTATCCTGTTCGCCCATCAACTGTTTTCTCAGTCCTCTCTCTGAAGGCATTGCCCTCCCACATAGTTTTATTATAGCCAATGTACTCAGATGGAGTCTTCTATTACACACCCCAAAAACAGACATCGCCATAGGCACAGGTGGCCCTGCCAGCGTGGATCCTTTCTCCTCCTCCCTCGGGCATCTGTTGCTTTGGTCTGTCTATCCTTCAGCAGACCTAAACAGATCTGTGGATAAATTCTGCTATCAACAGGCAAAGCCAAAGTGTGAGTCAGACTGGATAGGTGGCCTAGAGAGCGAGAACATGCAGAAGACCGTGAATGACACACTGTGATATCTTCACAGACACTGAGGTGTGTTGTGGTCATATTAGTACACAAAGAGTACACACTGACTCAATCCGTTTGTGCATTGACTTCACCAAAGTCTTTTATGTAGAAAAAATAGTCCTCTTTCCCTCTCCATCTCTCTCTCTCTCTCTCTCTCTCTCTCTCTCTCTCTCTCTCTCTCTCTCTCTGTTATACAGACACACATGGTTCTCTCGCTCCGTTCTCTTTGTAGTTGTGTCAAAGCAGAGGTCATGGGCACTGCAGTAAATTGGGTCTTTGTGTATGTCTGTTGCTGGCAGTTGTCCACCATATAACTTTCATGTCAGCTTGTCATTCTTTTCTCTCTTTACCATCTACCTATTACTTTTTCTGCCAGTCTTCTCCTAGAATAGAAAGCTCCCGCACATACACTTACAATGTGCTTGGGACGGCATACATCTCAACGCGCAGTATAAAGAGATGAGACGTAGCACCGAAGGATTGATGAGAGTGGGAGAATAGAGGGAGATAGCAGGGAAGGGGCCAGCGAGCGGGAAAGGTGTGTGGTCACCATTAGAACCCTGATCACCGTTGGCTTTAGCTGGATCCAGTGTGAAGGGGAACGGGAGCGGGGCTCAGACGTTTGACTCACCACGAACGCGGCTCAGAGCAGGTAGCGAGACAACCAGGGCGGTTGGGACCATGACGACGACGACGATGAAGACGCTGTCGACGGCGATGGGGACGATGAGGGGGACGCTGTGGCAGGGACCACCCGGTTCCGTTGAGCGGCTGACAGCCGCTTAATGTCACCATGTCACTGCACCTTTCTCGCTAAACAGTGCCATCTCCGTTTGGAGGTCAAGGTGGCCCTGAAGCACGAGCAGGGCGTAAATTGCCGAGCACGATGACGCACGCGGCGCCAACGGTTTTGAGTGTCGTTATGGACGTTAACGAATGTGCCGGAGCAGGGCGTTGTACTGTACAATCTAAGCCATTGATGTTATGTAATAGTCCCTTCCGGGGGGAAGACAAAAGGCAGCGGAGAGGAGTGTAGTCTGCTAAGGAGTGTGTGTGTGTGTGTGTGTGTGTGTGTGTGTGTGTGTGTGTGTGTGTGTGTGTGTGTGTGTGTGTGCGTGTGTGTGTGTGCGTGTGTGTGTGTGTGTTTGTGTGTGTGCGTGTGTGTGTGTGTGTGTGTGTGTGTGTGTGTGTGTGTGTGTGTGTGTGTGTACACCTATGTGTGTGTGTGTGTGTGTGTGTGTGTGTGTGTGTGTGTGTCTGGGTAAGGGAGAATCAGGCGGAGAGGGAGAATGGGAGGAAAGGAGGGGGAGGGGTGTATTTCAAAGTATTTAAATTAGATTGGGCTGTCACTTCAGAGCCATAACACTCCCTACCTAGAGGCATGCGCTCACACTTCAACGCCAGTCTTCATTCTCCACCTCTCTCTTACACACCCGCTCTGCCACGCACACACTCACACACACTCGCACTGAACGCGTACTTGGGGGCTGAAGGCTGCCATTTCTCCCATTACACCTTAATTCTTGTCATTTTCTTCAAAAGAGTGAGAATGCTCCCTTTGGATATAATATGCAACTCTTTCTTTGGGTGGAGGAGTACACTTCTGTCAGAATAATTCATGTCATTAGACCTGAAAGTCTGAAAGTGATACACACACACACACACACACACACACACACACACACACACACACACACTTATCAGTAATTTTGTCATCTCTTTGCCAGTGTGTGTGTGCCAGTTTGTCCCTTTGATCATTTCCTGACGAGCTCATGTCTGTGCTTTAATGGGATTTTTTCCTCGCTATCTTTTGAAGGTTGTTAAATTGGATCGCAAACCAGCCACTGGGAGAGGTAGATAGCTCTACTAATCATTTTACATAACTAAGCAGGAGAATAAAGCAGGCAAGTAAGTGCCTTTTTGACATTACCGGGGTGGTGAACTAAAGGTGACCTTTAAACCGAAGGTTCCCATGGTTTATTTGCTTGTCCCCTGGGCGGACCTGGCAGCATGGCACACAGGTCACGACCCCTTCCTGTCCTGGCTCCTCTTACATTCCATGCGGGCCACCTTCCCCTGCTGTAGAAAAAAACACTTCGTTAGACCACATGTGGGCCCCCACAGAGGCCCCTACTCGTGCGTAATCCCAATGCTTCACTATACCCTGTCTGCACTAGGACCCAAGGGAGAATAGCCTGCTTGCTGGGGGACATGACGGACTGTATGAGTGGACACTTCAAGTGCCGAAAGCAATGAACTGGAGGCAAGATGGTGGACCCGGTGTTGTAGCATGCATTGTTGATAGATGTTCCTGTTAATGGGGTGAGAGAGCGAGGGGGGAGGGTGAGTGTGTTTGTGGGCAGCATGGCTCTCCGGCAGCAGATTGCCACTCATGGCTCTCCTTGGCAGCAGCGGACCTCCAAAGACACAATGCTCCAGGGGGCTGGGAAATCACATAGTTCGCCCACGTACATTTCCGCACACAAGCAAAATTGCATTGGCCCCACAAGTACACACACATGTTCACACACATGTACACACACACGCACGCACACACGTACACACACACTCTCAATCACTCACTGACTACTTTATCAGGGCTTGTTTCCAATCAGGGCGCTCTTTTGTCTGGCTCCCACCAATCATTGTTCCCTAATGAAGCTAAGCGGCTTCATCGCTGTCTCCCCCCTGAGCTCGGCCCCCAGGCTCTTCCACTGAGTCTGTTTATACCTGTTTATACCGGCGCTGATAAAGAATTACTTTAATTAGTGTGCTTTTGTTTTTGTGTGTGTGTCTGTGTGTGTGTGTGTGTGTGTGTGTGTGTGTGTGTGTGTGTGTGTGTGTGTGTGTGTGTGTGTGTGTGTGTGTGTGTGTTAGTGAGAGAGAGAGCCAGTGTGTGTTAGTGAGAGAGAGAGCCAGTGTGTGCAAGTATGAAAGAGAGAGTGTGGTGAAAAAAGAAGGTTATTCAAAGGGTCACTACATATATGCTTGTGCACATGAGAGTATATGTTTTACATGTGGTTATGATTTTGCTATTAATAACATGGGTTGGGTTTCTTTAATATCCTTCCTAGTCTCCATCTTTGCTTCCCCTACTGCCACTGTGTGTCTCTGCCTTCCTCTCCAGCTGCGTTGCCTGCGACACGTTTTCACTCGGTGACAGCCTGTCATTATTATTGATTAGGCCATAGATTGCTCATCCACAATTAGTCAGACCATATGTTGTTTAGCTGATCCTGTGGCTGAGCATTCCAATTACGAGTATTGTGTGAACGTGCGTGCGTACGCGAGAGAGCGAGAGACGGAGAGTCTTTGTTATCGTGTCGAGGAGAAATGACCTGGGAAATTGTCGGGTACGCACAGACGGCTGGGGAATGCGGAGAAGGTCCCCAGGTCTTGTCTGTTTAGATGGTAAATATGGCCTGTGAGGGTACAGTACAGTGCCTTGCAAAAGTATTCACCCCCCTTGGCTAGTTACTTACTTTGTTACATTACAACCTGTAATTTAAATGTTTTTTTAATCTGAATTTTATGTGATGGATCTGCACAAAATAGTCTAAGTTGGTGAAGTGAAATGAGAAAAAAAGATATATTAAAAATTATTTTTCAAAATAAAAATCTGGAAATTGGCATGTGCATATGTCTTCACCCCCTTTGCTATGAAGCCCCTCAAAAGTTCTGGTGCAACCAATTACCTTCAGAAGTAACATAATTAGTGAAATTAAATCTACCTGTGTGTAATCTAAGTGTCACATGATCTGTCAGTATAAACACACCTTTTCTGAAAGGTCCCAGAGGCTGCAACAGCACTAAGCAAGAGGCATCACACCATGAAGACGAAGGAGCTCTCCAAACAAGTCAGGGACAAAGTTGTTGAGAAGTACTAGTCAGGGTTGGGTTATAAAAAAATATCCAAATCTTTGATGATCCCCCGGAGCACCATCAAATCCATCATCTTCAAATGGAAAGAACATGGTACCACAACAAACCTGCCAAGAGAGGGCCGCACACCAAAACTCACAGACCGGGCAAGGAGGGCATTAATCAGAGAGGCAGCACAGAGACCAAAGGTAACCCTAAAGGAGCTGCAGAGTTCCACAGCAGAGACTGGTGTATCTGCGCATGGGACCACAATAGGCCGTACACTCCATAGAGCTGGGCTTTATGGAAGAGTGGCCAGAAAAAAGCCATTACTTAGGGTTAAAAATAAGATGGCACGTTTTGAGTTTGCCAAAAGGCATGTGGGCGACTCCCCAAATGTATGGAGGAAGGTGCTCTGGTCAGATGAGACTAAAATTGAACTTTTCGGCCACCAAGGAAAACGCTATGTCTGGCGCAAACCCAACACATCCCATCACCCCAAGAACACCATTCCCACAGTGAAACATGGTGGTGGCAGCATCATGCTGTGGGGATGTTTTTCAGCAGCAGGGACTGGGAAACTGATTTGAGTCGAGGGAAAGATGGATGGTGCTAAATACAGGGATATTCTTGAGCAAAACCTGTTTCAGTCTGCCTGTGATTTGAGACTGAGACGGAGGTTCACCTTCCAGCAGGACAATGACCCGAAGCATACTGCTAAAGCGACACTCGAGTGGTTTAAGGGGAAACATTTAAATGTGTTGGAATGGCCTAGTCAAAGCCCAGATCTCAATCCAATTGAGAATCTGTGGTCAGACTTGAAGATTGCTGTTCACAAGCGGAAACCATCCAACATGAAGGAGCTGGAGCAGTTTTGCCTTGGGGAATGGGCAAAAATCCCAGTGGCAAGATGTGGCAAGCTCATAGAGACTTATCCAAAGCGACTTGCAGCTGTAATTGCCGCAAAAGGCGGCTCTACAAAGTACTGACCTTAGGGGGGTGAATATTTATGCACGCTGAAGTTTTGTTATTTTGTCCTATTTGTTGTTTGCTTCACAATAAAAAAAAATCACATCTTCAAAGTTGTAGGCATGTTCTCTGGATGAAATGATGCAAACCTTCAAACAATCCATTCTAATTACAGGTTGTGAGGCAACAAAACATGAAAAATGCCAAGGGGGGTGAATACTTTTGCAAGGCACTTTATGTGCGCGAGTGGACCGTGTGAGCGGCCTGTGTGTGTGTGTGTGTGTGTGTGTGTGTGTGTGTGTGTGTGTGTGTGTGTGTGTGTGTGCGCATGTGTGTGTGCGTGCGTGTGTGTGTCTGCTATAGTGAGCCCACTGTATAATTTCTCCCATACAGGGGCAGTCACGCTAACCTTATGTTATTACTGTCAGGAGCCACCGCCATCACTACTGTAATTGGCGGGTTTCCATGACAACAGCCAATAGCCGTCTATTTGAAGCAAAAATCTTTAGCTGTGGTTCTTCCTATACATATGTGGGTGTGTTTTAATTTGTATGTTGTTTTACTAAAAGGTCACTTTTGTAGAGCATCGTAGCCCAATGGGACTTCTTGTGAAACAAACACAGCGTTGATTGCACCAGGTGCCAATGTACAGACTCATCATTTATATGTAAATTCTGCTCACACAAAGCATTTCCCCAAATATCGTGGGTTGAGAAAGGCAACTCTCACATGATTGTGATTATAACAATTGTAATGGCGGTAGCTAGTGTCGTGGTGGCTCCATTTAAACAGGAATGATTATCTTTCTTAATAACAGTGTGGCTCCCTTGAGATGAGAGAAGACATGCTAAGTGGCCGTGCCTACACTGAGGTCATCAGCGTCGTATGTCTGCATGGCCACCACGTCAACCATTGAATAGCTCCAATCGCCCATCTGATTCGCTGACCTGCTGTGACTAGTCCAGCTGCTCCCCCAGCGTCCAGTGGGGGATTGGGTGAACTGTCCCTTTAAGCACTGATTGGGCTCTTATAATTATAATTAATGTCAGAGGGTTTTTAAAATTGTGTGTGTTTAAGGGGGGGGGGGGGGGGTGCAGTAATCACAAGCATGGTAAGGGCTCACATACACCAGTGTAAATCTTAAAGGAACAGTTTGACTTTTTGGAAAATAGGGGATGTATCTGCTTACTCTTAGTCAAACAAGACGATCGATATCAATGTTATGATTGTACGTCTGATAATGAGTTATTTAGGTTAGTAGGTAGGTCAGTGTAGCCTAGCTTAGCACAATGACCGTACGCCAGTAGTTCCGGATGGCATGGCTCCGTCAAAAGGGACCAAATACACCTTGTCAATAGCACAGCTTTGGAATTTTTCACTTTTCAAGGAAGTCTCTGGCTGGTGTGTGGTGGTGACCCCTCCGTCCCACACCCAAGCTGCCGGCTCCACACCCCATCCTGGCCGTGGGAATGGCCGACCACTGTGCCCTTCCATGGCCACCGCAGCACAGGGGCATAGAAAGAGTTTTGCGTGACAATGAAGCCTCAAGCTGAAAAACAGCTGCTCAGCTCTCCCAGTCAATACTAGAGTCCCATACTAGACATCAGAGACAGGAAGATACAGACAGAGAGTGAACGAGGAGAGAAGAGAAGAGAAGAGAAAGAATGTGAGAGGAGAAGCAAAGGGAGACAAACATGGGACTTGAGACGAAGGGCAGGCTGACCCTCTCCTGTCCTCTTCTTTATCTTTTATCTGTCTCTCACTCTCTCTTTCTCTCTCTCTCTTTCTCTCTCTCTCTATCTCTTTCTCTCTCTCTCTCTCTCTCTCTCTCTCTATAATTACATCACCCCTTTCAGTCGGCTACACCAATTCACCTCATCTCTCTTTATTTTATCTCCCTACCCATTCTCTACCCCCCCCCCCTTCCCTCTTTCTATCTGCTCTCTTCTCTTCTTCCTTTAAGCACAGAGCCATCCAAGGTCCTTAGAAATGGCTGTGTATTCTTTCCTTGAGTCGCCCTCCAGTTGACTTGTGCTGCAGCGCATACAGACTAGTGCCCACGCGTTCAGGTAGATGCCCCTATATAGAATGCAGAGAGCCATGCTTGGTGGTCTGTGTGTTAAACACCCAATCACTTATCTTGAGTGCCTACTTTGGGTATTCTTATGACAGGAATGACATGGTTACGGTTGCTATGGATGCTGGTAATAGCAGCTAATTGGTAGCTATTTCCTCTGTTTTATTATTAATTTCTTAATATGCCTGAACGCCGCTGTGAGTCCGAACTCTGGGACCAGAAGGGTGTCTGCACCTTTTTCTGTTCCTCGCGCCTGGTGTCAGTGTGTGTTTCATACAAGCTGGGGCTGCCGTCTCAGACACCTACTAAATCTCTGGACATGTGCTCGATAGAAATAAATCTCTCTCTCTCTCTCTCTCTCTCTCTCTCTCTCTCTCTCTCTCTCTCTCTCTCTCTCTCTCTCTCTCTCTCTCTCTCTCTCTCTCTCTCTCTCTCTCTCTCTCTCTCTCTCTCTCTCACTCACTCACTCTCTCTAAGGTGCTTGAGTCTAGAATCAATCACCGATCAAATAATGCCCCGTTAATAATTTTCATGAAATGAGAGAGAGCGAGGCGCCACACGAATGTGCAGTGACAAAAAAAATGCTGAATAAAAGGCGCTGTCAGAAATTGGAAGGAGGGAACGGGAGATTGAAAAAGAGACTGCGGCTGTGCTTGTGAACATGGTGTTACATGATCGGCTTTGCTCTCCCTACTCTTTCTGTCGCTCCTTCATTGCCCGTTCTTCCTCCGACACGACGGACATACCACTTTTCTTCCCTGGCTGCTTATTCCTCCCCCCTCTCTGACCTCTCCCATTTCCACCTCTCTCTCCCTCTCTCTCTCCCCCTTCCACCCCACTGTGATGCGTGCCCCATGGACACGGCGCCCCTCTCTCAGGCGGGTGCCGGCCACGGAGGGCATCTGGCCCAGTGGGAGGAGCCACGGCGACCGATCTTAGGTTATGTCACCCCTGCAGGGGTGACCTCAGCCACTGCGGAGGGAGAGGCCTGAGAAGGAGTCAGGGGGTCAGGGGAGGAGAGACGAGGGTCAAACCCATGAGGAGTCAGGGGGTCAGGGGAGGAGAGACGAGGGTCAAACCCATGAGGAGTCAGGGGGTCAGGGGAGGAGAGACGAGGGTCAAACCCATGAGGAGTCAGGGGGTCAGGGGAGGAGAGACGAGGGTCAAACCCATGAGGAGTCAGGGGGTCAGGGGAGGACAGACGAGGGTCAAACCCATGAGGAGTCAGGGGGTCAGGGGAGGAGAGACGAGGGTCAAACCCATGAGGAGTCAGGGGGTCAGGGGAGGAGAGACGAGGGTCAAACCCATGAGGAGTCAGGGGGTCAGGGGAGGAGAGACGAGGGTCAAACCCATGAGGAGTCAGGGGGTCAGGGGAGGACAGACGAGGGTCAAACCCATGAGGAGTCAGGGGGTCAGGGGAGGACAGACGAGGGTCAAACCCATGAGAAGGAGTCAGGGGGTCAGGGGAGGAGAGACGAGGGTCAAACCCATGAGGAGTCAGGGGGTCAGGGGAGGAGAGACGAGGGTCAAACCCATGAGGAGTCAGGGGGTCAGGGGAGGAGAGACGAGGGTCAAACCCATGAGGAGTCAGGGGGTCAGGGGAGGACAGACGAGGGTCAAACCCATGAGAAGGAGTCAGGGGGTCAGGGGAGGAGAGACGAGGGTCAAACCCATGAGGAGTCAGGGGGTTAGGGGAGGAGAGACGAGAGTCAAACCCACGAGAGGGAGTCACAGAGACAAGGGAGGAGAGACGAGAGTCAAACCCATGAGAAGGAGTCACAGAGACAGGGGAGGAGAGACGAGAGTCAAACCCATAAGAAGGAGTCAGGGGAGGAGAGACGAGGGTCAAACCCATGAGGAGTCAGGGGGTCAGGGGAGGAGAGACGAGAGTCAAACCCATGAGAAGGAGTCAGGGGGTCAGGAGAGGAGAGACGAGGGTCAAAGACCTGAGAGGGAGTCAGAGAGAGAGAAGGGCACTCACAGAGTGACAGCACCACACACACAGCCTGTTAGTGTTTGACAGGACTGAGTACTGCGGTACTCTCTGAACGCCATGCTGCTGTGTAACATAAAGACATGTTGGAGACATAGACAGGGAATTAACCTGTTAAAACATCTACAAGCTCACACAATGACACACGTCCCTGTACCTTTTGCAGAATCAGCAGAAAAAACTCTCCCCATGCTAACACGAAGGCACCAAGCTTGCACACACACACACACACACACACACACACACACACACACACACACACACACACACACACACACACACACACACACACACACACACTTTTTTCTGCTGAAGCAGCAGCTCCACCAGTGATTGATAGAGTTTAGCCTGTGGCTGTACCCCGCTCACTGTGCCACAGAGGGCAGGAGCCAATCCCCCCTGTGAGCCACACCACGAGTGAGGGCACCTTGCCACACACACACACACACACACACACACACACACACACACACACACACACACACACACGTAGTGTGCCAGCAGTGTGCATCCTTTCTCCCCCTGACTTTTTACCTTCCTACAGAATTCTACAAACACACACACACACACACACACACACACACACACACACACACACACACACACACACACACACACACACACACACACTCACTCATAAGCAAACTATCTTTCGCACGCATGCAAACTTATACTCTGTTTCAGTCTCTCTCACACACACACACACACACACACACACAGACTCAGACGACGCATCCTGTTCTGTGTGTCCTCCGGTGGACCAGGCAGACTGATCTAATTAGGTGGAGACAAACAGGAGAAAGATATGGCTCACAGCAACTGCTGATGTTGTTATGTGTGTGTGTGTGTGTGTGTGTGTGTGTGTGTCTGAATGCGTGTGTGTCTGACTTTGTTGCTTTCTTACCGTACTCACGTCTCGTGTAAAACTAGAACAACTTACAGTATACCAATTAAGTATTCAGAATTGTATACAACTTCAGTGTTACTTGAAATACTGCCTTTAAGCACATTTTACAGGCTTCTTGATGCATGCATGCCTATATGCTATGAATGCACCAAAGGCACGTTTTACATTCGACCACTAGATTAGCTCCAAATAGGAGGTACTGTAGCACAATGTGCACATTTCAAAATGTTACTCAGTGAGTTGTGTTCGTTTGTGTCTCAGACCTGGGAGCACATTAGGAGCCTGGCACAGTCTGCTGTGTGTTAACGCAGTGAGAGGGTGTGGATTAGGCTCTGGGGTAGGCAGGTGGCAGGAAGCCAGACTGTCAGGTGTTTGTGGATTATTTTAAAACAACAAAAAAGGAAAATAATTAAGTAAATGTGCCCCGTATTTGTGAAAATGCCTGTGTTCCAGTCATGCGATATCCGTGTTTGTGTGTAAATTCTGCAAAAAGTGTGTACTGAGCCAATATCTATAACTGAGTGACTCAAATGGATGCTATTATCACGCTGAGGACCCTGTAGACTGTGGCACAAGTTTCTCTTTACGTCAAAATAGTCTCCTTTTGCCCTTAGTACACTCTAACAGGCTTGGTGAACCAGCTCCACTGTGGGCTCCTATCTCCCAGTGCTTCTTATTGCCCCTGGAGCCCCAGGACGCAGCGCTGCATCAGGGCTCAACGCCATTCATCACAATGGTTTTTCTGACGCATCTCCGCCTCGAGGCTGCGGTTACATTCATAATGGAGCTCTAGGATTTAATATGTGACATTTAGCAGTGCCTTGTTTACTGGGGGGGTTACTTAAGGTAATTTGTTAGACCGAAGGTGTTAAATTAAAGTGGGTGTTCTCGCGCTGCTCCAAGGCGCAGTGCAGTCCCTCTCACTGCATTTCACACAAAAGTGTGAATGATGTTGTTTTTTTTTTGTCCTTGGCCCATTGATTTGCTAGGACAAACTAGACATTTGTTACTGTCAAATGTCGGGATTTTTTTTTTTACATTACGCACCCCGTCAAAGGACAGACAACCCTAGAAGTTTGTGGAGAATTTAGAATGAGTAACGGAAACGGGTGGACAGCAGAACGGAGAGCACAAAGAAGAACAATTGAAGTGTGGCTCCACTCTCAGACAGGCACCCACGCACCATCCTTCAGTCATGGCTCCACCACACTCAGCGAGGCCTCCCAGAACCCTGCGCAGTCACACGAGGACAGAGACACGGACAGAGAGAGAAGGAGATTAAGGCTCTGGTCTAGGCACTGCACATGAGATATAAATCTGATGCCGATTCTCTTCCCCTTAATTTAAAACGGTTTGTCAATTGTCAATCTCTACCAACTTCCTGGCACTTTATCCAATGTTACCCAAGATAATTGTCAGCAATGGAACATTTATATCAATGTTTTTTGGTATATTTCATCTTTTGTATATTTTGGATGTTTCATACAGCCTTCGGCACAGCCATTGCCCAGACAAAGGTGACCCTTTCAAAGCAACCTCACTTCAATGCTCCTTTATCAATCATTCATCACAATAGAAGTCTCTCCTCCTGTTATTCTGATGAATAAGAGATGGGGCTGGAAGGTCGCGAGCACAAATGAAAGAGGTCTTTCCCAAGTACACACTATGCTTGAGGACATCAATCAATTCTGTGCGCAGAATCATTTGAACCACAATCCAAATTGCCATCATATCACCATTGCCATTGCCATGCCAACTATCCAACATGCCTGCGTGGTATCAGCTGTGAAACTGGAGAAACCTTTTCTGCTCTTGTTGTTGGCCAAATTCCCGGTGAGCTATCTAGCTAGAGTGCGCAGGAACTGGAAGAGAGTGGCGCAGTAGAGATCTAAGGTTACGCACCTCAAATGTTTTCTTTGTAGCTTTGAGCCGTAGTCTTTTATCATCCCACTCTAAAAGCTCTGTGGGTCTATCAGGGCAGGCCAACGTGGAAAAGGCTGAAAGGCTTGTACAGTAAGCAGGTGAACACGGGCCGGCCGCACGCCAGCACTGAGACACTCACCGCACAGTGGGGAGGGAGGGACGGAGAGGATGGCTTTTGGTGCAGTATAAGTTAGCGTTTTGCTGACTATGTGGGATATAAACGAGGGATGAAATGCAAAAGAGGAGGCAAGGGGAGCGCACACACACACACACAGGCTTCACGAATGGCTGGCTCTAGCCATTGATTCCGTAACGGGTTTTGGCAATCGTAGTCTGCAGGCAACAGATGGGTGAAGCACAGAGGCATGGTGGTTTGGGGCCCGCTGGCTGTTAAGACGGGAGACAACAAAAAAGAGAGGGCAGAAACGTGGGGGGTGGGGGGGGGGGGGGGGGGGTCAAGAGACCGATAAAGAAGAACGGGACATTTATTGACATTGTTTAAGCTTTTGCTGTCCTCCAGACAGCTCTCCTTCCCTCCATCCCCATGGCTCCTCGCACGCTCGTCCCTCCCCACAGCTGTCCATCACCCAGCCGAGAGAAAGGCAAGGAGGGTGAGATAGAAGAAGGAGGGGCGCATGCATTATTCAAAGGCACTTAAACTTGAGTGAGAGGCCTTTTGCTATTCCAGCCATTGGATTTAGCATACGTAAAGAGACAACAGCGCGGAGCCCGTCTCCCCCCTCCCAGCACAGCTCTGAGGTAAACGCTGGGCCCAGCCAGTGAAACACAAAGGATACATATAAACGGACGAGGAACAGGTGATTTATACAATGTGGCGTGGTAAACAGGAGACGCGGCTCCAATGCTAATATGGTCGATGAATAAGGAGATGAGGCTTTTATTACCTTCGTACAAACAGAGCACGATGACATGCTACTAAAATTAACACCACGGGGGACAAAAGATTGGACTATGAAAAGACAGGCTAGCAAGCCAAAATCATAATATAAATTTGTGTCAGAGATGCCCCTTTCAGTGCAATAATCTTAGATTAACATAAAAGCCATTTGGCCGAGGCTTAGTTACAAATAAATAACTATGAAAATTGAGTGGCATGATATATTTTAATTTTTCTCATGCTATTTTCCTTTTTTAATTAAAGTGAAAATACCCCTAGAGTCTGCGAGAGCGGGGGCGGAAGATGACTCACATATTGATAACAAAAGCAAGGCAACGACTATGAGCTAGAGAAGCACTTCAGAAACCACAGCATGCAATAATAGGTAAAAGTCACTAGATCTACCATTATGGCTGGGGAAAGGTTACTATAAGGTGCCAGAGATTACACCAAAGTAAGATAGGGTCCTTCAGTAGAGAGAGGCAGGAGCATCACATTGACTTGTACTTTAGAAGTCAGGCAAGTAAGTTGAACATACACACAGTACATCTGCCCCTGAGTATTCAGGGTTACCAGGACAGCTAAAGCTTTGCCACTGACGTTGTAGTATATACCCACCACTAAAGTCGAAACACTAACGAAAGAAGAGTTATCTTGCTAGAAAATGGCTAGGGGTGCCACGGTGACTTTTTAACATTGCTCTCTGTGGGTGTAGCACTAAAGCTGGTGCTTACGGGGTTTATAGAGGAAATGTAAATGCACTAAAGCTAGATTAGAAATGACACACACAGGATCCTGAGATAGCGTAGTATGAAAAGCAGCACCCACATGGGAACAGGACTCAAATGGAATCCAAAAGAAGCAGTGCTGATGCCAAAGCAGCCCTTAAACATACAGAAATAGGAGGACAAGTACAACATGAACGAGGAGGATTTGGACTTGGCACAAGTAAACAGAGATGGTCAAAATTGACTCCTTCAGAACAACGCAAATTAGTGAAAGATCAGAAGTGTAAGCAGGAGAAAGCTGTAAGGAGCGCCAAAACTGTTTCACAAGCCAAACAAGGGTGATGGATAGACTGGGAAAGTACAGAGCAGAGGGAAATTACCTGGAAGGCCTTGTGAGAAATGAAATCAACAAGAATTTGCTTTATTTTTAGGGCAACCTTCAACATACCGCACACACCAACAAACCATGGCCGGTGGGTATGGT
Source organism: Galaxias olidus (assembly GCA_026901105.3). Lineage (NCBI taxonomy): Eukaryota > Metazoa > Chordata > Actinopteri > Galaxiiformes > Galaxiidae > Galaxias > Galaxias olidus. Next base: position 70,446 of record JAPMUY010007647.1, on the reverse strand, counting down.
AGGACCCAACACGCCCCATCTGTAGGGGGACAGCAAATCTCAGACACATAATGTCAGGGTGCAAGACTAGCCTTACTCAAGGAAGATATACCCGGCGCCACAGTGATGCACTAAAGTGCCTGGCGGCAGCAATAGAGTGTAGGCACTCACAAGTGAATGCCCTGCCCATTGGAGCAGAAGGCGAAATGCACCATATCAGCTTTGCCAGGGAAGGTGTTGAGGGAGGGAAGATGTATAGGCCAACACAAAGCTCAGGGTAGCAGAGGGAAGCTTGTGATTGGAAAATGCTAGCAGATGTTGGCAAACCATTGAGAGCCTCATCAAAGATTTCAACAATCAACTACATACCAGACGTATTACTCTGGACCAACACACAGCAAACTGTGTACTTTGTAGAGCTAACAGTCCCGTGGAAAGAAGCGATAGATGAGGCATAGGAAAGAAAGAAACTCCCCTATAGAGACTTTGCAGCTGAGGCGGAAGAGCGAGGCTGGAGAGCAGAGGTGTGTCCTGTGGAAGTTAGATGCGGTGTATTTGTGGCAATTTCAACAACGAAACTACTTAGGGAAGTAGGGATCTGCAGCAAAGAATTGCACCAGACCATAAAAGCTGTTTCAGATGTAGCAGAAAGAAGTTAAGCTGTGGCTAGAAAGGAAGGATCCAATATGGACAAACATCATGTCGAAAAACCAAAGAAAGTGGTTTCCCCTCAGGACAAAGGTACAAAGGTAAGAGTAGGAAATTTGCTTCTCAGGTTATGTTAAATATCCCTGCAGAGCGGGCAAAAAGAGCGGGCAGGAGTATAGTAGGGATTTGTCCCAGTTTACTAAATAAACTTCTTTAATTTAATTATCTGGCCGTGCCGAGAGTAGATAGAGGTGTGTGAGAGATGTCGTTGCTCACCATTAAGCCTTCTGGAGGTGTCGTGGTCTAAAATTAACAAAACATTAACAAAGCATTAACAAAGCATTCGTAATGGAACATGCCCACTTGAAAACCCCAATGACAAATAACTGCTCTCAACCGGAATCCATTTTAAAATATTGTTTTCTGAAGTGCTCATCTGGGATTATGGCATAATGCATATTATAACACCGTGTCCGGTGTGTTTAGAAAATCATTGCCACTCATCTGCTCTTTCCTCCATGCTGTCCATGAAAGAGATCAATAGCAGCTATCAATAAGTCCAAATGACGGAAGGCGAGTGGAATATTCAATGACCAGCAACCAAAGGCTTGATGAATGGACGATACTCTCACACATGCACACACACACACACACACACACACACACACACACACACACACACACACCAAACTGCTGCACCCCCACCCCCAAATCACGTTCCATTCTATTGTAAGCCGTTCAGTTTGTGGCGTCCTGCTGTCCGCTATCACATTTCAAAATGCACCGTGCCTCTGGCGTTCGAGGCTGTGTGGAGGAGCAGAGACCCCGAGCCAACCGGCAGGCAGCCCCATTTACTGTCCCCCGGCTTAGCAGAGCTATCAGTGGAATGACGTGGGGCCCGTCTATTCCCGTCTGGAAGCAGAAGCCCCCCCCCCCCCACGGCCTCACTGATGGTTTCCCCATCGGGAAAATGCCATGCGGTCGGGAAGCCTTGGGGGTAACTACCGCCTTACTTAGCCTTTTTCCATGCAGAGTGGAAAGTAGTTGGGCTGTCACTCTTTCCGGGCCGCGTGCAAATGTCAGAGGTGATTGGTCCAAGTGTGTCAGTGGAGAACATGTGAAGGCTGGTGTGGAGGGTATTGTGCCAGTGGGGGGCTGTGGGATAACCCCCCCGAAGGCTGCTGCTGCTGTTGTTACGTTGTTAGGAGATTACCCAGGGATGGAGGTGAAACTGAATGCCACCGTTGCTATGGAGTGTGCCACACTTAATCCTTGACTCTTTGTTGTTATGGATACGGACTCGCTCGGTCTTTCCAGCATGATTTTTCCTAGAGCACTTGTTGTTCGGTCAAACGTGAAAGATGGACAAGAAGGACACCGTGTTTCTTTAGGTTCTCCTCAACACTTTAAAGCTCAGGCGTACATCATGAGACTTCGTTCTTCATGTTAACAACCTAAAGGTCTAACAATGTCTTTCTGTCTTTTTCTCTGTCCCTTCCCATTTCTGTCCACGTGTCCACCCTGTGCATGTGTCTGTCTGTCTGTCTGTCTGTCTGTCTGTCTGTCTGTCTGTCTGTCTGACCTCCTATCCCCCTCATGTTCCTGTCCGGCTCTCTGCCTGCTCCCCAGTACAGGATTGGCCAGCTCTACATGATCAGCAAGCACAGCCACGAGCAGAGCGAGCGCGGCGAGGGCGTGGAGGTGGTGCAGAACGAGCCCTACGAGGACCCCACGCACGGCCACGGACAGTTCACCGAGAAGCGGGTCTACCTCAATAAGTGAGTGGCTCCATGCCCTGCGGCTGGGGAAAGGGCCTGCATAGGGTCTGAATCAACCCATGGCCAGTCAGAGGTGGATGTCTTGTGTGGCAGTGTGGCCAAAAAGTAGAGGTGTATGGTGATGCCAGCTCTCTGTAAATCGATGTAAACGTCTCTCTTTTATGGGTGTGGGGTCCAGAAGAGTATTCTGGAGCCTGGTAAAAGGGGAACATTTTCTTACTGAAAGATGCATAGATCATATAAAAATGTATTTGTGTGTTTGCGTGTTGATAGGATACGTTCAGTGGTTGGTAGCCTAAAGACTGCTTTTTAGAAGGGCTTATGATTTGGATAAGGAGTCGTTATATGATTTTTACCATTCATACTGTTAACAAGAACATGACATGTCCTTAATCACTATAACTCAATTTGGCCTTATGAACTGAGCAGGAAGAATATAATACGCTTTCCATTCATCTCAATCTCATTTCCCACCGCAGGTTCCTCGCCGCGCTTTGTGAAACCGGCGAAGCGCATGAAATAGAATATTCAATTGGCCATTATGTAGATCACAATCAGGCTTTGCTGTTGAGCGCCAGAGCACGTATGAAATCGTCATCTACATTTCTCATCAAACAAACATCTATTGTTGGTTGCACACGAGTGTGTGTGTGATTGATCTTAGCGTAGTAAAGTGTGCAGCGCTGAGAGAGCATTTTGGTCCCCCTTTTGGCTAACACCACAGCTCACACATCAACAGAACTATGAGGCCATGTCACCACGCTCATACCCTATGTGTTAAATGGCTCATGTTCTAGCCACTAAGCGGGCAACTGAGGCTATTTTGCCTAAAAATTGATTTCTCATTAAAATGTACGTGCAAACACATCATGCATCACATGGCAGACCAACAAACTCGTCACATTCCCTCTTGTCCAGAATCATTAGGTAATATATGTGTGTATATACAGTACTGTGCAAAAGGTTTAGGCAGGTTTGAAGTCTTTAAAGTTAGAAAAAATATATATAAAAATATAAATGTTAATGATTTATTTTTTTATCTATCAATTCATGAAATACAAAGCGAGGGAACAGCAAATCTGTACCAAATCAACATTTGGTGTGACCGCCCTTCGCCTTCCAAACAGCATACCCTGCCTAAAACTTATGCAGAGTACTGTATATTTATTCATTTATAAAGGGGTAACTGACTGAGGCTATGTCGGCTTTCCAACAATGCCCTGGTTAAAAGTCAGGTAATGACAGAATATATTTATTAAGGGATTTCATGACCGACACTATGTCTCTTTTGCAGCACTGCACTGTTTCAGAGGCAGGTAATGATACATAAAATATAACCACAAAAATATAACAACAAAACAAAATGAAGAAAAGAACAGAAAAATGTCAAATAAACAAATCAAATGAAAAATAAATTCAGGTTGTGAAAAGTCTCATAAACGTGTGCTATAACTGATGGATTTATACATGAACTTGTGTATAGATTTGCACACATAGTCTGCTGTTGATCGAGAGCTTAGGGTCTAGCCCAGGGTTCCTTCAGGGCTTGAGTAGATTTTTCTCAGTCACGCTATATAACCTGACGCTGCTTTGGGAAATCTCTCTGATCTTCTCATTTTGCTCTGTTATATTCCACTCACATCGCTCAGGTTTAACTCACGTTCACTGGAATACATTTTCCAGGTCACTTGTGATGTGGAGTGGGCTCATGAAGACCGTCTGTCTGTCTGGCTGAATGGGGTAGTGGTTAGGGACTGGAAGGTGAGTGGGTGGGCTGTTGGTGCAGCTCTAGGGTGAATGATTGGGCATGTCTTGTTAGTACCAAAGATAAAATTAAGCATTTTCTGTGTCTGGGAAAACAGTTATGCACCATTAGCTATCTTTGAAAGAGTGTATGTGGGTCCAGTGTGCCAACCAAGTTCTACCAATATTGAAATGAATTAGTCTAGGGTTATCGCTTGGATTCTGTATGCCAGAAAGGATTTAAAAAAATGAAATATTACTAATTTCCTAATTTGGAAGATAGCTCAAACATTACACAAAAAAAACTTGGACAAACAAAACATGCTCCCTTTATGGTGGTTTTGGTCACTGATTGCATACACGTTCATTTATCATAATATCACAAAGGTGCTCAGGAAGTCCAGCTGCCTGGTCGGTGATTGATGAACTCTGAAGGACTATATTTATCTGTGTGAATTTGCTATAATAATCTTCTGTTTTAAAGTTGATGAAAAGCTAGAATGAAACAAAAGCAAGCACCATGCCAGTCAGAGAAACAGGGAGTTATTCACTCAGAAGCGAGATGTAAGTGGGACTTCTGGGAGCTGTGAAGTGTGTGTGTGTGTGTGTGTGCGTGCGTGCGTGCGTGCGTGCGTGCGTGCGTGCGTGCGTGTGAGATGAGGTCAGAGTTGTGTAAAGGATGGAGCGTTTGCGCAGTCACAGTTGGAGGCTGGTATCTACCTCTTTTCGCCCACTAAGCACCTGTTCCAGTGTTATTACTGTAATTTGAGTGCTCGTGTGTGACGTGTTATAGTATGTGGGTGGGTGCTCTCTGTGTGCTGCTGAAAAGGGATAATGTAAGGATAAGGGTCCGGTCAGTTAGGTTTGGGTATCCCCTGGGCTGTCTCAAATCCCATTGGCAAGAGAGAAGCGACTCCATCCTCTATGGAAATCCCCCTCTCATAATTTATTGTAATTGGATGAAAACCATGGAAAACAGTACACCAATCAGAAAGGTCAACAAAGTAGGGTGAGCAGACCGGGACTTGGTGAGGGATGAGCGTGAAATAGAGAGAGAAAGAGCTGGCTGATTTGATTAGAGTAAGAAGGTCTCTTTAGTGGTCATTTGTAATTCAAATGGTCTGCTATTTCAGTTTTGGCAACTGGCTCAAGTGATCCAGTTCAAAATCCTAAAAGGATCAGTTCTACAGTCAACGTTGTAACACAAATCAGTTGCTTCTCCTGAGGCTTCCTGTCTTTTATATACACTGTGGGTCTATGTTGTGTATCTGCTTTCTGTTTTTGTCTTGCAGAAAGTCTTTACTTGAGGCGTTCTTCATAGTTTACGTAAGGTTCATCTCTGCAGTTGGATAACTTATATTCCGCTGCATGCATCTGTTTTGCCTCTGGGCCGTGTCCTGTCACACCAGGCTCACCTTGCCCCCTACCTCTTTCTGCAGCCTCCGTTTATTCTGATTGAGCACTGCATGGTGCCTGATTGACTGTCTCAAATAGTTGGTCACAAGGCTGTTTTGGCTCAGTCACTCTTTTGCTAGCTCTCTCTCTCTCCTTATCTCTCTCTTTCTCTCTCCCTTCGTTCTCTCCCTTCACTGTCATTGTTACAGCCTGAAGAAAATGCTTTGCGGGGCGCTGGCTCTAATCATTGTAATCTATAGCCGTAGGACCCGTCATGTCTGCCATACAGGACTCCATCAGGGCTCCACACAGCTGGGTACCAGACACTGTATGCTCTGGGTAATAGAGTCGGGGAAACTGAGGCGACAGAACAGAACAGTGAAACTTCTGGCCATACATTTTGTACTTCATGCCGGTCTTAAGTGAATTCCCTTGAATTCCCCGTTCTCTTGACCTCCCTGATCTTTCCCATCTTTCCTGTCATCCAGTAAGCTGCCTAGCTGGGCCAGAGCGGTGGTCCCCAAAATCTTTTATGTGACCGAGAAGGCATGGAACTACTATCCATACACCATCACAGGTAGGTCACAGCGGGCAAACACACACACACTACAACGCTCACACACACACACATGGATAATATGTTTCCCGAATTAATGAATGATAAACCAACAGTTTATTCTATGACAAACCAAATGATTGGTCCTTGGTATCTTTCCACCTGTCCCACTCCTTGTTTATTTTTTCTCTATATCTCTCACTCACTCTCACTCACTCTGCTCGTCTCTCACCTCCCTGCCTCTCCTCCCCTCTGTGTTTGCAGCCACACCTACTAGGCAGTGCCCTTAGCTGGGACTGTGTCTGTGCTTGTAGAGACAGCACTGGACAATACACTCTTTACACACACAAGTGTAGGTCCTTGCGCACACATGCAGATATGCAAGTTAAGATAAACATGAACAAGCAGAGCTGCAGATACAACACACACACACACACACACACACACACACACACACACAAACACATAGGAGGAGTGTTCGGGATAAGGTATGAATGGATGACAGTTTGGCTATGACGGGGCAGGAGGAGTGTTTGGGATAAGGGATGGATGGATGCATGGATGGATGACAGTTTGGCTAAGACGGGGCAGGAGGAGTGTTTGGAATAAGGGATGAAGGGATGACAGTTCGGCTATGACTTGGCAGGAGGAGTGTTTGGAATAAGGTATGAATGGATGACAGTTTGGCTATGACGGGGCAGGAGGAGTGTTTGGGATAAGGGATGGATGGATGCATGGATGGATGACAGTTTGGCTAAGACGGGGCAGGAGGAGTGTTTGGAATAAGGGATGAAGGGATGACAGTTTGGCTATGACTTGGCAGGAGGAGTGTTTGGAATAAGGGATGAATGCATGACAGTTTGGCTATGACGGAGCAGGAGGAGTGTTTGGAATAAGGGATGAATGGATGACAGTTTGGCTATGACGGGGCAGGAGGAGTGTTTGAAGTCTGGGGGACAGGTATCCTTCTGTTGGAAGGGAAATGTGTTGGAGGACATCTTAAAAAGGTGGTTAATATCTCTAACTCTCTCTCTCTCTCTTTCTCTAACTCCCCCTCCCCCTCTCTCTCTCTGCCTTTCTATCTCTCCCCAACATGTTCTGCGGGGATGGTACGTCTTCAGAGTACACAGTGAGTATGCCAACTGTCTTAGACACACACACACACACACACACACACACACACACACACACACACACACACACACACACACACACACACAAAGTCTTGCCGCAGAACATGTTAAAGAATAGGAGAGAAACACTTTGGGGAACACATTTACCCAAAGCCCCGGATTGTTATAACGTCAAATCTACACAGACTTACGCCCACACCCTGATTGCTCAATCTCACACACCATCACTGTCGAGAGGGAAGTACAAAGAATAAACAGAACGCTTATTTTTTTTTTTCTTAAGTACCGCTATCTTTTAAGTTTTGCAATCAAGCTGCGTGTGTGTGTGTTTGAGCGGGCGTGTTTGCTTGTGCAAGTGTGTGTCTACTGCTCCTACTACTTCTGGTTAGTTTGTGAATTGGTGGGTTTGGCTGGCACACATATTGGTGGTGGTGTTTTCTCTCTGGCCCCCGTGTAGAACGGTAGAACCCAGTGCTGGCGAGCGAGAACAAGGTGCTTGCTCTGCGGCACACCCCCACGATGGCTCAGCGGAATCCATAAGCCTCCGGCCATATCGATTAACCAGGGCCATTAAACTGGGGAGAAATAGAAGCCATGCCGGACTATACCTTCAGCACTTTGAACTGTATGTTTTTACATGAAAAAAAGCAAAGGAGTAGGTTTTCTTTTATCCCAGGTTTTTTTCTCCTTCATAGGAAGTCAGTGTCTATATTTAGCTGCAGCATCCAGAAGGCTCATGCATACATGCATGTGAAGGTGTAGCTCCAGCCAGGCCCCTGGACTGAAACACTGGCTTCCACTAAGATGAAGAAAGGAGCACTGCATGGCTTATGTAAAAGTGCCTGTGCTTGTCTGCTGATGAAAGTGTGTGTGTGTGTGCGTGTGTGCGTGTGTGCGTGTGTGCGTGTGTGCGTGTGTGCGTGCGTGCGTGCGTGCGTGCGTGCGTGCGTGCGTGCGTGTGTGTGTGTGTGTGTGTGTTTGGGCTTCTCTGCATGAAAATGTTAATGTCCTTGAGTGTTTTTAATTTGTGTGTGTGTGTGTGCGTGCGTGCGTGCGTGCGTGTGTGTGTTTGTGTGCGCACTCAAGTCCAGTGAGTAGACAAAGCAGTCACTCTCATCAGCGCTAGAGCTACAGGTCAATACCAGCCATTTCACCTCCACAGCATTAGCTTAGAGGCACGGGGTTGCCAGGTCAGCCGAATACAGACAAGTAGAGGCACTGATGAGCTTCCCTGGGAGAAGAGAGCGATATTATAATAATAATAATAAAAATAATAATCAATAATTATTGGTATTGTATGGGGCATGGGTCATACTACAAGTGCAGCTCCATGCGCTTTACATGACAGAGACTAAAAACAAAACTGTGATTAACAGTAAAGAAAAAAACTATATACTGTGTATATATATGTATATATATATATATATATATATATATATATATATATATATATATATATATATATATATATATGTATTATTATATGTATTATATATTATCTATGTATATAATAAACTGTATATGTATTAAACAATAAATCAGACTATAACCTTTTACTATTCTCTTTCCCTATGATTTTATTTAATTTGAAAGAGATGACTGATTCAGCCTCACAAATACGGCTTGAAAGGGAATCCCACAGTTTTGGGACAGGGAGCTAAAAGATGCGTTTGCGTGCCTCTTATAATTCACCTTGAGGATTACCGGCAATGAAGCGGTAGAGCAGTCTAAGGGCCCTGCTGGGTACATCATCAATGATACAGTCTCTTTGATAGGTTGGTGCCAGCCCCTTTGTGCTTTAGAGACCATTAAAGTGACCTTACAGTCTATTCGAGAAGATACAGGAAGTGGAGACCATAGAGGACAGGGGAGAAGTGTTCTCTGTTTCTTGTCCTCCTAAGAACTCTGGCTGCAGCATTCTGAACCATTTGCCGTTTTTTAATTGACTTGCATGTTAGACCGTAGAGCAAAACGTTGCAGTTATACAACAGATTGCATTAACAGTAGTCTAAGCTTTTGTGTAACGATAGAAATGGACCCACTACATATATTTCTTAGATGAAAAAACCTTTTCTGATTAGATTTATATGAGATTTAAAACTAAGCTCTGAGTCAAGAATTACTCCTAGATTGCACAGGTGCCCTGTAACTTTCAGAGGTCTAACCTTTCGATAATGGAACCGGCACTTCGGTTCAAGCACAAGTATCTCCGTTTTATCATCATTTAATTGAAGAAAGTTCTGGGACATTCAAGATGTAATGCTGGTAAGACAATTTCTTAGAGACAAACTGGGTCCTCTGGAGTCACAGATATGTAAAGTTGGGTGTCTCATGCATAACTGTGAAATTAAGGATTTGTCCCAGTGGTAGCATGTTTAGCAAGGAAATAATTGACAGTTTTGTCTGGAGGACTTCCAGGTATTATGGAGAATGCGCTGGAATTGTTGAATGGCTTTGTTAGGAGACTCGAATTCATTCAGCATTAAATGGCGTTTACTGAGCGTCCAATCTGATCGTGCATGTTTTGTCTTGAAAGAGACCCAAACTCTTCACACTTTGAAGCATGATGCCTGAATTATCCCACTCATCTGACAACGCACAGCAGAGCATAGCCCTCCATTAAAAGCCAATGAAAGTAGGACCAAATGAATGGACAAAGAGTCAATGTCATGATGCTACCCTTTACCTGTACTGTGCTTCATAAATAAAAACAAACAATACCAGAATGAGGAACTGGCAGTGAAATAAAGGGGACTGTGTGTTTCTGATCCTGCTGGTGCTGCCACGTCTTGGTTGAAGGCATACAGGCATGCCTTTTATGCTCTCCCACTAAATCAAAACCTCCTGACTACCTAATAATCATTTGGATCCCTCACACACTCTCTTTCAAACACACACAGAGATCAATCAGTCCCGTCCCCCCCTGTCACTACAACACACGTCCTTATATATCTGTGACACACACACACACACACACACACACACACACACACACACACACACACACACACACACCATGCAGTCGTGTACTACAAAGGGCTAGAGGTTTTATAGTAAGTGGGAACGTTAAGGGTTTATCTAATCAAACTCATGGAAATCCAACTCGTAAAAATGTATGATTTGTGGTTCACTTTGGTGCGTGTGTGTGTGTGTGTGCGTGTGTGTGTGTGTGTGTGTGTGTGTGTGTGTGGGTGTGTGTGTGTAGGGGGAGGGGGGTTTGATGGGAGAGGGGGCAGTACATCTATGAAGGAGAGGAATAGCCATTACAGTGGACAGGCACTATAAAATTCACAAACCCTGCAGCATAGCCTGAAGTCCTCTGCAGGGATTCTTCCTTGTTATTGTTTCATTGTTTAGTTCTTAAGAAAAGAGGGGATCAGTCCCATATACTCAGCTCCCTACATTTTCTTTCTATTGCTTCCCTTCTTTCTTTCTTTCTTTCTTTCTTTCTTTCTCCTTCCCAGTGTTCCTTCCTGCCAAAGTTCTCCATCCACATAGAGACCAAGTATGAGGACAACAACGGCATCAATGACACTGTGAGTTTATTTGCATGTGTGATCTTCTCGTCTCATTCCGCTCGTCTTATTCCGCTTGCCCCCATCGTTATTACAGTCAGCACCCGTGTGGGCGTGGTCCTTCAATTCGACAATATAATATTTAATGAGCCAGTGCTTTGTGTATTATGACAGAGAAGACTGGTTAACGCTATGTTAGCGGAATGAGACGAGAAGTGCTTGCCCCCATCGTTATTACTTCACACCTCCTCAGATTCCATCTGAATCAAAAAGGTTTGCTCCTTGTCGGGACTACATTGCATCATCTTCAGCGTGTGAGGATGGCTGGTAGCACTGGCTGGGGATCAACAGGCATTCATAGTTAATAGACAACTTTTGATGGAAAAAGGAGCGGTTCTACACACAAAAGCCTCTCCCTCTTAATCTTAATTTGTCTTTGTGCCTTTCTCTCTTTCCCCTATAACATTTCAGTTCTGCCTGTATAATCCCCTGCATGCTTGGCTTCAGTTCTGCCTGTATGATCCCCTGCATGCTTGGCTTCAGCTCTGCCTGTATGTTCCCCTGCATGCTTGGCTTCAATTCTGCTCTCCATCTCCCTCCTTTCCTTTTTCTCACTATATAGTACATAAATTTATGAGCTGCAAGGTGATTGGTCTTATTTGAGCCTGAGCTGCACTTATATTTCAGACCAATTTGTTGACCCCCCACCCCCTCTCTCCCAGACACCCATAGACACACACACACACCAACCGTTTTCTCTTGCCACTCTGTCTCAAGAGGTCCACACCAAAATAGCCGCGTTGACTCTACACTGCAGTCCACTAACGAGCTCAGGGCTGTAAGGACGTTTGATGCCAGTGTTGAATCTGTTCTCCTCTCTCTCTCTCTCTCTCTCTCTCTCCCACTCTTTCTCCCTCTTTCTCTTTCTTTCTCTCCTTCAAGGCGATATGTATTGGTTACGCTGTAATGTCACTTTCCTTGGCCAAAGAAGGGAAAACAACAGCACTCCCTAGCTGTCGGTTAAGAAAGTGTGTAATCTTTACCTGCTCTTTTCTACCAGGCATCGTGTTTTGATTTAAACTTTACTCAGGCTGTCAAAAAAAAGAAAACATTTAGTTGAAGTTTTTCCTTTTTCCCTAAAAAATTTTTCTCTTCCAAGAACACACTCTGTCTCTCAGAACTCACAGGACCGCAGTAGTTGGCATTTAATGGTCTTTTTCTCGATCCTCCTCTATTCCTCTATTACTTTATGTAATTACTTATTTGTTTCTCCTGCCCTCCAATCATTGCTTCTCCCTCGTCTCCTCCCTTGATCAAATCTTGCTCAACTATGCAAGTGGACACTTTGTCTTGGCTTACACGATAAGACAACCTAAATTATTCCTTAGATCTCTCCCTTTCAGTGTCTCTTGTTTTCACACACACACACACACACACACACACACACACACACACACACACACACACACACACACACACACACACACACACACACACACACACACACACTCCCACTACTCTTCCATCCATCCTGCCCTCCATCTCTTTATCTACTCATCCTCTTTCTCCATTTACCTATCTGTCCCTTTAAGTCCTTAAAGCATGTTTTGTCTAAACCTGTCACACCATGAGTCACCCTGTGTATGACGTAGGGTAAAAGAAGCTTTCTCTGTGGACGTCATTGCAGTCGCCAAGGCATTCCGTGGCTTTCTGACTCACCCCAGTAGAGACGTAAACGGTCTGCATCTCAAACAAGGCTGTAGTACACAAATAGGGACTGACCAGAGAAAACCAGACTCCGAATGTGAGTCACAGTCATTCAGACAGACGGCAATGGTTTACTTAAGTGTTTTTTGCGTTATAAAATGAAAGTGCACCTTCCTGGACAGTCCGTCTGGACAGGAAGCTGTTTTGTCGCTGAACCCACGTTCCTGTAAACGTACACAGCTTCATGGGAGGGGGGTGCTTTTGCTGTTACGCTTCCATCATGCCAATTTCAGTTTAAACGTAGTCCTGCTGTAAGTCATGGCAAAGGTCCGGGACTTCTTTTGTCTGGGATTATACTTACTTTGTAGTGGCTGAAGTTACTTGGACGTGTTTTGGAACTTCCAGCCCAAACCTTGGAAACCAGTGCGGTGGGTCGTGGTGTTTGGCTTGCTTTTTGAAATCCTCTCCGCAGCGGGGGGCCTTTGACCAGCCTTGTCTGTCTGCCTGCTGCTCCCCCCCCCCCCCCCCCCCCCCGTCAGATCTTTGAGAGCGAGAACCGAGATGAGAGCACGGAGGTGGAGGTCTGCGCGGTGGACATCGCCTACGACGAGATCCCCGAGCGCTACTACAAGGAGTCCGAGGTGAGGAGGGAGGGAGGGCCGCCGCCACCCAGGGAGGGAGAGCGTGGCGCTTCATGATACGTCATTATAACCAGCGTCCACTTTGGACCAGGCAGGGGGGTTTTGGTGTGTGGCACAAGGCGGCAAACGGATATCTCATAAACGCTGCAAGACCCACCTCCTACATACACACACACACACACACACACACACACACACACACACAGTGTCAAATTTGCCTCTCTCTTGCTTTCTCTCTTTCTCGAGTTCACCCTCCCTGTCTAACAAACCCAGTAACCCATGTAATTCATGCTGCACTCTCACTCTGAGTGAAACACACTCACACACACAGACACACACACGCAGAGCCCTAAGGGTGCGCTGCGTCAGAGATGTCATTTGCCGTCCTCATTACCATAGATGCCAGGGTAATGGATGGCTCAGTCTGGGAGCCCCATGCTGCTGTACCCGGCCGTCTTTTTCCCCGCACCCTGGCCCTCTGCCCTCCTTAATGGCCCCTCCATCTCCCGGCGCAGGGAGCCAGGGAGAGATGGATGGACATTGGAGGATGAATGGGAGCTCACATTGAGGGAGAGGGGAGGGTTGTGAGGACAGAGCGGACAGCGCCACGATGGAGGGTTCACATCCCGCTGAGGCTGCCCGTCAGAGTGGGTCTGCACCCACGCCGCGCCTCTCAGGGGCTTCTGATGCAGCGACCGGACACATCATGTCACCTAATGGCTGGATGAAAACTCACGCCGTGGGGGTGGGGGAGGGGGGGCTGGATGGAGGGTTGCAGCCAGGGATGGATAGATGAGTGGACAACTAGAGGAGCAGAAGGAGCGACAAAGAGGGTGTGGAGGGGGAGGAGGGGGCCGGCGGATGGAGCAGCGTGTTATCTTTTGCTCCCAGCTCCCGACCCGTTTGATGGCAGACTGGCTGCCCGGCAATCAAGACTGTGGGAGAGAAGAGGGGAGGAGAGCGAGAGGCCGCTAGTGTGCGTAGGAGGTGTAAGGTGTGGCTTTGATTCCTATTTAAGTGTGTGCCTGTGTGTGTGTGTGGGGGGGGGGGGGGGGGGGTTAAAATGCGCGTGTGTGGCACGGGCAGAAACTATAAAAGGGTCAGGGGTTATCGACTGGTTATTAGGCAGAAGGGAAGAGAGACAGCTGCCCAGCTGCCTTAATGTTCGACCCCTCGCCTTCGTGGCCCCCTGGGGTATCTCTCCCACGATGTTAAAAATAGCCCCATGATGCTCTCTCTCCCGGACCGAAATAGAATGGTGCAAAGCCCACCAACACGTTTTGATTAGAGAGCTGTATTTAGCACCGCTTTTACCGGGCCGTAAATGTCACAGTAGGGGGTCTCATCCCCAACGCACTGCAGTCACTTGTCCCTTCTTGTCCCAGGCCCAAACAATAGACCTCGCGGGATTCGTCGGCCAAGTCGGACTGCAATAATCTTATTCTGAGATGAAATGGTTCTGTACACATTGACGTCTTGACACTCAAGAAAAGATTAGTTTGGAAAATCCTACTCGTGTTGTGTCTTTAACCTCAGTCTTTATTATTAAAGGTCGATTTGATCGCTCTTCTTTTTACTTTCCACGCCCACCATGTGCAAGTAAGATCGGAAGTGGGGCAGTGCTGGTAACTGTCCAGGTTAACGTCATAGGGAGCGGGAACAATTTTCCAAAGCCGAATGCTAAGAAGTGCAAGAACTCTGACGATGTGCAAGAACTCACTGAACCAATATATGTGTGAGATACGAAATAAAAACAACTTACCAGCCCGGCTCTGAGTATGGCCATACGTCATGTCACATGAAGTATCCGAAATAATCCAAAGTTGTATGTAAAGAATTTTTTGGGGGGTGTGTAGCAAGCAGGATATATGCTCCGGCAGTTTTTTGTTGTTAAAGATTGTGTCGACCTTTAATTGCAGAACAATGTCCTTCAAATTGTCAATGCAATGCAATTAAACTGAAAGAGCAGAATACAAGGGGAATGGAATCGAATGGATCGGATGACGTTATCATCCAGGCTCAACGGAGGAAAGCGCTCCGCTCAGCATTCTACCCATGGCCGTAAATAATGGGGTTCTTTAGGGGAATAAAAAACATCCCTCCTTTTCATGGTTCAAACCTCTTGTAGACCTCAGTGTTCCCGCTCACCGCCCTCCCCTCCCCCTCTGGCCTGGCATTTTGTAACTTTATGGAACGTTTGATGTGTGATATTGCACGCTGAGGGCTTCCACAAGTACACCTCAGCAAGGGGGCGCACAGCACCGCGTCTCGTTCCCACCTCCCCCACCACCCAGATTAACGATGCAGGCTTAATTGGCCCTCAGGGATGGCTAATTCATCAAGTGAGTACCGACAGACCCCCCTCTGGGTAACTTCTTGGGTAGCCAACGCTGAGGCTTTGCCTGCAAGGCTTTCAGCCACACGGGTGGTAGATTTTTTACTGTGTTATATAAATATATATAAATCTAAATATTGAATGCTGGTGGGAGGTACAGCAAAGTGTCGTTTGAAGGTGTTTTATTGCAGATGCACGAGACAAATGAAGCAAGACACTTTTGTGGGGAACCTTGGCTGAGATGAAGTCGCCGAGAGAAGGCCGGGGATGGTGTCATGTTGTAAACGTCCCTGCTGTCAGGGGTTTTTCAATGACTGATACAACTCTTTTTGACCCATCCGATGTGCCATAGGACCTGCGGTACTTCCAATCAGAGAAGACGTCCCGCGGGAAGCTCCAGGAGGGCTGGCGGGACACCACACAGCCCATTATGTGCTCCTACAAGCTGGTCACCGTAAAGTTTGAGGTGTGGGGTCTGCAGACGCGCGTGGAGCAGTTTGTGCACAAGGTCAGCTCACTGGATGCTTTAAACATTTTTTTTTAAACTGTCACTTAAGGGTTACCATGGATTCTCAAAGACCAAGACGCATCTGATGAGGTCATATGTTCGAGATATAGTTGCTAGATAAATATAGTTGCCATGGATACCTTCCTCATGTTTACCTTGATGGCTTTGACAAAAAAATCTCCAAAGGTCTTTTTCATGGTCATAGAATCATTATAAAGTCCCTCTCGGAATACCGTGTATTCTTCTCCTACCCTTATTCTATCAGCTCCTACAATCCAACGTAACCTTAACCTTAACACACCTTCCCAACTCTATTTTCTACTCTGAAAAGAGATTATTTTCTCAATCCTGACACTGTTTATCCCTGCTCACCTTTTCTTGGATCACCTACCTGCCAACCTGCCCCTCTCCTTGCCCCGGGATATGTCCCACCTTCCTAGCACTATTGGCCACAAAAACACACAAACAGCCACAAACAAACCCGCTGGACCATTACTCATTTTGTGACACCAGGCCTGACACTCATTAATCATTTCCCCCAAGGAAGGCTTGTAAAGAAAGTTGTACAACTTTGGTCTCTCCCTCCCCACCCCCTCTCTCTCTCTCTCTCTCTCTCTCTCTCTCTCTCTCTCTCTCTCTGTTGTCTGCAGGTGATTCGAGATGTCCTGCTCCTTGGGCACCGACAGGCCTTTGCCTGGGTGGATGAGTGGATTGGTAAGTGGATCTCTCCGCTGACTCTGTATAGGCTACACTTCGTGTACCTCTGTTCAATGTATGTGTATGAGCAAGTGAATCATCTTTGTCCTTCAGAATTGCAGTGACTCACTTTCTCCAGTTCCCGATTCAACTTTGCGGTCAGCTTTCCTTACAGAAAGTGATCATTAAATGCCTTGGTACAAGCACTTTCTGGAGATGAAAGTGTGTATAGAATTGTGTTTATTTCATTTCAAAGACGGAATTAGTCCTTGGACTAAATCACAGCTTGTTCTTGCCCTATACACATGTATGAAGTACTTTTGCATAATTGAGTTATTAGCACTAAAAGGACAGTGAGAGATGTAGTGAAAGTTGTGTGGTGAGAGAGGAAATGAGTAAATTCCCCTCTCAAACAAAACATTTGTGTGGCTTGTAAAATGAATAAATTCCACAAAGCTCCACAGGAAATGACAGAGCCTTTTGACACCCCAACACGACTCCTGGTCTTGTATCTCTCCAAGTCCAGAGGGAGGTCTATCAAAGTGTATCTGTGCTTCTTCTGAGGGCTATAGAAGTGTGTCCACCAGAATGAATTCCCCACTCCCACAGGAAAGACTTTTAGCGCTGGTCCGTGACTCACGCGCTCTGTCGTCTAACTCCTCTCTATTCTTAGTATTGCATTTGTATCGACTGTGGGCATGGTGTAGATACAGACAAAAACAGAAAGGCGTTTATATGCACGGTTTACACACTTTCATGCAGAGCACACACAACAACACGCAAACAAAGACACTTGGGTTGTCTGAAAAGCTGGCTGACCGTCTCTTTTGTTCCAGACAAGCAGATTACAAGCTCGTATTTGAGATGGAATAAAAACGTATACACATGTTTGTCACTAATGTTGCATTTATGAACAAAAGCATACGTTAATGCATTCTCCATTTAATATGACATTTATTTGCAGTTAAAGAACCCTCTTGTCTTGCGTCTTTCCCGTTTCAACAGACATGACCATGGACGAGGTGCGAGAGTACGAGCGTGCCACCCAGGAGGCAACCAACCGCAAAATCGGCCCCTTCCCCCCCTCCATCTCCATCACGGAGACACCCCTGGCCTCCAGCGCCCGTAGCGGGCCCTCCAGTGCCCCCTCCACCCCCCTCTCCACCGAGGCCCCGGAGTTCCTCTCTGTGCCCAAAGACCGGCCCAGGAAGAAGTCGGCCCCGGAGACCCTGACCTTGCCCGACCCTGGGCGCAGGGACTCAGGTTTCAGACTGCCTAACCTTTTCTTCTGGGGCTCCAGCGCGCCACAACCAGAATGAGCTGGGCGGTCACTGGCCGTTTGCTTGACCCAGAGCCCATCTATGTGAATAGAAGATGCTTCAGTCCTTGAATTCCTCTCCAGTCAGCTGAAGTTAGTGGAGTCAGTTGACCGACCTGCCAGCAGGCTAGCTGATGTTACAATCGATAACTGGGACTCAGTCTGTCTTAAAAGATACCAGAAGACGGATTTCAACCTCCCTAAAGGAGACTTTAAAGGTGCATTGTGCTCATTAAGTGTCCTTGAGTCAACTCGCCTCCGTGGATACTGTAATCAGCATCCTCTCTACCAGCCAGTCAGCATATGATGGAGGCCAAATCCGAGACAGATCAATTTGGTGTACTTCCTTGTTCACTTTTTTGCTCTTATTATAAATTATCTCTCGCTCCTCAGCCTTCAGTTGACATCTCAGGGTCTGTTACCTGGATACAGAATGATGAAAATAAGCTTTACTCAGTAGACACAAACTATTTTGACTTGATTTGATTTTATGTTTGAACTGCAAGTTCCCCCTCTGGTTAAAACGTATTAATGTGCCATATCTTTATTTACAATTTTGACTTTAATACAGACTCTTGTCATTTGTTGTATAAGTTGAGTAAAACTATAGATTTCATAAAAGTTACATTGTGATTGTGTTTTATTGTAAATATGTACATAAAAGAGTTATCTATATTAAATTGACATGTTTATTGGTGTTGATCAATGCATTACTGCAAACTGTATCAAATAGAAAAGAAAAGAAGGAAATGTGTTTCAAGTGGAGAAGCCTCAGTTTTACATCTAGATGACTTTCTAATTGTTTGGTCTGCCAAGGACGTGTTAAAAGGCTAAACAGTGATTGCATGGTGTTTAAATAAAACTTCTTGTCAATGGCATCGAGGAAGATATGCCATAATAAGTTGTACTTTTGTTATTCTGTTTGCTTTGTCTCACATATATGTTTTTAGATGTAAATCTAATATTTGGGTTATGGGAGTGACATTACATTACTTAGGTGTTCTACTGCAATCATCATAAATGTATTGAGTTTTAGTTAATGTGTATGATTGCATTTTGTATTCAATAAACAGTTTGACTTGTTTGAGAACTATCACTTTCGTGCTTTTATTTTGGAATACTTAAACCGGAAGCATAATATATTAACTGTTGTTGCTAACAGTATAGAACTCGTAAACCCCACATGGAAGTACCAGTAAGGTTAGAAGCGGTTAGCAGCGTTAGTTGAAATAACTTTCATCTGCAGGTGAGTACATTGACTGTCTCACAGCGGCCAAATTAATATTGTTCCAAACAGAGATAACACGCGCGCACAATAAACTCATGTTAGCTTGATTGATAACGTTAACGATATCAAACTAGCAAATTACTTGCTTCGTCAGCCTGTGTAATGTCTGCTCTGCACTGAATTCAACCTCTGATTTACAGACTGCTGCTTTTGAAGGTCCTGTCCTGTCATTTAGCTCATTGTTCCTTCCTTTGTGAATATCTTTGAAGTTGCTCACGACACCAATATTAGGCTGTAAGCTCAAAAGCTTTGCTTAACACAAGCATTAGGTAATTCCAGTTGTGCTGGTGATTGTATTATTCTCCAAAGTAATGTTCACTTTTTAACTTGAAAACTATCGCACAGCTAAATGTCCGGACACTGTCACTCAGAGAACGATATGTAGTCACTGGCCGCAGGAAATTCAACTAATCTACATCCCTTTTTATGTCTTATCACCCAGTGAGTTTCTGGTGCTGCTGGTGGTTGAGGTATGGTGGGCTATGACCCTGCTGCGAAGAGTGATTCGCTTGCCCCAGAAGATGCAGCCCTTGCTGGGTCCCTAGCTGGCTTTGTCACCCGAGCCATTATCAGCCCTTTCGACGTAATAAAAATCAGATTCCAGGTAGGGATGCATTCATGCTTGCTTTGAAAATGGATGAAAATAGTTTTCACTGAAAACAAGGGATTAAAAACAAATGTAGACCCAGTGATCTTGGCTAAAATAGTAGAAATAAAAAATGCACTCGTTTTTCAGCATACCAGGCATTACAAAAAAGAGGTCTGCTGCAGCTTTAGACAAAGAAACATCTAACTTCTATTAGATGGTTGGTTTTGCTTGCTGGGCCAAGTCTGCATTTTTACAACATGAGTCACTGACAGCGCTGGTAACCGCCTCACACTGTCTTATTACCAAGCTCACTAGCTTTTTTGCTTCTACGGAGCCACTCCTTTAGAGCTTGGGCCAAGTTGCTTTGCCTAAAGCTGCTAATAATTCAGGGAGTATTAAACATTGTGACCAGATGATTCTCTCTGAAAGAAGCAAGATATGAGGAATACATTATGGCGGTGGTGAAAGGGTTTGACCACCGCGTGGCTATGACCACACATTAGTAACGAGCCAGCGTGGGTTTGGGTGTGTGCAAAGGGGCAACATGGAGCACACAGGGTTGTTTATGCACATCTGTAATGTCTGCAGTTGCAGATAGAGCGTGTGTCTCAGCGTCAGCCTCAAGGGAAGTACTCGGGCTTGTTCCAGGCATGGCGCTGCATTCACTCTGAGGAGGGGCTTCCTGCCTTCTGGAAAGGCCATGTCCCCGCCCAGCTCCTGTCAGTCTGCTTTGGGGCCGTCCAGGTATTGGCTGTACACACACACACACACACACACACACACACACACACACACACACAATTTAAAAAGCACGCATATTTTCAAGCACTGTAGAACATTTTATTTGAAATCTCGCAAAAATGTTGTCTGCTGATCTGACTAACAACTGTCGGATGACCGTGGATTGATGAACCGTTATGGCAAAGCATTGTTTTGACCACAAACATGTTCACTCATAGCAGTGTTGTGGTTTTGTTGTGGCTCTGTCTTCTTACCAGTTTGCGAGCTTTGAGTTTCTAACAGAGCTGGTCCATAAGAGCACCCAGTACAACAGCCAGACTCCAGGGGCACACTTTGTGTGTGGTGGCCTGGCAGCCTGCTCAGCCACGGTGGCCTGCCAGCCTCTGGACACCCTACGCACACGCTTCGCAGCCCAGGGAGAACCCAAGGTGGGAGGGAAATTATATTTTAGATCCCACCTATTATTTCATGGTTGTGCGCCACATTAACTCAGGCTATATAGGGCCCGTCTAAAGGCTGCCAAACCTTTCTTTGATTTAGTTTATCATAGAAAAGTCCTATTTTGTTAAAAACTTTATTGTATTGTTATTGAGTCTTTGAAATAGAATAACGGTTTATAATATATATTAGTTATAACAAACTGTATGTTGCTAATGCATTATTAAATAATAGTATTGTTTTATACACTGAACTGACTTAAAACACTGGAACAATCCCCATCCAACACTGCTGTTGTTTTAGCAAGGCCTTTCAAATGTGTCCTGGTCAGGTATATAGGAACCTGAGACATGCTGTGTCCACCATGTACAGCACTGAGGGGCCTCTGACCTTTTACCGCGGCCTTGTCCCTACGCTGATAGCCGTCTTCCCTTACGCTGGACTCCAGTTCTTCTTCTACAAGGTCTTCAAAAACCTCCTGGGGCCAACATCGAAGGACAAAAACTCTGGAGGTCTAAATAAAAGATATTTCACACAGCAATTGTTTATATACACATATTAGCTAAGCTTTTATTTTAGAATGTAGGCATTTAGCCTACAATTCTTAGGTGTTTATCCGCAATTTTTGTCCACATTCTTTTGTCTAGGTAACCTTAAAAGCTTGGTTTGTGGCAGTGGGGCAGGAGTCATTAGCAAGACAATCACGTACCCTTTTGACCTCTTCAAGAAGAGGTTACAGGTCGGGGGCTTTGAGCAGGCCAGAGCTCACTTTGGACAGGTACGGATATGAAGTGAACATGCCTGTCATCACACTTCACTATTAAACATAAAAATAGTTCACTGTCACTTGCACAGCATAGATGCTACATTACTGTCTGTGTTTAATGTGTGTAGGTACGGCGGTATGGAGGCTTTGTTGACTGTGTGACCCAGATAGCCAAAGAGGAGGGCCTCCGGGGCTGCTACAAGGGTCTTTCCCCCAGCCTGGTGAAGGCTGCTCTCTCCACAGGCTTCACCTTCTTCTGGTACGAGTTCTTCCTCAACGCCATTCGCAAACACAAGGGGAGCCACTGAGTAAAAACAAGAACTCAGGGATTTCTCAATGAGATCATAATCAATGAGG
This sequence comes from Galaxias olidus, assembly GCA_026901105.3. Classification (NCBI taxonomy): domain Eukaryota; kingdom Metazoa; phylum Chordata; class Actinopteri; order Galaxiiformes; family Galaxiidae; genus Galaxias; species Galaxias olidus. Next base: position 48,315 of record JAPMUY010007647.1, on the reverse strand, counting down.
AACTGATGATGGAAAGGGAGAAGTTGGCACAATCACGCACATGTCTATTGGATGGACACGCTTAATTCATTCCGTTTTACTTTTCTTTCTTTTTTTGCACGGGTCTAAAGCACTGTTACCTAGAATACGTTTGCTCCTGAAAGAGGCTTATATAAGAACCTTATTTTTTTGTTTACATATAGAATGAGAAATAGTGGATTATATTCTTCAAAATTATGAGGGCTGTCAAAACATTGATGAATGGTGAAAATATGATGTAGTACATCAACAATCGAAATTAGGAATGTTTTATGTTTTTGGTTTACAATGTATTAACTTGAACCACAAGGATACTGTATCTTGCAGGAATAGTGGTAAAGAAATTAATGTCACAATTTCCAATTTTTTTTCAAAAGCCTTTAGATAAATGCAAAACTATTTGCTTTTACTTGATGCAAAGTAAAGGGTTTTGTCATATATTATCTTTTATGTGTTCATTAAAGTCAATATTTATTTGGTTTAATATTTCTGGCTATTTTCCTTTGGGCTTTTAATAACTTTTTGTTAATGTAACGTATAGGACGTTTTCGTCTAACACATTTCTATGTAAAAAATAATGTTGCTTTCTAAGGTTTGTTTTATTTGTAGATCGTGTATATACAAAGAAAATTTACATAAAGGAATATTTATTCTGTGTATGCATTATGATGTTGAGAATTGCACTGTCAATCTGATATATTGTACTAAATGAACAGTTTGCCTATATACTGTAACGTTTTGAATTTTATAATTTGTAATCAATATCTTTCGTTAAAGATTACACTTCATGTGCATCAGCGTTATTAATTTTTTCATCTCTGTAGGATACAAAAGGATGGAGTTGTGAAGCATAAAAATAATTATGCTGTTATACGTTTGCAGCCATTCACATTTTAAAGTAAACACTACTGAGTGGCTGTACATTTTTATTACTATTTATATTTTCAGTATTATTGGGAGACCTACGAAGTGTTTCAGAAGCCAATATACTTGTATGCCTGAGAGCATTCTCAAATGCAGACTCAGAGTTCCCTTAGTTGAATTGTTGATTCGACCAATACCAATCGTATCATTCATGGACAGGCTCAGTTTTGCAGTTAAAATGTAACTCAAAGGTTACATTACTTACATATTTAGGTAATGTACCTAAATTTAAGCAGAGAAATAGTCTTGAATAGTAAATATAACCTCGTTTTCCGCTCAGACAGAGGGTGGCAATAACGCTGTAAAATATTTATGGATGAGGACCATAGAAGAAGAAGCCGGAAGTGTCCCTCAAAATTCATAAATAAATCAATCAAAATACAAGGTGGAGTCTTATCACAGACACTATAAAGTTTGGAAATGTAAGTGATACGTATTTTCGAATTGTGCAACTGTACAATAGCTATGAATTAATTCATGCTTATGCCAATGCATTGAACTGAGACTGAGGGTTATCTTCCAAAGGAAGCTCTTAAGTAAATGTATGACTTTTATAGTGCTGCAATGCTAATCATCATGTGAGCCAACAACGATCATCAGCTGATGACAATATTGACAACATATATAAAGTGGCTTAAAGCGTTAGATAACTAATTTAATGTTGTCTTTTTTATGTATCTAGCGTACTAACGACGTAAACTTGACCAAACCGAAGATAACTAGCTAGCTGCGTAACAGACTGACCTGAGAACGTGACACCAAGCGTTCGCTGTGCGTTGAGTAATCTGCTTGCGATGTTAAAACCGACCTAAGTAAAGTTACCTAATGAACAATTGATACGAAGATTGTAACTTAGCACTCCTACCAAAAGATCCAGTTGAATACCCATTAGGTAACTGTCTTACAAACACTGAAATATACATTTGATGTTTATTTTTTTTCCTAAACAGGCTTAAGCCTGTTTTCCGTCCTCTGACAGTTTGTGCATTGGTTGAACTATGAGTAAGTGAGCTTAATCCTTTGAATCCCCCGATGAAAGAGCCCTGAGGGTTTTCAGATTGATGACTGCACATATTTGGGCGTCTGTTGTCCCAGGAAATTGTTCAGCGGTCCCTGTTAGGTGCATTTTGCCTAGGGTAGCACAGATATAAGATAGCCTATATGAGGATCTTCAAAACCCTATAGCTATTCAAAAAGTTTTGTCACATTTAAAAGCAGTTTAACTATTTTAAGGCTAACCATTTTTCCCCTAGCGTGGAATCTCCCTGGTTTGAATTTGATGCTACAATCAATGCAGGATGGAAAACTCCAGTAAAGAGGACTACAAGATCCAGTCGTTTGACATAGAGACTCAAAAGTTGCTGAAAACAGCTCTCAAAGGTCAGTTGGGTTATCAAACATATCTGAATCTGAGGTTGAAATTTAACCATAACACCTATGGCCTTTCATTTACCTATGGCCAAATATGTTCATTTGAAATGGCCAATGTATTTGCAGAGCCTGCTTTGGTGAACCTAGAGAAGGTAGCCAATATCATTGTGGAACAGTCTCTGAAGGACCAGCTGTTCAGCAAAGAGGCAGGACGTATTTGCTACACTATTGTTCAGGTAAACACTATGACATTAAGCCTTTTCCTGTAGTCTAAAAGCTTCACTGTTTTTATGGATTCACATTTTTGGGAAATCAGATGTCCATTAGTTTAAACTAATTTAAGGATGGATAGATTCATATTAGCCCTTTCCAAACACCTCAAGCTAAAATTATGTACATAAGCCTTCAAGTCTAGACTACTTCTATAGGTTAAAGGAACGCGAGGGAGGGTATGTAATCTTTTTTTTTTGTCAACATCTTTTTTGTTGTTGTTTGACTACTGGTCCATCTGTACATCTTGCTGAACTGGCCTGGGGAAATTATATGTGATTTTAGGATCAAGATAAGCCCACACATGTTAAGCATGTTCACTTGCAACATCATATTGCAATGCCAAGATCCATGTTTTAAAAATATTAAAAAGGCTCGATCTGTTGGATTTAGTGTCAGTTATATGCCTCAAAGTTCAGATCAATAAGAGAAAAAAAAATATTGATTGGTTGTGAACAAATCTGAAACAAAATGATTTAATATTTGTTAAATAAGGTTCATACAATTACCATTGTAGCTTCCAGTTTATTTTGAATAGTTTGTAGTGCTTGACTTGTCTCCCTGTCGTCCCCTTCAGGCCGAAGCCAACCAGAACAATGGCAACGTGTTCCGGAGGACCCTGCTGAACCGACTGCAGATGGAGTTCAAGAGGCGTGAGGAAACCCGCCAAGGCTCGCTACAGGAGTGGGTGTGCTACGTCACCTTTATCTGTAACATCTTCGACTACCTCAAGGTGAACACCCGGTTGAAATACTCTCACCTGCCCTTTTCTGTTTTGTTTTTTTCTGTGTGTGCCTATACTTCATATGAAGATGTGTATGATTTGATGAGCAGACCTTTCGTGCTGGTCTCCTCCTCAGGTGAACAACATGCCCATGGTGGCCCTGGTGCATCCTGTGTATGACTGCCTTTTGAGGCTGGCTCAGCCAGATGCCCTGCAGAACGATGAGGAGGTGAGTTACAAAATGGTGCTGCTTCTTTGTAGTCAGCCTCGGTCATCCATTTATTTACATAGCGATGTAATATGTTCTGTTCCTCTGTTTGGCAATTAAAGGTGCATTCCTATTCATTTGACCAAACTGATAAACAGTGTCTCTTATTTTCTGTAGTCCTGCTTTTACTATTTCATCTTTCTGTATTGTTGACTGCTGACTTATACAATCCCTTTACAATATAGTCCCTACAAAGCAGTGTGATTATACTTCACGGGAAGAAAGGATCACACTAGTCCCAGCTCTCTTTTCTCATCCAGGTGGACTGCCTGGTGCTGCAGCTGCACCGCATCGGTGACCAGCTGGAGAAGGTCAATGGCCCCCGGATGGACGAGCTCTTCTACCTGCTTCGGGACGGCTTCCTGCTCCAGGAGGGCCTGGGCTCCATGGCCCGCCTGCTGCTGCTGGAGATCCTGGAGTTCCGGGCTGGCGGCTGGATGCTCAGCCCCACGGCCCAAAATTACTACTACAGTGAAGTCACCGACTAACGGAGACATCAGCAGGAGTCTAGCGACTCGTCTACTGCAAGGCAGACCGAAAGGAGCAACATGAAACATTATTCATCCCCTCTTCATAAGAACCACTCATTTCCCTGAGGAGTTTGAGGTGCTTCAGGAAATTAGATTACTGGAAGGACTATGTGGTAGTGGAAGCATTGTCAGAATCACTCTGCTGGACTTTCCTTTGATAGACCTAGAGATAATTGTTCTTGGGTTGGGGTTTGGGTGTGACACTGTAAATAGTTATTTATAAGCAGTTTTACAAAAGTCCTTTACCATTCACAGTGAAGGTGTGTTTGCACAAGGTGTTTAATTTTGTACAAGTATGCAGGTGGAGGTTTAATATCCAAATTCGTCTTTCTTGTTGTCATTCCAGTTAAAAGGAACATATTACTATTTTACACTCCAAGATCATTTTTTTATGCCCAGCGCACATTGTGCTGACAGCATTTGCTAGATACTCCTGAGAGCAGAATCTTGAGGAATAGCACCTATTGCCCTTTTTGGTTTTGCTAGCATAGCTTTACTTAAAATGTGACTCACTCATAGGATTTCAGCATGAGTAATAGGCAAACACTCAATCATAACTCTTGCAAACCATAGGAAATTATTAAAGGATGAGGTCTGTTGTGAAGCTGTAATTGACGATTGGAAGCAGCTTGACACATTCTAATGGAACACTACAAAACTGATGAATTAAAATAGTCACAGCTCAATATGCTTTGTATTGTGAACTATGACTAAATTAACTATTGCTTAACATTGCTCTGTCAAGGCATTTTGTTTGTGGCCAATATGGCTTGCCACGTCATCAACTTTGTTAAAAATGCAAATGGGGGTGTTGTTCATGACTCTAGCACTCTTGTAGACACCCATGTGTGTGACTTAATTAAGAGGCCAACTATGTCAAACACATCAAGGCGACAACATGAAAAGTAGCAAGTGTTCCTTACTGAATCCAAAGTAGTTTGATCAGACATTCCATTCAGATACATTCTGATTGAATCTTATCTTTTATTTTATTTTTTTTATTTTTTTGCTCTGATAGATCAGTTGATAGAATCTGGCTGTTTTGGTGCTTCTGATGGATATTCAGGTTTCTAATATCTGACCTTTTGCTTAGTTCAGGGATTTTGTTGTGAAAGGCTAAAAAGATTATGTAAAATTTAAAAATCAAATAAATTTTTACAGAATTATGGAGCATGCTAGAAATGAAAGCATAACCTTCATGCATTTTTCTTTATGAAACTTCTACAGAATTCTAAATTGATGTGTCACGACAAAATAGTAATTTTGTTATTGGAGAAATTCAATCACAAAATGTTTGATAAAACGTGATCATTTTGCTCACCTCAATTAATTTCCTGCTGTATAGAACAAATCAGTTCCCAACTGATCTGGTCGATAAAATACATTGATCATGTCCTCTCAGCCATTTCTGGTAATGCAGGTGCAGTAGTGCCAATATGTATAGTAAATATACAATTCACATCGTCTGGTATTTTATATTTTGTCTTGTCTTTATGGTGCTGCAGAAATGTTTGAATACTAGACCTAATTCATAAGTTCTTAGATCAGACTAAAAGCCTAGGCCTAGTATACAAACATTGTATATAATTTATATGCTATTCCTTAGTTATAATTTTACATTATCTGCCTAATAATATTTTACATACATTGAGTTCACTTTGCTGAATGTCAGCTTTAATGAGACCAAACCAAAGGTGTTTCCAAAATCACTAAACATGTATAGGACATTTACCTGGATGTAAACTTCAGGGAAGGACAAATTAATTTTTAAAGTTATACATATGTATCTAATAGTATGTGTAGCCTGTAATCTTAAACATGTTTGAAATATGATTGCAGGTGGTAAAATACAACTTATGACAGCCCTTAATACAAGTTTAAACTCCAATTGGAATTGGGGCAAAAAAGTACCATATTAATGGGCCCTCAAATGCAGTAAATGCCTAGTTCATAAAATCATTTTGTCTTTAGTATTAAATGTTGATAAATAATGTATTCAAATTACACTTCATACCAGAAAGCCTAGTCAAAGCTAGGTATATTTCAACTGATGTATTTACATTTTACAAAAACACAGTGCAGTGCTTTGATATATGCCTTTAATTTACAGTAATTGTAATTGAAGTGTTGTGTATATTTAGCTATGAGAAAATAGTTGATTTCAATTATTTGGTTCAAGACAGAATTAACCCACTGCTGGTAAATATTTTTGTAGAAATATCACAAGTTTCATAAACACTTTTTCTACCGTTTATACATTGATTACAGAAATGCAGTTCTTTGTTTCAATAAATGATCATTGGTTTTAATAGTGTCCACTTTATTTGTGTTTGCAAATAATACTAATACACAGGCTAAATATGACACAAGAATACGCAATCTTTTTACATGACCTTGGGTTTACAGTTCTTTACCTTCAGTACCATATAGTCCTATGGCAACTCTTCTATATAGCGAAGTCTCTCCACTAAAAGAAAATAGCCATAAAATAATGTCTTGTCTCTCAAACTCAAAACATATATCCCATGATGCTTTGGTTAGAGATCCCCAATTGTCCTTAAACAGAAGACATCCATTGTGATCCTTGAAAAACATAAATCAGAACAATTTCAAATGATGAATTTCTTAGTCCTTTGGATTCAACTTGAGCAATCTTCGCCCAGGCTAATTACTACCACCAGCGGTAGTGGGCATAAGCTCTGTTGGATTCAGCCATCTTGTGGAGCTCATGTTTCTTCTTGATGACGTTGCCTTCTTTGACATAGGCTGCCATGATTTCCTGGGAAAGTTTCTCATACATGAGGGTGCGTCTGTGTTTGTTGTCTCTGCACTCTGTGATCATCCACTTCATGGCCATGAAACGGCGCCGGTTGTCAGTCAGAGGAATGGGCACCTATAGAGACAACAGTGACCATCCTTAGAATTCAAGTGTGGTAAAAGGCACATCAGGTGGCCCACAGCAATTCGGTTAATATATGGACTCATCTTAAATAATGTATTGCAACCGCAAGTAGGCATGGTATATAATTGTCCCTTCGTTGGTGTGACTTGTCATCTTTTGAAACTGCCCTCATAGTGAACATATGCACCCAACTCACCTGGTAGAACTTGCCCCCTTTCTGAATACTGGCTAATCCAATGACAGGCTTGCAGTGCTCAAGAGCTTGGTGGAAAATGGCATAAGGATTACACTCAATCTCGTCCTTCTTGCCCTCAGGAGCTTTATGGTACTTCTCCACCTGCCTCCGCTTAATACTCTCCAATGTCTGTGTGGGGAAAGGGGGTATCAGCACATCCATTCATTCATTCATTTTGACATGCTCAATGTAACAACTTCAGTTTCCTACCTGCGTCATGATTCCTCTGGCCAGAATCTTGTCTCCATCTTTCATCATCATAGTGATAAATTTGCTGTGAAAGTAAAAAATAAATACATTTTATACACTCAATGAGACAAAACCCATTTGAAGAGAAGTGAGCTACTAACTACAGGCATCACCTCAAAACAGGGTCATCAAAGGGAGAACTGGTGACCCCGCTGGTAGCTGCCTTTATTGGTCGAACCGCTTTCAAATCCCTCTCCTCTTTCTGCTCAGCTGTGAGTTCGGTCTCTGGTATACTATAAAGATCTTTCCTGGTCTCCGGCTCCAGATAGTAGGGATTGTACCTGCTCCATCTCACTAAGAAAACTCTGGACAGGAGGAGCAATACCAGGGAAATTATTTACAAAATCAAAGACTGTTTACACTCACACTTAAAAAGCACTGCATATTTCTTTATAATATTTCCGCCACTAAGAGTAAGCACAAATTTTAGACGAGTTTCACAACCAATTCAGTTATTTATATTTAGATTTATATACCTATATGTATATGAACGATAGGCTAGGTACAGCATGTAACACTTTGATTTGCGAAAAGACGACGATACACGTAGCTTGGCTGCTTAGGTTAGGATAGTGCAACTGGTTTGGATCTTGCAATAAGTATAATAACGCATTCTATTGCCAACTAAATTAGTTTATTAATTTTTACCTTGGTGTCCAAGGTTTTAATAAACCTGTTACGGAGGCGGACATCTTGCCAATGTGGTTGACAAAGGACCCCAGGAGTAATGTCTATTAGATGCCTACAATACATTAAATTGTGAGTTTCTTTCCACTAAATTGGGCTTTGTATAACCTTAGTGAAGTTGCTTTTCATATTAACATGAATGATAATAATAATTCTATTTTTGATTAACTGTTTTTATTTATTTTAAATTTTTTTTATACATAGTTTCTCGTTCTCGCGCAAACATCGGTGACATCTCGCGATAATTGTAGTGCTATGGCGTACCAGGAAGGGGAGTCGCTAGAATCTTGGCTCAGTGAGTGAATTATCCTCTCTTTTTTATCAATAGATGAATAAAGTAATTAGCCAGATGCATTGCAGTGAATTAATAGGCAGTAATGTTCCCTCTGTACAAGCTGTCACTCATGTCAGTGCGCCACTGCCTTCGAGGTTTTCTAGATCTAGGATCTGGGTTGCCAGCTCAGTCTCTTCCCCACAGCCTCGGGAGTGGACCTGCCGACTGAAGATGGATGTGAATTTAATGCACCCACGAGCTGTGGCTGCTTCTGATCTGTCATGTCATGTGCGCCTGTTTATGAAAACATATAGCCTAGATTGAAAAACGTGCTTCTTATTGCTGACTATAACACACAGACATTTTTTTGTTGATGGTTTGCTGATGTTTAACTTAATTAAGTAGCTTCTCACTCATTGGAGATAAATTATTGAGAATTGTAAAAAGAGAAAATCATTCTGCTGTCAAATATGATCAGAAAACCGACTAGATCATCATTAATATCATTAGACATGTGTTCAATACTGTTTATTGCATGGAGCCATACACATGTGCTCTGTTGCTTGGCAGACAAAGCCACCCATCCAACCAACAGACAGGAGGACTGGGAGTACATCATAGGCTTCTGTGACCAGATCAATAAGGAACTGGAAGGGTATGCATGTGGATTTTTGCAACTGTTTGTTGGAAATAGAGCACTGCATTGTCATTCTTTAAGTGTGATTCAGTCTGTGCCTAACCCTAGCATTTTGTGCAGTCCCCAGATAGCAGTAAAGCTACTAGTTCACAAAATCCACTCGCCACAAGAATGGGAGGCACTTCAGGCTTTAACAGTAAGAGAAAATCTATTTGAATTGAGATTAGTTGACAGTGCTTTGTTCAAATTTGCTGAATCAGCGCTCTTGATCACGTTTCGTGCAGGTATTGGAGGCATGTATGAAGAATTGCGGGAGAAGATTTCACAATGAAATAGGAAAGTATCGCTTCCTAAATGAATTGATCAAGGTGGTGTCTCCAAAGGTGAGCTCAACCCATCCCAAAGATATTGGTTGGGTCGTGTTTTTTGATGCTCTGTTAACAAAATGAGGTGTCACGTCTTTCCAGTACATGGGCGACAGCGTGCCAGAGAAGGTGAAGACTAAGATCATTGAGATGCTGTACAGCTGGACGGTGGCTTTCCCCAGCGAGGCAAAGATCAGTGAGGCTTACCAGACCCTGAGAAGACAGGGTGAGTCCCTTAGAATCTATCAGCATGTAACATGGTTGATAAAAATATGATTTTTTTAGGATGAGGCAAGTAAGATTCACATTCATACAAATCTGATTTTTGCAACTGAATTAACTTACTGGAACTATCATTAGGTCTAGTGACTAACGATCCAGAGCTGCCTGTGGATAAGACTTTGCTTCCCTCACCACCTACACGGCCCAAAAACCCCGTGTTTGACAACGAGGACATGGGGAAGGTAGGACATGACCTTTGTCTTAGCTTGGACTTTGTTGCCTGAAACCGTCGTTTTCCAGATGTCACCCTGGTTCACAGACTGTTTTGTTTTAATCCGTGCGGGGTATCTGTAGCTTCTAGCGGAGCTACTGCGCAGTAAGAACCCTGAGGATCTCCAGGAGGCAAACCGTCTCATCAAGAATATGGTGAAGGAGGTGAGAGAAACCTTTTTTTGAGTTTGCATGTTCTCCCCGTGTTTGTGTGGGTTTCCTCCGGGTACTCCGGTTTCCTCCCACCATCAAAAAACATGCTCCATTCTCCTATCAGTGCCCTGACCAGTCACTGCCAATTCACCAGGAGTCGGTCTGTGTGTCCTATGTGTGTGAGCAAGTCCGTCGTTATATGTTGGGTGAGCAAGTCTGGCGCAAATTGGCTGCCGTGGTATCACTCAGACTGGGTGTTGTGTTTGATCTCTGTCGGTCCATTCGTTGTTTGTTCTGTGTAATTAATTGGCGACCAATTTGTGTAAAGCGCTTTGAGTCTCGAGAAAAAGCGCTAAAAACGAAATAAAATAAATTATTATTAAATTATTATTGTTTTTGGGATTTGTCTTAAGTTTTTTTCTAGTTTGGAATAAATATATGTGTTTTTAACAACCCTTTAAACAATATCATAACATACGCAATGCATTCTAAACAATCTGGTTTGCTGCATCACATTCACGACTAGTATACTATTTTGCATTACAACATGTCTTTGATGCCGTCAATCCAGTACATTATTTTACTGTTGAATTATTGCGGTATCGAGTGACTCTGATATATGACATGTTGTTCTTAATTGTGCTGGGAACTCAGGATGATGTCAGAGTTCAGAAGGTGTCGAAGCGTATAAACACGCTGGAGGAGGTCAGTATCAATGTCAAGCTACTGACTGAGATGTTGTCCCACTACAACAAGGACCGCTCCTCCGAGTCTGACCAGGAGATCATTAAGGTAAGTGCCCTGCTGTACGTTACACACGCTTACAAACACACACAATAACGAGAGGACCTCAAAAGCTCACTCACTTACGTAATTCACCAGGAACTGTATGACCGCTGTGACAAGTTGAGACGTTCGACTTTCAAAATGGCCACCGAGACGGAGGATAATGACACAAGTTTGGGTGAGTAAAACATTTCTCAACCTGCAAACATTGTCATTGAATACTATCCAGCGTTGACGTTTTGACCTTTTACCCTCTAGGTGAAATCCTGCAGGCCAGCGATGACCTCTCCCGGGTAATTAACTCCTACAAGAAGATTGTTGAGGGTCAGGTGGTCAATGGGGAAAGTGAGGAGCCTAGGTCTACAGCTCAGGATGGTAAGGGCAAATTCTTCCTTCCTTCCTCTTTTTTGGTGTGATTAAAAAACTAACACCCTTTTCAGACCATTTTACTCAAAATAAGGTTGCGTCTACTTGCTTTATAATTATTTTAATATTTTTTTATCTCCTTTGTCTCTTTATCACTCTCTGAGACCCCACAAGTGGAAGCCAAATGACCGAGACATTAATAGACCTAGCTGGCATTGATGTTCCCAGCCCTCCTCAGCCGACCCCACCCACCTACTCCTCAGAGCCTACCTCAAGCAATCCTACGGGGTTTCCCATCCCTGTTTTGCCTCCGCCACCAAAACGACTGCCTGGCTCTCACGGCAGTCACAACTGCAGCCCTAGCCACCCTTCCATTGAAAAGGCCTCCAATGCACTTTCTCTTTTAGACGATGAGCTGCTATCTCTAGGTACTTAACTTTTTTAGTGGGTTTCCTGTCTTTAAAAAATATCTATGTTCAAAATGATTGTCCCTTTCCTATGGCCTTTTTTTGTCAACCATTGTTTTTTTCTGTTTTTTTATACATATATATATATATAGGTTTGAATGATCCTGTTCCCTCTTTGAGCCACCAAACAAAACCAAAGCTTGATGAACTGTCTAATAATTGGACCTCCTTACAGGTATACAGTGTGTCTCTCTTACTGTATTACTCTGTATTAGTTGTTGTGTACCATTACATACATATAGTTCACTGGTTGGACATGAATTCTCTATTTTGACTGCTTTCAAATAACGTTTTGTTCTATTTCCCTGCTTCTTATCCCAGGCTCCTGACCCAGGCCTGGGCCTGTTTGGTAGTGCAGCGGGGTCAGGACCAGTGTTCCCCCTAGCCCAGCCCCACACAGCACCAGTACCAGCCCAAGCCACCCACAGCCTCCAGGACCTCCAGGACTTGGCCATGCTGGACTTTGGAGAACCCAAGAGGTACATATCTCACCTGCTCTTTCAAAGAACCTGCAAAGGCAGTTGTACATTTGCGATAAACCATGCTAACTTCTCCCTCTCTTTCCAGTTTACATGGTCTCAAAGGCACTGGGTTTGGGATGGCGGCTGCCCGCATGGCCAGCCACACAGCCCCCTCTTCAGCTTCTCTCTTCCAGAGCTCCATAATGCCTGGCTCCCCTGCTGTGTCCCATGCCAAGGCCAATAGTCTGGGCTCCGCTCCGGGTAGCCCCCTGTTCCACTCCATGTCCCCCATCCACCCTCCTCTCCAGGGAAGCCCAGCCAGAAGAGCAGAGGAGGTCTCCTCTCTGGGGAGCGTCCATGTTCCCCTGGAAGCCATCAGACCCAGTGAGTTCCAGTCTATCTTTTTGGGGTAATTTCCTGTAATAGATACTCTTTAATAGAGCCTTACCTTGGTTAAACTTAGACTTTGGCTGAGTCTTCTCTGTAGGCCGTTGGCCTCAGTCCCTGATTGGCTTTGCTCTGTTTCTCTAGGTAGAGTTTTGCCTGTGACTGCCTATGACAAGGACGGTGTGCGCGTGCTGCTCAACTTTGCCTCGGACTGCCCCCCTGGACGGCCCGACGTCCTTGTTATGGTGGTGTCCACGCTCAACACAGCGCCCCTGCCTGTTCACAATGTGGTACTGCAGGCTGCTGTGCCCAAGGTAGAGAGAATAAAAAACACACAAACATGCATTCAATCTCTTGCTGTTACACACACACACACACAGTGTTACAAACTATTGCCCACAATAAAATGTCTGAAATATCATAACAATAGAACATACTGTAGGTTGCCAAAATAACCTTTCCCCTACCAGTCCATGAAGGTAAAGCTGCAGCCTCCCTCTGGGACTGAGCTGGCCCCCTTCAACCCCATCCTGCCCCCAGCCTCCATTACACAGGTCATGTTGCTGGCCAACCCCCAAAAGGTAACAGACATCTCTGTACTCTAAAGCCACAAAAGCAGATAGCACGGTATACATCATATATCTATTACAGTATACCGTATTATAACTATTACATCTCAAGAAGCTGGAGTTGTCTGTTTTTTCGAGTAGTTTCATATAATATAGAGATGCAACAATACCCACAGCAAATGTTTGGATTCTCTGTACACATCTGACAGTTAGCTGCTTTAGTTTGTACAAAACAGATAATTGAGGTTTTAGGTTAAAGAGTTCACTTCAGAGGCTTGACTGATGGCAGAATGTCTTGCAGGAAAAGGTGCGCCTACGCTACAAGCTGGCTTTCATCCTTGGAGAGCGTCTGTGTACCGAGTCTGGAGAAGTCGACCAGTTCCCCCCTTCAGAGGCATGGGGTCACCTATAGCATCCCCTACCTAGATTCAGCACAATCCAGGCACAGACCAACTCCCACTCCATGAAGGGGTGGTTGTACCCCACATCCCAGAGAGCTATATTGTTCTCCTGCTTACATAATTGTAATTACCTCTTAGCCGTTAGATTTATGTTTATTTTGACATCGTTGGTACTGCATTGTTTTAATTTGGGGGGCTATACAGTTTACACAATAATCTGAAGCATATAGAAGCATTACAGCTTTTATCAAAACATGCCTTATGAAATTATTTCGAACTAAAGAGAAATGAGACTGACGTCTTCAAATTTGGCATGGATTTTGTCGGCTGATTTAAAGAGTGTTCAAGCTCTACTGCAATTATAATTGTAAAAAGTCCTCAAGGCAAAATATAACATTGCAATGCATTTACTAGTTATTACTACAGTACCAGATCAATTAAGTCAATTTTAATTAGGCCAGTTCCATACAGCCCTGAGTAAATGATAGAGAAACTGCTGTTTGGAAAATGTTAATGTAGTGGCAGACAAAAGTCTAGTGTATTGTCTTATAAGAAGGTTTTAAGTTGTTTTGTATTTATTCAGTGTGTTTCCACTGATCATTCTTGTTGTTGGACTCAAAAAATATTGTGTTGTGACTTGGTAAAGGTATTTTGCGTTTGTGACCCAGTCTTTCTATAGTTTGGATGGACCTTCAAACCATGGTTATTACACCAAGTCACATCATAGCACTTTAGTTTGATTCTCTTTTAACCAGAAGGTTGTGCTCATTTTCTGAACCATATTTGGTTTAATTTAGTGTCATTTTGTTAATTTATTTCTATACAAATGTCATCATGTTTGCTAGGGCGTCCTTAATGCGTATCTACTGTAACAGATTCTTGCCGGTATCAGTTCCATCCTGATGGTTTGTAACTCAGTCTGTGCACCTGTATTGATAGGCGTTACTGGTAAGCTTTTTTTGTCACTGTCAGTTTTGTAGTGATGGCGTCTTTTTCATTTGTTTAGCATTTCAGTGAATCACTGAATCGACCAAGTTCCAAACTGTTAGAACCAGGCTTATGATGTGAACTAGTTATGACAAATGTGCAACCCGCAAAATAATTTGGGTTCATTATGAAATTATCGAGCCATTTTATGTACTTTCTGTTCGGGGAACGGGCTGGCGTAAAGATTACTGTAAGTGTTCAACATTTACCAAATCCCCTGTATGTACCCCATCTGGTTATCCTTGATATGTTGTCATGAGATGCCGGTCGGTGTGTGTACTGTATATATGTTTACTTATGTCAAGTGATATCTGCGTGTGTACGTGGAATATAGATATTTTATGTTTGTATATAGTAGAACATTTGCTATGTATTGCATGAAGAAATAAAAATTTCTTTAAATGGATGATATCTTAGTTTTTTTTCATGAAAGTATTGATGATCTTAAATGTAACTAACATATTTCTAAAAGTCAAGGCTATTATTTCACATTGTTACTTTAGTAACAGTAGACAGGAAAGTGTTTTCTTTTCACACAATAGCAGCACAATAAAAAAACTTTTATTATCAAACACATTTTCACTTGATTAGGTATGTACAGTAGAAAAAGAAAAACTAATGAATAGGATTTTTGAAGAGGCCATCAGTCTTCCACTGTCCCTTCTTTCACAATGGCCTTGGCCAAGTTCCTAGCCAACGCCAGCCGCAGGAGTTCAATGGTCACCGTGTCGTTCTCCTAAAATCAAGGGACACACTTGTGATGCCAGAATGTGTCAGGTCGAGAGCTGTTAGTGACGGTGTGTAAGGTGTCTACCTGTCTCTCAGCCTTCCCTGTGGTGAGCTCCTCCAGACAGAACATTAGCTCATGGGTTTGGTCAGCAGAGAAGATGACCTTGAAACGGTTAAACACTGTGGGTTAGCTAACGTAGTGCCTGTGGTTGTCTGCCATTGTCAGTTAACAATTTGAGGTTATTCTGACAAAGCCATATTGGTCTATTTTATGAGTGGTTCATTAAGATGGTACAGAAGAATATTTAAAATATTTTATGTCCCAAAAACTGACACATGGATTTCAAAATGTAAAGCACTTTTGCTAAACCACAATGGTTGGTGGTGATTGGGCTACGGAAATCAAAAGTCAATGTTCAATCTGACTGGCCACTTCCTGCTCACGTCAGGTTAGCAGGGTCAGTGGTGAATGCGTAACCTCTGACCTCTTTGTGCTCCAGCAGGGGCAGTGCGTCGGTCAACAGGGTCATCCAGAAGCTGAGCGGCGCTATCTTGGCCGTCATGAGGGAGAGGAGAAGCTTGGCTGCCTCTAGGGACCGCTTGTCCTCGTAGAGCTTATGGAACTCCCGGTACTTCCCTAGAGGGACGCAGAGAACATCCCACAATACCGTCTCTATGGAACGTTGCCAATGCTACAACGACTCAGTGTTCTCCACATGGCATTTCAAATAGAGTCGATCAAGTGAGAAGTGTGAGTAATTAAACTGTCACACACAAATAAACCTCAGTTGGTTGGAGGAAAAGCTTTTCAGAGTGATAAACTGCAAGTCTTTGTTTAACATTGAAGTTTCAAGGAGCATTTGTTTAATTTCCATTGTGTCATAAGATATACAATCAAAAAGTATTTGTGAACTGTTTTATTGGTATTTGTTGAATAGTGTTAAACTACATGATAGTCTGGGGAGGAATTAAGGCTGCATCCCTTTCCTTGACACTTTTTTACCTCCTAAGGAAAGAACAAAGTTACAGTTCTTTGATAATCTGAACGAAGATCAGGCATGAGCAAAGGCATTATTACCATGTACAGAACATTAACCTTGTGAGGGACATGGTTCTAGTCACAAGACAGAGATGTGTCAGTGTGTTCTTGTCAGTATGTGTGTGTGTGTGAGAGAGAGAGAGAGAAAGAGAGAGAGAGAAAGAGCGAGAGAGAGCGAGAGAGAGCGAGAGAGAGCGAATGTGTGAGAAAGTAAGTATTGTTGGCTCCCTTACCCAGGAAAGTAAGCCTGTCGCTGAGCAGCATTGCTGAGCCCAGGTTGTCGATCAGGTCCAGATCTGAGAAGCTCCCACGTGCACAGTAGTCCTGCAGAAACCTAAAACACACACAATTATATTACCAGTCCCTAATGCTGTGGAACGAGAACAGAGGCCCGCAGCAGGACATAGTCCCACTCAGCTATGTCCCTGGCTTTAGGTTTAAGGTTGGCCTACACACAGCTCTATGAAACGGTTCAGGTGAGGAAGAGAGAGGCATGCGTACCTCTCAGAGATGAGGGTGGCGAAGGCAGCGTCCTTGGCCCGGATGCTCCAGGAGAGGGCAGAACCCAGGCGGTTGTTCCTCAGGGCCCCCTTGGCCATGATCTTACAGATGCTCCGCACTGACGAGGCCAACACGCCAACACACACACACACACACACACGCATGCACACACACGTGTACACACGCACACACAGGCACACACACAAAAACAGGAGAAAAGTCACACCTTGAAAGCAGGGGAAAAGGGGAGAGTATCTATTTATGTGTGCCATCCAGCCCACCTTGCTCGGACATCTGCCTCTGTTCGCAGACGCGCAGCACCTTGAGGGCCTTGCGCTCCGTGTCCAGGGGCACGCGCTCGATCTGCAGCTCCAGGTAGGTGCGGCCAAACTCTGGGCAGTGGTCAAAGTAGTCCACTGCCACCTGCCACAGGCTGGATCGGACACACAAAGGTCACTTAGCTTACCATTAGCATTTGATAAAACAATAGTAATTATAATAATGCTAAACTAAAAAGTAATGGAATTTGGAATCGCGTTGACCCTGGTTATATCGGTCATGTTTAGGCGATTGTTGGGGCCAAACGCAAACACAGGCGGCACACAGACAGGAAGCAGGATTTCAACCGTTTGAGCCAGCAGGCTAGTCTAACCTGTGGTGGGTGAAAAGTCCTGAGGCGTACTCCAGCAACAGGAACTCCCTCAGGTTGGACCCAAAGCTGCTCAAATAAACACAAAACCAGTCAATACATGGTACAATTGGCTCGGCCCCTGTGTTGACAGTTGTGGTAGCAGCCCTGTGAATGTGAACGCTGAGATACCAGGAGGGCTTACTGTAGGTTGTGAGACTGGAGTAGCTTGCAGTGGTCTAGGAGGTCCGTAAAATGGGCCACAAACCACCAGTTGTTGAGAGCAATGCTGAAAAAATAAATACAAATAAATGTTTTATTTATGGTTGAGTATATACGGTTAAGCATACGTGTCTGGGTGTGTGTGTCTGCACGTACCTGCAGTCCTTGATGACCTGGTGGATATCAAACTCAAAGGCAGCCAACAAAATGCTGTCCAGAGGCTCAGGGAAACTCCTCATGTCCAGAAACATGGTCATGCAAGACTGGACACACAAAGAATAGTCACGTTTCGCCATTAAAGTCGCTCAGTTCCACCCTCCACACAAAAATCTCTCTTTCTCACACACACACACACACACACACACACACACACACACACACCTTTGCGTAATAGTGCAGCTCGGTGGGCTTGACGGTGGGGTGGGAGAAGAGCAGGCGAGTGACCAGGAAGTGGTACCAGGTGCCCATCAGCTCCTTGTGCTCCAGTAGAGTGTCCTCATCTCCAACCAGAATCTATAGGGAGAGGAAAGAGTCAGGGTAATAGAGGACTAGATACACAGGAAGGGAGGGAGGGAGGGAGGGATGGATGGGTGTGTAATGGATAGATCAAGATCAGGTCACGCTGGCACGCACGCACGCACGCACGCACGCACACCACACCTTGCAGATGACCTCCAGGTACTTGTTATTGGAAAAGGAGCTGTCCTGGAGACAGCGGTCACACTCCTCGTGCCAGTGTCTCCACTTCACGTCAAACTCGGTCAGGGATTGAGTGCCACTGGGCTGTTGGTGCATCATCACATGTTTAGACACACTGGCATCATGGTAGGACAGCATGTTACACTGACAAGAACAGCTATAGGCAAATGGTTATTACTTTCAGTCAAAAAAACAGCATAACCTCAGGGAAATGTCCTTAAATCTTCTGAGATAATGAATGATCCACTGAATGGTTGACATGACACACACAACCTTTTCCACTCTGACATTGTAATAATAGTGACCCCAAAGCTACATTTGGGATACTGTTGCAACTGCAGTCTTCTTACATTGAAGGTGGGCATCTTGGTGAGCAAGCTGTCCATCAGCTTGAACATGGAGTGGGAGGCAGGCTGCAGAATGGCCTGCTTTCCTAGCATCTGCCTGGCCTCATCCACCCGGCCCTGCAGTACATAGCTCAGCACCTACACCCCCGCGCAGAGAAACATACAGGAGGTCCCAATGGGTTGTGATGTCAACTGAAAGACTTTTCTGAGATATGCCGAAGAAACTGAGTGCTCCCACTATCACTTTATGCTGAAAGAGACTTTTGAGGCTGAGAGCAGTGTGTGTGTGTGTGTGTGAGTGTGTGTGTGTGTCGTACCACATCCCAGTAAGCAGGGTGCTTTGTGGGACTCTGACTGCCCAGCACCTCCCTGGTCTTCACATCCACGTCAACCTTGTGCAGCCTCACCCAATCCAGCAGGTGGAGCAACAGGGAGCCCGCTGGAAGGGAAGAATGCCAAAACCCACACATTAGAAGGTAGGGATAATGCTTTGGCCCTGAATAGCTCATATGGTAGAGCAACATGTGTTTTGGGCTCTATGGTCAGGTACTTTGATTGAAGGCACATTAAGCTGCTTTGACATTGGTACAGGGTTTCCCTGGCACAAAAGCGTAGGACAAGGGGTTCGACAATTGTTTACCATATAATGTATTGATAAATCTCCTGATGCAAGGAATTACTCTTGGAAAGCTTTGTTTTGGTTTGCTGTGACCATTTTTAAACACTGTAGCACAGAACTATAATGTTCTGAGTTCTTATATGGGGTCTGAGAGTTGGAAATGTTCTAGTCATAGGTCTATTATGCTCGTGCAGTCACAAATGTGTCACAAGCAAATAAATTAAACATTTGGAAACATTCACCCAAATTCAACACTGGCTAATACATCACAAGTAGAACATATTATGTCAGGCAATAACCAGAGATAGCAAGCAGCTGAGCAAGTTCTGGTATATTATGAAAAAGCAAAAAAGACACAGGATTCGACAAACATTTGCTTGCTTGTCAAATATATTTTTGAATATTCAATACAGATGTATCCATCAAGTTCAGCAATATCCTTGAACCATAACAAAGCATTTAGGAGTGTATTTGCATATGGCAATGCAATTAATTTCAGATAAACATCTATGACAAAAAGTGAATTTGTCACATGTTAGTGATTTACATGGTAATCTATACCCATAGGAACAAAGAGATGAGCAAAGTGATTTGATTTGAAAACATTGGTTTGGTACTGTTATTGGGCGCGATCCACTGATAGATGCTAAGAAGATGAGGACTAAGACTCTAACCTGGGGCAGCATCGATGAACAGCACCTCACAAAGATTCCAGATCATCTCTATGGCCAGCAGGATCGACACCTGTAGGTCAAATAGACACTACTTTACACAAAAGCAAGGGAGTGGTATCTTCAGTTCCTTTTTAAATGACGTGCCTATATATCAACTGTATTTACTGGTGTACTCATACCTGATTTCCATACTGTGTAGCCAAGCTTGCATCTTGTGTGAACTCTGTAAAGTGATAAATAAATTACCAAAATGAAATCAAATATGAATTCTGTCAATAAAGAAAAAATTTCTATTCTGAAAAATAAAGAAGCTATAGGATGTAAACAACTACACCTGCTGCTTGCTGAAGCTCTTCCATGCATGCACGGATCACTGATCTATAGTTCTTGCTTATACTGACAAACCTGAAGAGGAGATGACCCAATAATCAAACATGAGTTACACTATAATATGAAAGGGTTTTCACTGAAAGTAAATTCCATACAGCAAAGAAGAACACTTGTCCAAGCCTCACTGGGGTTTCTTGTTTTTGCTTGGTAAATCCTCATTTATCCTTTGCAGCCCCACAAAGATATGATGGGATTCATTGAAGAGTTTGCGTAAGATGGGGGAATAAATGTCCTCGTCCTTCCGAACCTCATGGATGACGGAGTTGCCTGAACCAGTGGCACCTTGGAAAGATTGAAACAGAAGTCGGAGAGGATGGAGCGGCTTTTAAGACGTTGAAATTTTTATTATGTGCTTTGTAAGAGCACTGACCTCCTTAAATAGTTGTCTGTAATTACCTGTGGCATTGTAAATGGTTTCATAGACCTGGATATCCCCAGGACCCCACACAAATCCCAAGTGCTTCTTCTTATTAATTCCAGGTATGTTCTGACCGAAAGAATGAGGCATGGGAAATGTTGATATTATTACTTAACCACCACTAAAAGCCAACAGATCTTATACTAGGCATACATACGAGTACTAATATGCACGTATATGGTGGTTAGGTTAAGGTAGCTTTAAAAACTAGCGCCGTACAGCACATGAAGTTTGGGGCAGAAATAGCCTAGCATTAGCCAACATGATTATTCCTACTAGGAATAGAAGTAGAGAGCAATAACAGCAGCTTCACGCACACAACTACCCGCAGCCACGTTACTTACAGTAGTTGTGGGCTCAACATCTACCTCCTCCATAACGAACAACTATGACGAAATCAATAACGCAATTGAATATCTACCAAATAATCCAAGAACATTAAGTACACTATTCAACATTTCAAACCATGAGCAGCAAAACTTCCGCGCTTGAATGAATAACCTGAAGGACCACGTCTTCTACGTACCCTGACACTAGCATGAGGACAACTGTCATGCCTGACTATAATAACACACAGAGAATATTTTTGCTTTCACTTAGGGATATTTTGAAGTAGGCTACCCACATCTAACTTTTGCTTTACGGTACTTAAAGAAGCCTTAGTTTGATTGTTATCTATGGCATCATGTAATTGGAATATTTTGATGTTCTCAACAACCAAAAATGATTGTCCTGTTCAAAAAATAGTTTTGTAACTTTTTTTATTTAAATCCATCAATATTAGCAGGATATGTACTGTTTTAGAGTGCAGTGAACACAATTATGCCTTTATTAAATGTTTGTTAAAAACTGTGGTTTGTACTGTCCTTCATTCCACAAAAACAAGATGGCCACACAAGCTCAGCATTTCTTCTTTCAAGGAAAATTTCCCAAAGTTACTTTGATTCTTCTGCCCTCTGCCATCCGAAATACATTTAACTTAATAAACGATTCAATGACACATCCTTACCACATTACTAGTACTGGGTCATTGCTAAATGTGTTTCATGATTAAAAAAGAAAGATATTGTAAATGCGCGTGCATGTTTCCTAGTCTGCTACACTTACGCGCATTACAGCTCTCCCGCCCATGCCAGGAGTGCGCATATTCCCACATGACTATCTTTGACCATTCAACAACAAGTTCAGTGTACGCGCATATGCACATGCTCGCGCACGTATGGCCAACGTTTATAAACTAGCTCGAGTACGTGCGCGTACTCGAGTATTCTTTGTGTGGCGGCGTAAAGAAGCGCAAATAGAGTAACCATGGCTGACGAAAAACCCAAGGTGAGTTTCTGGTATAAAAATCTATCCAAATATTTTACAGTATGGTGTACACAGGGCTGAAGAAAACATGTACATGTTTATGGTCTCTGTCTTATATTATCAAGTAGTGAGTAAAAAATAAAACTACTTGAATACACCGGAAGGCTTGTGAACGCGCATCTATGGGCGCGTAGATGCTTTGCTTGATTGTCAATGCCAGCCAACCAGCTGCGTTCGATAGCTACTGTCATCGTCGGTCTCTGGTTCCTAATCTAAAAGAAAACACTGTATCTGGTGCTTTCGTGACAGCTCGGTTTCATAGTGTCGATTAGGCAGTTGCTAAAATTGGTCAGGGACGTTTTTATTTATGAACTCACAGCTAGCTTGCTAACTATCCGAAGATAGTTGCGATCTAGCTGCAGTGATAACATTAGTTTACAGACAGAAACTTATTCTGAAGTGAAGTGCAAGGGGAGTCTTCTCATTTAAAGTTTAGCAAAGTCTAAGAGGTTGATGAACGAACCTTTCCTGCATCCAAGTGTCATTATTAGTAAGCACTGAAATGGCAAAGCTCACCATTTAATAGAAGTATGCATCCTGCTAGCAAAGGCATGCTGCACAATGATGTTCACGAGTAAGGTTGGATGATTACTGCCTATCAGATTTTGATTTAGCTTCTTGTCAGTTGACTCATTCGAAATCAGACAAGCCTGAAATATTGCACGTATTCTGTGCATCGAAAATTACGGAAGCCCTAAGAGGACTTACATTGCAACTTATTTTTTATTCGTTTTTCTAAGATTTTTTTTTTAATATTCGTTTTCCCGAAATCCTGAGATATTTAAGTCGTTATAACGAGAAAACAACTTTTGTTTTCCCGAAATCCCGAGATAATTAGGTCGTGACAAAAGTTGTTTTCTCGTTATAACGAGTCCTCTTAGGGTTTCCGTAGGAAAACAATGTATACAACAATAATGATTATTTGTCCATAAGGAAGTTGAGTAAAGCACTAAGTTTACAGCTTACCACTCACTGTATGTTTGTTTCACTCAGGAAGGAGTTAAGACAGAAAACAACGACCACATAAACCTTAAAGTGGCGGGCCAGGATGGTTCTGTTGTGCAGTTCAAGATCAAGAGGCACACACCGCTGAGCAAACTCATGAAGGCCTACTGTGAGAGACAGGTGAGAATCATTATGTTTCAGGGATGAAATTAAAAACGACAATAACAACATCAACAACAACAAAAAATAACCTGAGAATTGCATGGGATAAAAACGAAAAAGTAAGAAGTAGAAAGCTTGTTTTGATGGTCTCTTGTTTGTAGGCCTGTGATGACAACAAATAAGGTGGACTTCGTATTCTATAGGTTGCGCAACTTGCAAAATGTGAGAATTGGCCATAAAATAGTGGTCTGTTAGACCCACATATGTATTTTCACTTTGCACTGTATTTGTTCACAGTTATTTACAATGAGCAAGCTACAGGTCATCAGGTTGTTTGTAAAGCCTAACCAAAAATCTGCTCAGGCTCTAGGTGATGCAACTACTTAACACACAGCCCAGCTTCCTTTGCATGTGTAAAATAAAGAATGACTCAATGACCAAAAAAAATTATTATAGGTTCAGGATTTTAAGTAAGGCGCTATTTACATACTAAAGAGATAGAAATTGCTGCAAGTGGGTATTTCATACAGCCACATATTACATACAACTGTTAAAATAGCCGATTGCATTCTGAGTCTTTAACATGCAGGTCCTTTCAGTTATTTTGTGACACATTATGTGGATACTAACACGCAAAGTTTTTTCTTAATTGCATGAGGACGATAAATTAATTAATCAACTTGTTTTCATTTGCAACACCTAATGATTTTTTGTTATCATTTGCTATTTTTAATGTATAAGCTAATTTATTAAATACATTTTTTCCATATTGGTCCCCCAGAAATCCCACATATGTACAATATAATTCCATCCTTTATCAAAAATAACAACAATATAAGTATAATTGAAAAAATCTTACAAGATGTAGGAGAGTATGCTGCTCTCTATCGTCAAATGCTAGAAGTCCTGTTATGCAAGATTCTGCAGGCCTAATCTCATTGTAGAGTGCCACTCAAACGGGCGTTGACATCAAGGGCCAGAGAACCCATGGAAGTAGGGCAAGCTGAACTGAAGAAACTTCCTTCCCTCCAGAGTTGACTTCCTTATCAGATAGGGAAGTAATGTCAACAGCAGTTTGGAATGTTTGGTCACATGTTTTGTGTTTTGCTCGCTTTTCTGGAGCAATGTGCTGTCAACTAATGAAGGACTGCGGGGCAAGGGAGGAGTAAGTTCTTACTGTCTTTGGGTCTCATATGGAGGGAGGACTAACACTTAAGTGTGTATCTGTTTGTGTTTCTGTCTACAGGGACTAACAATGAGACAAATCAGGTTCAGGTTTGATGGACAACCAATAAATGAGACAGACACACCGGCACAGGTAGGCCTGCTAGCTTTTCAAGTGATCAGCTGAATTAACTGAGTCTGGCAAACAAATATTATTAGGAATATTAGACATGCTAAATAAGTATGGTAGTGTAAAATGCCTCCCTCCTCCTGTCTGCTCAGGAATATCAGTTACTATATTGTGGTTTTATAATTTAACTCGTATTTGTTGTCTTGGCAGTTGGAAATGGAAGACGAAGACACAATCGATGTGTTTCAGCAACAAACGGGAGGATTCTACTAAAAATGTCCCTGTACGCCACCATTTCCACTCTACCCTCTATCCCTACCCCTACCCCTATCCTAGTTCAAACACAAACTCCTAGCTGACAATGTTGGAGTTCCAACAATGTCCTAAAGGTACACAAGAAATTTGATACAGTGAACAATGTAATAATAAACAGTTCCCAAAGGCTCTTCAATTTAGTTGGTACAACAAAACTCTAGAGCCATTGAGATTTGTTTCAAATTACTTATTTGTCTATGCTACTTTCAAAATCTACAGATATTTCAAGCTTAGCTAAGAGTTTTCAGTTTGAACTAACCTAATCCCAGACTGCTTCTTTGCAATTTATCCAAATATTCCCACACAACCAATGCCATAAAAATAAGTTGTAATTTCTCACAGTCACATGTAACTGCTGTTGTATAGTGTTTTCACTCATCTTTTGTTTCTGTTTTGTACATAAGCAACCATCAATGATACTCTGGTTATGTTCAGTCAAACCATCCGCAGCGCCTGGTCGTGTATTCAAATGACTGCTGAGGCAAGAGCCTTATCTTAGACTAACGATATGTATTTTTAGAACTTTTGAGGGAAGTTGTTTAGGCTATTTTTCAGTTAAATTCCTTTGTCAGGATGGGACTGTTTTAGCTAATCTGTTATCTGCTCCAGAGAATTTATATATATATATATATAAATATAGTTATGGGTGATGTGTTAAAATAAATGCCTAAACATAGTTTGAGTGGGCCTTGCTCGAAGAGATGGTTAAGTCCAGCTGAAAATCTGTGTTGTCTAATAAGATTCTTGTTCAAATTAAATTGATTCTCTCTTTTTAACCTAACATTTTCTGTCTTAGTTGTTAGTAAACAACATAGGATATATTGGGGTTTTTCTCAATAGCACCAAACCAAGCCATTTTATATAGCTTACTAAATAAAATAAATGTTTAGAATTTGTACTGTCATAACTTGCAGCAAATTGAACATATTTGCTGCATATCAAATTGAGCAATGATTAAATTAGTTAAAGCGATGTACACACTCATCTTTACTGTGATTATTGACATTGAATGGCGAACCACGCCACCAACCAGATAGAGGATTTTTGCTCTCCCGTCCAACCAGATCGGGTGGATCACTAGTGGGCTGTGACTTGTGGCCTGGCAACATTGTACTAACGCCTCTTGTCTCGTGCGTCTTCAGAGTCGGGTGGAGTCTACATCCCCTCGCATCTCTTCGGGAACGATTGGCAAAATCTATGTATAGTTTGATATATTAGCTGATCGTTAGTGAAGGTATTCAATTGCAAAGTTAATATGACGACGACCACCACCTTTTCAGGAATGGAACCTGGTGCCAAAAGCAGTTCCAGGTAAAGATCCAAAAATCTTCATGAACAAACAAAAGAAATGGGATTTCAGGAAAGCTTCTACTGACTGAACTGCTTAGCTAGTAAGGGGCGCTAGTTAGCTAGGTTTATGTCAAGGCAGAGCTAGCCAACAGCTGATGACTGGCAGGGGATTTTTCAGGATTTAGCTCAACTGTAACATTACTGTAACACTGTCTTGCTAATTTAACGAATGGCTGGATGCTTAACGTGCTTTATCCCACTTCAGTATGATAACATTTTACTAGGACGACCGCGGTTGCGGAATTTAACGTATGCATACAAACGACAAACCTTTTTAGTTTTCCTAAGCTCGTTCCATAACGTTAGCTCCAGCGAAATGACATTGCAAGCTCAATGTAAATTAGGTCATTATCATAATTAAGAGCACATTAAATTACTGTAAAACTTTAGATTTTATTAAGTTCAACCTTCCTATTGAACCTGATAAGTCTAATTAAATAGTGGCCATGGGCTAATTTGGGTGGTTTTAGGTTTTCTCGGGATTTTATTCAGCATATCAGTGATAAAACCGACTAACCAACCAACTTTTTGAATAATTTAAAGAGCAGACTTTGGCCAAACTTTTGTCTGCACAAGATTTTAAATTGCTGAATGGTTAGACAATGATCGAAATTAACCAAGTTAGGAAGCGGTAGTGTTAGTATATAATGTATAATGGGCAGACCTGTATTAGTGGGGCGCTGAATCCCATTGTATTTTTATGTGAATCCACTTATGTATGTCAGATCAAAAGATAGCATTGTTTGCATCAGTGATTTCATTTTCCCTTGCTACCATTTGTCCATTTGCCTTGCTATCTGGCTGAGCGAGCCCCATTAATCAAAAGCCGACTTGTCATCAAGGATTCGCATGCTGTTGTCGGCTGAAGCGCGGTCTTGGGTGGGGGCTTCGCTAAGCCTGCAAATCTTGGGATAGTTCTTCGCTTTACTAAAGCCTTTAGCTAGGCCGGCTGGTCAACCCTACTGCTGACCAACCATCGGCTGAGGGATTCAGTCAATGGCAGCGGACCAACTTAAACAGAATTAAATCTATAGGCAATCAGAAAGCCCTCTCACCACTATTGCCATTTTTAATTCTTTAGCTTGGCTTTCATGTCGATATCGACGATTCCCGTTTGAGTATTATTTGACGTTTTCTCACCTCATTGAATACAGTCCCCTGTGTCATTTAAGGGTGGGGTCTGCTATATAAGCTTTTTTTTTCGTCGCAGCCTGTTTGGAAAGCATGAGCTCATCCGGCTATCTGGCCAGGAGGTGAAGTCTGGTTTAAGCATTAGCCTACTATAAGCCACGCATGGTGGTGGTTGGTGACCGAGCAATCACGATGCTAAATTCACACTACCTTTTAACACCAGCTTTCTTTTTCCTATGGTTGCACCCCATGCTTGCAGTGTCATGTAGTTTTTTTTTGTGTGTTTTTTTTCCTTTTGCCTGGCCCTCAAACAGCTGCTTTGGTGTCAGCTGGTGCATTCAGGGACTGTGTGTGTGTGTGTGTGGAGCAAAAAAAGAAGGGAGGAGAAGACGGATTCAGGGCTGACATTGCTAACGTATACATTTCTGTCTTCGTTGACTTCTCTTATTACGAGAAAGAATAAAAGACTTCTCAGTAGTGTAGCCTACCCTTTGGTCAAACAGAAAGTAGGCTATGTTTACGATGCCTTTGGTGTTCACTGCTCATATTGGTGTCTCCTCTAGAAAAGTCTACTAGCACGTGGCTCGTATCTAGACTCCGGTTGAGCCATTTCTTATGCGTTGACATCCAGACCTGGAAGATGTGGTAAAGATGAGACAAACGCTGTGATAGACTGACTCACTGTTGTCTGGAAATGGATGCCTATTCATGGCTGTGTCATTGCAAAAGAATTTGCACTGGGCTCAAGTGAGAGCGGCTGCTAAACCAGCTAACCCAGCATAAGATCCAACCACAGTAAACTGCAAGACCGATAGTGTGCCTGTCAGTCTGACAACTGGAACCTGGGCGAGTGTAGACCCTTGTTGGTGTTTTTGTATGATTTGGAAGCAAAGATGTGTGTGTGTGTGGTAATAGCCAACCCCCAGTTCTCCTGTATTGGGACTATTGATTGGGTGCAGCTGATCACCAGGGCATGACGTGGCTCTGTGATTGGCCTGTCCTGGGTTATGGCAGATGTCTCGTGAATGGTCAGTTGTATGAAAGTTGCTTCGTTCCCCCTTTGCTGTCCAGGGTGCTACGGCCGCCTGGTGGGGGCTCCAACATCTCCTTTGGCACAGATGACGACCAGCCCCCTGTACGCAAGAACAAGATGGCCTCCAGCATTTTTGATGGACCTGATGACCCCCATGCCCATCGAAGGAACAACCCACCAAGTAAATAAAAACCTTTGTTCAACAATTGCTTTAATTTCATGTTTTTTTCCCTGACATATAGCCAGGAAAGAAATAACACATAGACAATAAAAGCACTTTGAATACAAATAAATATAAGGGGGCCATTTGATTCAAGGCCACAGCTCTTGCTCACAATGGGAGGACACATTCTTAGTTCTAGTTGCTTTTAGCATTTTTTTTGGATTGAAATAGTTTTGGGGGAATTGTCCAAGCCATATTTGTGTCACCCCTTACTCAAGGCAAGTTGTGGATTCACATTGGACCAGGTGATGTGTGAAGCAGTGTGCCCCACTAGTGACTAGTGACTTGAATTGCCCAGGGCTGTAGGCAATAGGGTACTGTCAAGGGGATTCAAGACTTGAAGGTTACTCTGCAGCCGCCAAGGTCACCAACGGCATTATACCAGAAGGCACACAGACATGAATTCGAAATGTAGGCCAATGTAGCTTTTATGTGCTGTATATTTTGCATTCCTTGATGTTTGAAGGAGTAAAGGGTAGCCACTGTGACACACATTCTGTCTGCTGGGCTGTGTACACGTATACTACACAGTAGGGATTTAGAATTGAACAATTTAGGCCATTGAAGCTCCTTAGAATTTTAGGTTTTTACTTTGATAAAGCAATAACCCAAAACTTGTCAATTGAATATCGGTGGTGTGTTAATAGATTAGTGGTAGATTAATTGGCTTTAAGTTGTATTACTTTAAACCTGTGCATACATTGTGAAAGAAAAGAAAAAAAATTACATAATCTACTAATCTGCTAAAACCATATATTTCCTCTTGACATCAGTCTCTTGCTTCAACTTGGTATTTCAGCCCCAGCCAGCTTTGGTTAGCTAGCTGATTTGGGCATGGCCCGCTCTCTATTGTTTATTTTATTTTAGAATTTTCTTTATTACTCGCACTACTCCTTTACTGCCTGGTGAGTGCTATGTTGTACGTTAAGCAACATGGAGGGATCAGATCAGACGACGCGTTAGACGCCATGTCTAGACATGTGGGTGTTCAGCTCACCAGCGAGCCTTCACATGCTTTCGCATTAGACATTTTGTAGCAAGTCCATGTAGAAAGTATGGCACATTAAAGAAGGGTTGAAAAACACTGCCGGTGTCCTCTGACCTCTTAAGCTCACAGCTGCCTGCAGAGCCTTCCTGTCAGCCTCCCGGCTTTCTCTCTCACCCCCAGGTCACACTCAGGCCAGCCTGCCCTAAGAGCAAGACTCCATGGCTACGGATACACCTGGCCTGGGATGTTGACAGACTAGTACAGATTTGTAGCACAGTTGTGAGTTGTTGGCTTTTCCTTTAAGCTGGCAATTGTGCCATTGTTTCAGTGCTAGTAATAATAAGTCTAATAATTCCAAATGAAGTTACATGTTGTACTTTTGGCTGTTTCGTTTCTTGATGTAGATCATTGTGGGCCATACTGACAACTGACTGTGTATGGTTGTTCCCCAGAAATCTTTCCCTCTCGTATATTAATGTGGCGGCCCTAAACAAAAAGATATTGTGATTGCTTAAGATATCCGTGACTGCTCCTCCTTAAAGTGTGTAAACATGGCTTCTGCAGAGTTTTGTTACTGCGGGATTAGAAGTCTGGTTGTTGGGTCGTGTTCAGACTACGTTATGCAGTTGGAATAGCTGTTGCATAGCGTGGTTGAGCAGGTATTCACTAGAAGTCCCGCCAGCGGCTTTGGTAGGGGGATGGTGATGATGATGATGATGATGATGATGATGATAGTGGTGCTGCGGGTTTGTTCAAGTGTCTCCCCGTAGGAGGCAGTGTGTAATCAGAGCTGCTCTCACGCAGAGGATCTCTCCATACAGACGCACACATTATGCTCAACACCCAGTGCATAGGCGGTTTGACCTCCTCCTTGTCTACTGGGCGGCTGATCAGTCAAAGGTCATGATTACATTAGCCTGTGTGTTTGGAACAGTATGCCTCACACAGCTTAGGCTAGCTAACTCACCCACCCCCCTTGCCTTTTATGGACATATTCCACTGTCCAGCACCATGATTAACTAACGCAGAGTCTGAGATAAGGAGGGCCTTGTTGAGCCATGCCAGTGGCTCTTCACAATGCCTTTACCCCCCCCCCCCCCCCTTTTCACTCCAACACCATTTAGTGTACTTCTGGCCAAAATGGCTGCTCTTGTGTGCGATCCTTTGTCCCAGACAGCAGCTCTTGTCTGAAGCTTCCCCTTACTGTCTGGCCTACAGCTGTTGCCTTATGTGGGCTGTTTGTACAGTCGGTGGGACTGTAAGTGTTGGCCAAGCGGCGCTTTTTAATGCCCTTCCCAGCGAGAGGAGCGGGAGGTTTATGTGATTTTTGGCCCAGGCCCAGGGAGGCTGTCTGGAAGGGGTCCATGGCTTTATGCTCAATGGGGTCGGTTGCAGTCCTGCCGGAAGGCCGGGGAATCGGATTTAGGGATGTTTTCGCCGGTAGGATTCTGTGATTCTCTCTCCCCCACCATGTCATTCTGGCCAAATCCAGTCCTGTTGAGCCGTGTGAAATACTGCGGGGTCGACGTCTCTACAAGTGTGCCGCTTTGATGGTTTTTGAGTGTTGCTTCTATATAGGGCCACAGCAGCTTGTGCTTATACAGGGCCTCTAAAGCCTCTAAATTACCTAGCTGGAACGGTCCATTCTAAACCTAGTAGCACAGGTCTGCTGCCAGACGGTTATTTATTTTTTTGCATCTGAAGTCATTAATCCGTTAATGTATTACAATGTATAAAGACTACACAAACACTGTGAAAGCCTTTATTAAGAAATACGAGTATGGGCCAGATGCTATGGTAACATCATAGTCAGTGAGCTTACAGCCAACTGTGTCTGTAAACATTGAAGAAATGGCTGTTTAAGAGTGATGTTATCTTAAATGACCTTGACCACTGGTAATCCTTGACCGGCTGTCTCACCCCCATCTCTCTCTTTTTTTCTTTTTCTCTTTTACTCTGTCTCTTTCTATCAGCTGGTGAGCCCACTGGCATCCTGTGTGGGGAGCACTCGGCCCCTCTGAGGCGATGCCAGCAGCCGCTGATCTTCCCCAAGAACCTTGAGCCCGAGCTGACCACCATCACCAACTCTGGGGCCGAGGTGTGGGGCATCCGGGAGGTACGATCAGACTTCCCCCTCAGGCTCACCCCGCTGCCCAGAGACTAGGACAGACGGACATACTGGCCGGGTGTCGCCATTTAAATCTAGACCAATGGTGGCATTACATCTCGCCCATGTTATGTGTTATCTACAGCATTATATTCTATTCAACATGATTGGGTTAATACAATAGCAAATTGAACCGTTTTCTTAACCTAATGTTGATGTGTTTGTCGCTATCGTTACAGGGGCAGAATGAACACAACAAAGCAAACGAAGGTAAGCTTTTCTCAGCACTTTCTGTAAGGGATGGCCGACCTGACATTTCACAGAGTTTCACAAACTTGCTTCGAAACAGCACCAAGGCTGTATTTGTATGAGGGGAGGAGATGTCGCATTCCTCCTTTCACTCGGCGGTCCTAGTAAACAGCAGCAGCATGCCACACATTAGCCAGGCCTCAGCCAGGGGCCTCGTGGTGCAGCTCTGCTCCCAGAATGCCACCCTTCCTGCCTGTCCCAGAATGACGTCACTCCGCTTGCCTCTCCAGCTCTTTGAAAAACAGTACGTCCCACAAAGGGGTAATGGTTTCTCTGGCGCGCTTTCCGTTTTTCAGTGGGCACACACGCATACCTCAGCCGTCGCTGGGCCCCTTTGATGTTTTTTTTGCCTTGTCATAAGCAAGCACTGGTCTGTAGTCAACCACCTGGTCCTTTGTTGCCATGATTATGAAGAGCTTTTTTATGAAGCTTCAGGTGCATGTAGGCAACCCATCATGATCTGGACATAATGGGGGGGTCAAACCACAACCCTTGGTGCATTCAGAAATCCGTCCTAAAAGGCCATGGAACAAGCCCTAGACTATTCTTTGGAAGAAAGAAAAAGCATGGCCATGCCTTGCCTCTAGCTTCAATGCGCGACGCCAGACTGAATTGGCCTTACCGCTCTACATGTGGTTTGACCATCCATTTCTAAACCCACTAATGAGTGGCGAGAGGAGAGCCCTGTCTTTCAGCAGCGCTGAAGTGATTTCATTACGGGTGAGGCGAGCCCCAATGGAGGAATGTTGAGTTGGTACAATTTATTACATCTGCTTAGATTCAGCTCTGCGTCCTCACACTCGGGCCCACTCAACACGAGACATCTTCCCCTTTCTCGCTCCTTAGCTTTTAAAATGGCTTTGCCTAAGCCTAATGAATGACGTTTTTATTGTTGTGACTGCCTGAGGCAGAACATTTGTTGTACTTTGACCTGATCAAATATCCCAGATTTGTCTATACTAATAAACGTTTGATGGCTTTTGCTTGGGAGCAATTAAATACAGGATGTGCTACCCAGTCATTAACTATGGGCACAGTGCCTAAGTGCACTCTCATTCTTCCACCCTCTCTAGAAAAGGCACATTATGCTTCAACAATTATGCTTCTGCTCCATTGTGTTTGTGTGTAGAAAGTCCTGAGGAGGTGGAGGCTGACCAGGAGCAGAAAGAGGAGGAGCCACAGCCGTCTGCCCCGTCGGGGTCCTCTGGGGCCTCCTCTGCCAACACCACCCCTGGTGGACGAAGAAACCCCCCCGGCGGCAAGTCTAGCCTCATCCTGGGTTGAGACCACAACTTCGTTTTCGTTTGAGCGCTTATTTTTTATTTTTGAAAATAATGAATTACCCCCTCCTCCCCCCGTCCCCGTCACCCCCACTTACCCCCCTCTCCCCAGAAGCCCTTGTTGTCCCTGTCACACATTGTCTGTCTCAGCTCTTATCTACCCCTGTCTTCTCTCCCTCCCGTCACCCATGAACCTTTTTGTTTTGACCTTTTTTCTATAAAAACAAAATTAAGCAAACTGTTGACAAAAGCACTTTATGTATCTCCACCCCCTGCTCTATTACCACCCTTCCTGTAGTGCATCGCGCCTGCTGGGAAAGGCATGACGCTTAGCTTGTCCCTCGTCCTCCGCTTGTACATGGTCAAGCAGTAAGTCATGAAAAGGATCTGATGCGTGGATTTCTAAATACAATAAAGATTGATATGAATTTGTTGGTGTCGCTGTTTGTCATTTTTAATGGATGCAAACTTTAAACAAAATGACGCCTTGCATAGCAGAACCTTTGCAGCCTTGTTCTACTTCAAAATCGTAAGTTCAGAAAAACTTTTTACATTCCACAAGGAGGTTGCGAAAGCCTGTATGGTTTTTCTTTGTTCTTACAAAAGTGTTGCTACACTGCTTGATTTGTTCCATTACCTTGGGCTGGTCATCTCTTCGTGTGCTGACACATTTCTTTCTGCAATCGTTTGTTGTACATGCAAGCATTATTGGGCATTTCGTATTTCAGCAATTTCAGTCTAGCAGGACTCAAAGATAAGGCGTACTCTTCAGTAATGACTGTGGAGTATTTTTCTCTTAAGTATTTCTCTGTACTAGTACAATAATCTGGGAATATTGCAATTGCTGAGAATCATTGATGAATCATAATCTGTCTACAACTGACATTTTTAACACTCTTAACAGTTTGACCCAACATCGATCAATCCAAGCACCTATTTGTTTTCATTCATTTGTTTTTTGATCAGATAGCTTTTGAATATAGTACTTTAATACTTAACATTTGTACCTGTAGTCATGGCCTTTTCATAGAACATTTCCAAAGTGTGTAATGGATCATTTCAATTTCAATCTATGACAGAAAATAACCAATTAATGAGAGGGAGAAAATTAACCTGCATGAAAAGATCAAGTACACAGAGAAACGCCCTTTTATTGATGCTGTGAGGCTACAGAGTCTGAGACAGAAAATAACAGAGAGGGAGAAACTATGAAAAGATCAAGTCTTTTATTGATGACACAGAGAAACACAGAGAAAATACTACAGTCAGATCAGTTTAACGACATAGTGAGTTCTGATTAGTTGACAAGGTTCTAACGAGTATATAGGTCTATAAGATAAACAATCATTCCATTGGACAAGATGGATCACATGTTCATAATCCGCATATCTAAAGACACGTACGCAGGAAACTAAGACGTGATTTAATGTTATGACTTAACCCAAACTTCTAGCCTTCAGTGTCTCCAAAAGGCGCATACTGTCTCTTTGGTGACCTGGCCCTCGCTCTGACCATACCCTCACCCCTGAACCACATGCCAGGCCGGAACATCCACTAGGATGCCCAAATTTGGCCACAACAAGTGTTAAAGCAATTATTACTTAGAAGTGATTTGTTTTACCAATGATGTCAATATGACAAATCATCTTGGGTTTTTCATAATTTGAATAGTTATGATGGTTCTTGGAGATGGTGGTAAAGTGTTTCTATTGTAAAGTGGCTACTTGTGCTGTAAAAGTGATTTGTCTGGACTTGTGCTCTTAACTGAGTTATGAGTGGCTTTATTAATGTATTTACCCAAAGGCAGACTGTTTAAAGACTGAAAGCATAACAAAAAATTCAATACAGGTTTCTATTTCATTTTCCAACATTCCCTATGTGGCAACAAAATACAGTTATTTGCATCAGACACTCTGCCAGCTACCTCATTTCATCATCTGCTGCTATACTATGGTGTGCTATGTTACTGGTAATTATAGTAATAACAAAGTAATGAATAAGCTAATAGTAATATTAGTTTGTTGCTAGGTCACCAGCTGTGAGCTGTTAAACTAAACACGTGTTAGTATGACACATGGATTTATTTAAAAACTTTTTTTGTTTGTCCACTTACAATTTTCTGATAAATCACTGTCTAATACTATAGCCTAGTGTCAATAGAATATGAGACGAAAAATTCAGAAGTTCCCACAAGCGTTATGCAGTTGCACCTTGGATAGGTATATGTTTTATATACCGATCTTTTTATATAGTCGATAGTCGAACCTCGGATTGAGGAGGAACAATGCGGTTTCCGGCCTGGTCATGGAACAACGGACCAGCTTTTTACCCTCGCGAGGATCTTTGAGGGGGCCTGGGAGTATGCCAATCCGGTCGACACGTGTTTTGTGGATTTGGAGAAGGCGTATGATCGGGTTCCCGGGAGATACTGTGGGAGGTGCTGCGAGAGTATGGGGTGAGGGGGTCTCTACTCATGGCCATCCAATCTCTGTACTCCCAAAGCGAGAGCTGTGTCCGGGTCTGCGGCAGTAAGTCGGACTCGTTTCCGGTGAGGGTTGGCCTCCTCCAAGGCTGCGCTTTGTCACCTATCCTGTTTGTGGTATTCATGGACAGGATCTCACGGCGTAGCCGCGGGGGAGGGGGGCTGCAGGTTGGTGGGCAGAGGATTGCATCACTGCTTTTTGCAGATGATGTGGTCCTGATGGCATCATCGGTCTGCGACCTGCAGCACTCATTGGATCGGTTCGCAGCCGAGTGTGAAGCGGCTGGGATGAGGATCAGCACCTCCAAATCTGAGGCCATGGTTCTCAGCAGGAAACCGATGGATTGTCTACTCCAGGTAGGGAATGAGTCTTTACCCCAAGTGGAGGAGTTCAAGTATCTTGGGGTCTTGTTCTCGAGTGAGGGTAAAATGGAACGAGAGATGGGCCGGAGAATTGGAGCAACGGGTGCGGTGTTGCAGTCGCTCTATCGCACCGTTGTGACGAAGAGAGAGCTGAGCCAGAAGGCAAAGCTCTCAATCTACCGGTCTATCTTCGTTCCTACTCTCACCTATGGTCATGAAGGGTGGGTCATGACCGAAAGAACGAGATCGCGGATACAAGCGGCGGAAATGAGTTTCCTCCGAAGGGTGGCTGGCATCTCCCTTAGGGATAGGGTGAGAAGTTCAGCCATTCGTGAGGGACTCGGAGTAGAGCCGCTGCTTCTTTGCGTAGAAAGGAGCCAGTTGAGGTGGTTCGGGCATCTAGTAAGGATGCCACCTGGCCGCCTCCCTAGAGAGGTGTTCCAGGCACGTCCAGCTGGGCGGAGGCCGCGGGCAGACCTAGGACCAGGTGGAGGGATTATATCTCCACACTGGCCTGGGAACGCCTTGGAATCCCCAGTCAGAGCTGGTTAATGTGGCCCGGGAAAGGGAAGTTTGGGATGCCCTGCTTGAACTGCTACCTCCGCGACCCAACCCCGGACAAAGCGGATGACGATGATGATGATGATGATCTTTTTATATTGATGATATTCATAATAATGTTATAATATTCACATGCTGTTTATTGTACAAGTAAAATCTTGAAATGGTAACGTTACATTCTGCCACACAAAAGCTAATAGAACAACAGTTCTGGAATGAAATTGTTATTTTTTATTTATGTATTAATCAAGTCATACAAGTCAGATGATGGTTTGATAGTCATTTATTTAGTATTTAAAAACCGTTGTCTCTAGTGCCCATCATAGTTCTGAAAGAAACTAGAAGCTGCAGCTACGGTTTCTCTCAGGAGATCATGATCTCTCCCTTTAGTCAGATATTTGCTCTGGCAACTTCCCTGCATCCACTTGCAGCGGAGACTCATTCACTGAGAATGTCTCGCATGTATCCTCTCATGGATGCACGTGGCTGCGTCTGCTTTCAGGTCTGCCCAGCTCTAACTATCATCTTTGATATTTATGATGTTTCCTTTATAAAATGTAATTCCGAAGACTATCCTTTTCGGAACAATCAATTGCCCTCCAAGCCATTCCATTCCTATGTATCTCTCCACCTGGAAAAGTTAACAAAGACAGTGGAGGCTTGTGAGTTAGCTAATTATCTGTTGTGACTGTCATATATCTTGACACTGATACTCACATTTACTAGTAATCCTTAATGAATTCAATTGAAAACAACCTGTAGACCCATCTAATCACTTGACAGCCAGTCATGTTCAAGTATCTCCTCCAAAACTGGTCTCTTTTGGGGGTCTTGCGACAGGCACTGGGTGATGAGATCCTTACAAGCTGCAGTACCAAAAGATTGACAGGAGTAATGGTGTATATTGTGGGCATTGTATTTCTCCAAACCAAACAAAATCCACCTAAACTGAAACTACATCAATTACTGTGCACGCTCATCCCCTTTCTAAATGTGTTTACCCTTTGACAGGCCTCTCTTAAAGGACTTGTGGCGGCCGGCCACTAAATCAGCCTTTTTGGCGAAGGGGATATAACCGCAGACCAGGTGAAACAGTAGCACTCCCAGTGACCAGCTGGTGCTCTTGCGACCCAGGTATCTCCTCTCCCTGAACCATTCAGGAGGAAAGTAGGGAGGCGTGCCTGATAGACGGAGAACAAGTTATGAGGATCGAGAATTAATGTCTCAATGCATTGGGCACAAGTGAATGACTCTTAAGTACACTCAAGTCATCATAAGAGTAATCTTACCAGCGATGTCCCTGTACAACTCGTCCTTCAGCAGATCCCCAACGCCAAAGTCAATGATCTTGACCTGAAAGCTCTCCGTGTTCACCAGGAGGTTCTCTGGCTTGATGTCCCGATGGAGGACACCACGCTCACGGCAGTGGAGGGCGGCCTGCACCGCCTGCCGCACAAAGCCCCTGGCCACGGACTCTTTCACGGCCCCGTTGGTGCCAAAGCGGTTGGCGTAGTCGTTCAAGTCCATGCACGGAGCCGGTCGCTCCATGACCAGGATGTAGCAATCTGGCTGCTCGAACCACTCGATCAGCTCCACCACGTGCTCGCTGACGGGGGGCTGGCAGACCATGGTCAACAGGGCCACCTCTCGGGGGAGGCCCCTTGCGGTTCCCGGCTGGAGGGAAGAGTTGTTGTTGGGGAGCCATTAGGTTTGGACGTGTGGTGCACTTAGCTTACATTCTACCAAACATTTATACATGGCATTGAGGCTTGAGGATGTATCTAAAGAATTTATTTTATACAGACAGTGCTTGCAATTGTTAAGAAAGGGAAGTATAAGTATTAATTATTCATAATAGTTATATTGAGAAGTTTTTTTAAAGTGCAAAATCATAAAAGCCTTTTAATATGTCTGTTAAAAGCCTCTTACTATTCTGAGGTTGTCGACCCCGGTTCTCTCCTTGCTGATGTACTTAATGGCTACCTGTAAAGTTGTAGTGTTTTGTTTTGTTTTTTAAAGCGGAAGGACTTTATAATATGAGAATGTTATTGACCTATGAATGAAATGGGATGGCAATTGGAAATGTTTTGAACCTGTCTTCCATCAGAGTTGCATAGTCCTTCATACACCTGCCCACAGCCTCCTTCTCCTAGCAGGTTTCCAACAGTGTAGCGTGCAGTGAAACTAGATGCCTCAATTCTATGTCCATCACAGGACCACTGCAAGATGGGCCATTTCAACAACTTTTGCCAACACCTATGTGTTGGTAAAGGAAAACAATGTTGTGAAGTCAAACTACTCTCATTTTGTTGTCTAACTTTGTCAAGACCTTGCTCCCTAGCCTTTACTTCTGTCAAAGCTTCCTTACCATTTTAGTTTTCCCATAAGCCAAGGGAAATAATAATTGGTTTCATCTGAGGTGGCCATCCTTGCCCTCTCAGAATCATTGCCGGTTTCCTTGTCTGAAGGGGAAGACACCCTTTTCCTTTTGTGGCTATTTGTCTTTGACTTATTGTCTGGTAGTTCCAGACTTTCTACAACCCTGGGGAGACTTTGAAGTGAGCACCCTGGTATGGAGTCTTTGACTCTGGGGTGCTTATGTGGTTCAGCCTTCTCTCTGTTTCCACCTTTCCGTTTCCTCTTCATCGTGTTATATAGTCTTGAAGAAGTTGAAGCTTTACTTTTTATGTTTTTTATCTACATGGAAAAAAAAATATTTGATGTTAAAAACGCGTCAAACTGAAACTTGTTGAGGAAATATTTAGTAGTTGTTTTGAAGTAATAAATAGAATGCTTTTTCAAAGCAATGTTTCTGCCATTGTTTTGGAGAAAAAATAGCATATCAGTAAGTGTATTTAGGCATTTAATCAGGTCTTTACAGTTGGTAAATATATACAGGTACAGTGCATCCGGAAAGTATTCACAGCGCTTTACTTTTTCCACATTTTGTTATGTTACGGCCTTACTCCAAAATTGATTAAATTCATTTTTTTCCTCAAACTTCTACACACAATACACCATAATGACAACGTGAAAAACGTTTTTTTGAGATTTTTAAAAATGTATTAAAAATAAATAACTAAGAAATCACATGTACATAAGTATTCACAGCCTTTGCCATGAAGCTCAAAATTTAGCTCAGGTGCATCCTGTTTGAAGGTCCCAATGAGCACAGTGGCCTCCATCATCCGTAAATGGAAGAAGTTTGGAACCACCAGGACTCTTCCTAGAGCTGGCCGGCCGTCTAAACTGAGCGATCGGGGGAGAAGGGCCTTAGTCAGGGAGGTGACCAAGAACCCGATGGTCACCCTGTCAGAGCTCCAGCGTTCCTCTGTGGAGAGAGGAGAACCTTCCAGAAGGACAACCATCTCTGCAGCAATCCACCAATCAGGCCTGAATGGTACAGTAGCCATACGGAAGCCATTCCTTAGTAAAAGGCACATGGCAGCCTGTCTGGAGTTTGCCAAAATGCACCTGAAGGACTCTCAGACCATGAGAAACAAAATTCTCTGGTCTGATGAGACAAAGATTGAACTCTTTGGCGTGAATTCCAGGTGTCATGTTTGGAGGAAACCAGGCACCGCTCATCACCAGGCTAATACCATCCCTACAGTGAAGCATGGTGGTGGCAACATCATGCTGTGAGGATGTTTTTCAGCGGCAGGAACTGGGAGACTAGTCAGGATAGAGGAAAAAATGAATGCAGCAATGTACAGAGACGTCCTGGATGAAAACCTGCTCCAGAGCGCTCTTGACCTCAGACTGGGGCGACAGTTCATCTTTCAGCAGGACAACGACCCTAAGCACACAGCCAAGATATCAAAGGAGTGGCTTCAGGACAACTCTGTGAATGTCCTTGAGTGACCCAGCCAGACCCCAGACTTGAATCCGATTGAACATCTCTGGAGAGATCTGAAAATGGCTGTGCACCGACGCTTCCCATCCAACCTGATGGAGCTTGAGAGGTGCTGCAAAGAGGAATGGGCGAAACTGCCCAAAGATAGGTGTGCCAAGCTTGTGGCATCATATTCAAAAAGACTTGAGGCTGTAATTGCTGCCAAAGGTGCATCAACAAAGTATTGAGCAAAGGCTGTGAATACTTAAGTAAATGTGATTTCTTAGTTCCATCCATCCATCCATCCATGCATTCGCTATACCGCTTATCCTTTGCAGGGTCACGGGGGGCTGGAGCCTATCCCAGCCGACACAGGGCGAGAGGCGGGGTACACCCTGGAGAGGTCGCCAGTCTATCACAGGGCTGATTTCTTAGTTATTTATTTTTAGTAAATTTGCAAAAATCTCAAAAAAACTTTTTTAACGTCGTCATTATGGTGTATTGTGTGTAGAATTTTGAGGGGAAAAAATTAATTTAATCAATTTTGGAATAAGGCCGTAACATAACAAAATGTGGAAAAAGTAAAGTGCTGTGAATACTTTCCGGATGCACTGTGTTCAATTGTGGTGAATGTTAGAACTTGCTGTGAAGACTGCCATTGTGACTTCATTGAGTTTTATAATTGTGGTTTTAATTAGATGTTAAGCTAAAAACTCAGTCATGAAAGCTCACAACTGCATCAACTCAATGTACATGTTTAAAAGTAAAGCATCTTTTCAACATGGAAATTTAAGTTTTTCAATATTTCTATTTTAACTAGATTCATGAGTAAATATTAACTCTTGTCATCTACATAATAGGATATTATTACAGGCTAAGATGGTGCAAATATTGTTAAGAAAACAGGAATATTAATAATAGTAATAGTCCTTGGGTCTTTGTCATTTTAACATTATGGAACATTCAAAATATATTGGATATATTGGATCATCCCTTTAATTTATTTGTTTATTACTATTTTATTTAGAAAAATGTAATCAAACATGGAACAAGAATTACTGAATAAGAATTTCTTGTTATTTCTAACATTATACCTTTATGAATCATTTAATATGTAAAACAAGTTCATTATTGATAGTTATTTTTCATAAGCTTCACTCACCTCAAAATTGTAAATTGAGCTCTAACTTTGTGCAACAGTCCAACCATTTTTGATCCAAATGATGTCACAATCTTCAAAATGTTAATGACATCACAATAGTTGTAGATTTTTCTAAATGTGTTGCCAGATTTCTGCCATTCCGGAAGCTGTGATCATTATTATGACATCATCAAGAATTTTCAAAGCTCACAAATCACAGACATTCTTGCATCTTTGCCTGCAGCACCACTCGCAAAGTATTGTAATTTGGAAATGCATTTTTTTCAGAACCATAACGCTAAAGATGGATGTTTGAATTCTTTCAATATTGTTTTGATTTTCCTTGAATTACAACCAATAAAATATTCTTTATTCCGCACAACTGTCTCTGTTTGCTAGTATTTGTAATGATTGATAGGCTAATACTAAGACACCACTGATCATGGACAATATTGTATGTTTCCAAACCATTTTGTTTGCTTTGTACCTTTTAGTTAGAACTTTGCACATTATTTATCATGTTAGATTAATTATGAGTTCGTCATGTCTTTTTGAGTTCATAACGATTGATTTATTTTGATAACAATTCAGCAATCAACATTATGCTGAGCCAACATCACATGCCTGCTTAAGTTATGGCACCACGTGTCTACCACTAGAGAGCACTAGCCTATAGGGACATAAACTGTGCTTGTGTGAGTGGTGCAGCCTGACAGTTAGTCAAGCTCACCAGGTGTCCTCCGATCAACCGGATTTTCTTCCTTGCTTTACCGTCTGTGATCAAATAAGGATCAAGTCTTACTAGGGGTCAGTTTACATTTGTTTTTAGACAAGTTCAAATTGCAAAACCCTATAAAAACAATAAATCTGAAAATTGTGTCTCAGGAAGGATTTCAAAAGATGT
This sequence comes from Galaxias olidus, assembly GCA_026901105.3. Taxonomy (NCBI): domain Eukaryota; kingdom Metazoa; phylum Chordata; class Actinopteri; order Galaxiiformes; family Galaxiidae; genus Galaxias; species Galaxias olidus. The sequence continues at coordinate 5,735 of JAPMUY010007647.1, read as the reverse complement.
GTTTCTCTTCTAAATCACAGGAACATTCAAAAGTTACTTAATGTAGGTACAAGCCCAAGTATCCGAAAATTTATGTGAACTTTACGTCAACAAGAACGTCCTGAAGTTGCACCCAGACCGAGAACCGACTTTGTTTTTCACTGCTTACTTCCACCCACACATAACGCTCACGCTCTACGTTTCTGATCAATGGGCATACGTCAGCTTTTTCTGTTTTCCTGTATTTTAAGGCAGAGATGGCCTACGTGTAGTTGTGCTACATATAGTTCCTGTTGTGTTCTCTGAGAAATCAGTTCAGCGTATGGCAGGCTAGAGTCGGCGTGTTTCATCAGCATGTCTGCTTTCAATCTGCTCTTTATCTTCGTTCTTACTCTGGCGTGCAGAGCCCTGGCTGGGGAAGGTAGGTGCTAAGGTTTGTATAATGATACAAGAACAAAGTTATGTCTGCTGTTCCCTGAGTGGCTCACTGGAATCATGAGTGGTCATTCATATATTGAATATTGTACATTCTAGTTTCACCTTCAATGCTAAATGACCTGGAGTAAAAATTAAAGGGTTTTAATGCTAATTACAGTACATGAGAAAGCTGTGTGTGTGTGTGTGTGTGTATGTGTGTGTGTGTGTGTGTGTGTGTGTGTGTGTTTCCACCAAAGTAAGCGCAGGACTGAAATGGGTCAACAGTGAGCGGAGCGTCACTATCTACTGCTCGGCTCCGGCATCCAGGCCATACAGCTGGAGTCTAAAGACGGGTCTCCACAAGGACAAGGAGGTGGTTTACTCATCGGGGGAAACGCTCACGGTCCTGGACGGATTTAAGCACAGACTGCAACAGCACAGAGACTCCACAAAGCTGAGCATCACAATCAAAAACCTAACAGTGAAGGACACCGGCGCCTACTGGTGTGTGTACACACAGTTCAATAGTGACAATAGTGACTGGAAGGAGATAGAAGGCCATGGTTCAGTTCTGCTAGTGGTAAATGGTGAGTACTGACCCTGATTGTAACTCCTAGAATGGGTCGCATTCATCCCTCTCTTTAACTTACAAGGGGAGGATGCGTTGTGAAACGAAGAACACTTCCAGTATGTTAGACGCTGAGGTTTGTGTTATTTGGCGATGTCAGAGATGACTCTTTCCGAGGTAGTAGCGGTATTTGCCAGGGGCTTTGGGGGCAGGCTTGGTGTGTGATGGGGTTATAAAGGGGATGCTCTTGTTGTAGGCTTGATGCGTGCCAGGGTATTGGTTAAGTTGAGTCTGTCTGTGCTCTTGATTCAGGGAGGCAATGTAATGGGGAGGACGATGGCATCCCCATGAATCTGGTGCTGGTGTCCGCCCTGACCGCTGTCTCCGTGCTGCTTCTCACTCTCATCCTCATCTTCATCTGGATCATCCCCAAGGTACATTTCTCCTCACGTGTGTTTAAACTGTGTGCCTCTGTGTGTGTGTGTGAGGGTGCACGTTCTGTTTAAAAGTGTTTACGTTCTGAGTTACAGGTCCTGCTCATTTACAGTATGCACCTGTGGTTGTGTGGGTGTATGTGTGCCAGCTCTGCAAGTTATTTTTGGGGCAGGTTGAGTCACAAAGTAAATAGAATCTAAGGGAAACTGTCTGCCTCTCACCATTGATGTTCTGCCAATGCACAAACATATTTTTATTTGTCTTTTTTGGGTTTAAGATTTAAGATTTAAATAGATTCCTGGTGTGTTTGGGGTTCTATCCCACACGTTTTAGTCAAATAATCCGATGCATTTGTGACTGTAAAATGCTTGTATTATTTTTGATGTCTCTTGATTTTAATAGTTTCAGTTAAACCAGGAAATCCACAGTTAATTGTTAAATCATTTTGCTATGAGTTTGGTCATACTGTGTATTTTTCCAAGGGCCCTTCGAATTTAATTGAGATAACAAATAGTTTATTCTTTATTGAAAGATTTCACAAATATATACAATATATGTAAAAAGTATGATCACATGTCGCATCACCTAAGCCCCACCCAAATATTTTTTTGCATCCAATTAAACATACCATAAAACATGGAATTTCATCTGACAAGGTTGTCCATCCGCTGGTGCTCTTTGTGCTTGTTGCTCTAGAACAAAGCTTGGAGAGCCACCATGAAACCAAACCCACCTAGGACCAGCGATGTCTATGAGGAGATGCGTGCTACGCTCAGACACTAGGGCATGGGGCCCAGGTATGGACACAAGCCTCTGTTCCAGTCCCACGTGGGAGGCTTGACTCTCAGTTGCAGGACCGGTCCATTCAGCAGGTCATGAAGACATATTTTTTAAATCAAATGTCACATGAGTTCCTGCATTTCACTGCCTTTTGACGCATACAGTATCTTCTGAAGTTGAGTGTGTGTTTGTGTATGTGAATATGTGTATAGTGTTCTTTTGCCGTATTTGAATTCACACACAACGATCTTGTAAACAAGGTAACTTAGGATCAAATTAGTTGATGTATTTCAAAATGTACCATAAGGAGTTTGGATTCTATCCTCGAAATGTAAGTGTAACTTTTCTCAAATGTTGGATATTTTATTTTGATTGGAAACCCCTTATTCAAATCACATCGCAAATATTTCTCAATTGTACATGAATGCAACTGTGGTTAAAAAAAACGTACTGGTGTGAAATGATTACGATGATGAAAACACTGGTTTGAACAACAGGAAGCCGATGCAGATGCTACATTAGTCAACCAGATAACAACTCAGACTACAACAACTTTGTGGGTTCTCTGAATCAGTTGAAGCATGCCTATACATGTTTGTCTGACCTGGTGTGCCGCTGACGGCTGTTAGACCTTAGTGCGCTCTTGTTAAAGAGAAGATTTTATGGGAGAAAGAGTAGCTGGGTAGTTGTCTTCCTGACCTGTTTTTTATCATTACACTTTCATGCTTTATTACTTGACTGTGATTTGTTTTTAAAAACATCTCAGATATTTGTTATAAGATGAGGAATGTCTGATTAGTTCCCGTGGTAAAAAGTGTATCCTTGCATGCTGTCTAAAAATATTTTCTGTCAAAGAAGTCCTTGTGGAACGGCACGTTTTTTCATCTAGCGGTCAAGTTAAAATACATTTTGAAGTATTTGTAAATGCTATTCATTATAAATAAAGCTCCTAGAAAATAAAGTACATTGTAATATAGTAAATGAATCTACTGAATGTAAAATATAATACATTCTATGTACCCCTACAGTATCATCCTTTCAAACATTTTCATTGTA